>CM035840.1:361408818-361903818 GCA_020510985.1 Pholidichthys leucotaenia
TAAAACTCAGATGGGTATCCATCACTACCTGGTGATTTACCGTTTTTAAGTGACTTAATCACATCTCTGATCTCTTGTGTTGTTATTTCTGCTGTTAGTTTTTCATTTTGTTGATTTCCTATTGATGGCAAGTCCAATGTGTCTAGAAATTTTTTGATATCTTTAGTATTTGTTTCTTCGGGTTGCGAGTATAGTTCTTGGTAGAAATTATGGAAAATTTCTTCGATGTTTTCTGGGTTAACTGTGGTTTTATTTGTGGTGGGGTCTTTAATCTTGTATACATTATTCATTGTTTGTTGTTTTCTTAACCGTTTTGCCAGCAGTTTTGTGGCTTTTGGCCCCGTTTCATAATATTTTTGCTTTAGATATCTATTTTTCCTTTCAATTTCATCCATTTGTGTTTCTTTTATCTTTGTTTTTTCTTCTTTAATTTCTTGATATATTTTTGGATCATTTGTGCTTTGATGTTTACGTTCTAATTCCCTCAGTCTCTCACATCTTTGTTCATACGCTTCCAGTTTAGTCTTATTTGCTTTTCCTGTTCCAACAATTAATTTACCCCTTAACACGGCTTTTAGTGCATCCCATAGTATTGTTGGGTCCACTTCTTCATTGTCATTCTCTTGGATATATTCGTTTATGTTTATTTTTATTCTTTCTTTCATTTTCTCATCATTTAACAGTCCTACGTTAAGTTTCCATGTTGTTTGTCGTTTTCTATTGTTTAAATATATTTCCATGTATATAGGATTATGATCTGATATTTCTGCCCCTCCAATCCAACAATTTCTCACCCTGTGTCTGTCACCTTCATTCATAAGGAAGTAATCTATTCTAGAGTGTACTTTATGGGCTGCTGAATAATGTGTATAGTCTTTTTCGAGTGGGTGTAGGTCCCTCCATATGTCTACCATACCCATTTCTGCCAGTGAGGTTCTTATGAACTTTGTTACATGTTTTTTTGTCTTCTTAACACTTGTAGTGTCAACTTCATGATCCATGACAGCATTTAAGTCTCCTCCACAAATTAGGACTCCTTCACTGTGTGTTGCTATGAGATCAAACAGATGTTGAAAAAAACCCTTGTCACTTTCTGGTGGGGCATAGATGTTCACTAATGTGATCTGCACACCATCTATTCTTCCCTTTATTATTACATACCTGCCTTCTTTATCCTGGATTTCCTGTTCACTTTCAAATTGTATTTTGTTTGAGATTAGTATCATAACCCCCCTTTTTGCTCCTCCCTTAAATGAACTGTAGTAGGAGTTCTTATAGCCAAATCTCTTTAGTTTCACATGTTCTGCCTTGCTCAAATGTGTCTCTTGCATAAATATAATTTCAGCTTTTTCCTTCTTGAACTTTCTTATTATTCTTTCCCTTTTAACAGGTGAGTTCAGACCATTCACGTTTAGTGTCATTATCTTAAGATTTTTACCCATATTCATGTTTTTCCATTTTTTTAACTTGTGCTCCTAGCCCCTTTAACAACAAAAATAACACATATTTATATAAAAACACATTAAAAAAACTCGACCTCCGTACTTTGGGCCTTTCTTCTGCCCACTGGTCCCTGTTGGTGGGTGGGGGGTTTGTCTTCACAGAGTGAAGGGCCCTCCCTAGACTTCTAATTACTATCAAAGTAATAGTCATAAGTCTAGAAATGTCCAACAAATATCACTTAAACCTCTCCTAGCCGTCTGTTTCTCTTTTACCTCGTCTTCTTGGCCTTCATTTCTTCTGTGCCTTTCTTAATCTTTGTTATGATCTAGGCTTTCAGTTGAAAGCCTTGTAGCTTGTCCTGGGCCCGCTGCTCTACGTCTCTCCCCCTTCTTCCGCCGTTCACTCGTCTCCACTCCGTCTGTCGTGGTGCGTTCAGGGCCGCCGCTGCTCCAGCCGTCTCCTTCGGCACGCTCACCTCAAGGCCCCGCTCCATCATATCCCGCGCTGCCTCTTCGGCCGTGTTGTAGGTTCTTGTGCCTTCCTCCCAATGAATCCTCATTTTCGTTAGCGGCGTTTGGAATCTAATTTTTTTCTCTTTCAGCGTTTTTTTAATATTGGCATATTTCTTCCGCTGCTGCACGATTTCTGGCGGGTAGTCATGGTCAAAAAATACCTGTTTGTCGCCAATTCGTATCTTTTTTTTCCATGCTTGCGTCAGGATTCTTTCCTTTATGTCATATTTCACAAAGTTTACCACAACTGACCTGGGTGGAGAGTTTGTTTTCGGGTTCTGTGCCGGTGTTCTGTGCGCCCGTCGAATCTGCAGATCCGTTTCTCCGGGTATTTCCAGTTCTTTTTTTAAGAACTGATCCATGAATTTTGTCATCGAGTTGCCTTCAATGCCCTCCGGAATTCCAAAGATGCGCATATTGCTTCGTCGGGATCTGCTCTCCAAGTCGTTTATTTTCTCCTGCATCCTCTGCGTTTGCGTCGTCAGGGTCTGTAGTTGTTCGTTTGCCTCGCTTTTCCAATCTTCTAGTTCCGAAATTCGGGTCTGCGCTTCTGTCATACACGCCCGCTGGGAGCGCAGCTCCTCCATGTTTTCCGTTAATTTACGCTCCATTTCTCTTCGGAGGTCCATGATTTCCTCCTTAATTTCTTTTTTCAGTTCCTCCTTAAGAGCCGCTAAATCCTGCTGTAGCTGTCGCTTGAATTCTCTTAACTCTTCACCCAAACTGGCGATGCCAGCGTTCATGTTGTCGAGTCTGGCGTCCTCCATTTTCTCTGCTGTGGACATCTCGTTTTTTTGGGCTTTGCGTACAGCGGTTTTTCCTGCGTTGTTGGAGAGGAATTCTTCAATTTTACCCTGTTTTTGTCCTTGTGCCCGGTTCCTTCGTGTTTTCATCCCTTAGTTTATTGATTCGTTTATGTCGAGTTGGCCATTTACCGATGATTTTTAATCCGGCTAGGGAGAGCTCTTTGTTTAAGTGTTATGTCTCTCCGCCATCTTCCCGGAAGTCCAGACGTTTACATTTTAATTCCAGTGTTTGCACGTTTGATTGTAGGCTGGTGACGTCATCTTCAGCGCTTGAGATTCGGAGCTCCGCCTGCGATACTCGTTCCATACAGTCGCTTATTTCTTTTCTCATTCCTTCTATCGCTGCTATAATCCCATCAAATTTAGATGAAAAGTCTGCTCTCATGGAGCTGATGGCAGCAAGCACCGCATTTGTTCCCTCCTCAGCAGTTACTGCTCCACCGCTGGCTCCCTCCTCCGCCATAGTCTCTGGAGATTTTTCTGCTTCGTCACGAGCGTGGAAGTCTGTTAGTTTGGATTGTTTTGTCGAATCACTTTTTCCTCTGCCTAATTTCCCAGCCTTAGTCTTTACCATATCCGCGCCTAAACGCTGGGATAGGTTTTTGTTCCAATTAAGAGAGTTTTAGCCTACTTTTTATTTTTAGGAGCAGAGCAGTGTGAAACACGTCTTCCTACGTGGCCGCCATAACTGGAAGTCATGGATACCTCTTTTGATAATTCTTTTAACTCCTCTGTCAGAAATCTTGCGAGGAGCTCCTGGTCATGGCCAGTTTATGGTAAAATGATGTTCTTTCCACATGCGAATGATGGCTACAGCAGTCCTCACTGGAACGTTCAGCAGTTGAGAAATGCACCTGTAACCACTGCCATCATTATGTTTTGCAACAATAAGGTTGCGAAGGTCTAGAGAGAGCTCTTTGGGGGACAAAGAGCCAGATTTTGAGGGACCAAGCACTGCCTTGATGCAGCTGACAAACTGCTTGGAGTTGTTGGTATCAGGGAAGCCTTGGATCTCTTCAACTTTCTTTTCCTACCACTAGTCGTGCATGTTTCTTATCTCTATTTCAGCCAATGCCTGGTATAACTTGAATCTCTCGTCCTTTGGAATGGATCCTGGATCATTCTGCCATTCCATGAATGCAGACCACGCTGATAGACTCCTACCCAAAAAGACTGAGTGCTGTAATAAAAGCCAAAGGTGCTGCAACGAAGTATTAGTTTAAGGGTATTTTTTTTTTTTTTTTTTTTTTTGTTACTTATTTGTACCCGTAGGTAGACTTGGTTTGCAGTCTGGTGACAAGCCACCGGCTGCTGGTCGCTGCGTGCGCGAGCGCCCTAAACCTACATGTTTTTGGTATGCGGGAGGAAACTGGAGAAATCCCGGAGTAAACCCATGCAACACGGGGAGAACATGCAAACTCCACACAGTTCACTGTTGGTCGGGGGCTGGGATCGAACCCACGATCTCATGATCCCCGCGATCCCCCGGCCGAGGGTAAAACTGTGCTGCCACAGTGCTAAACCACTGCGCCACCGTGCAGCCCATATGCATATTTGTATGCATATTTATGCAAACAGGTTATTGTAAGTTTTTTATTTTTCTCCTTAAAAGATTTCAGTTTGTTTTTCAATTGGGTTGTACAGGTTATAGGTCATATTAATGGTGGAAAAAGTTTTGAAATGATTCATCGTTGTCTCATTTTTTTACATCACAAAAACCTGGCATTTGAACAGGGGTGTGTAGACTTTTTTATATCCAGTGTGTGTGTGTGTGTGTGTGAAGGTTTTTAAATGAAGGTGTTTGTTATTAAGGAGAAAAAAAATCCAAACCTTCATGGCCCTGTGTGAAAAAGTGATTGCCCCCGAAACCTAATAACTGGTTTGTCCACCCTTAGCAGCAACAACTGCAATCAAGTGTTTGCAATAACTGGCAATCAGTCTTTTACAGCGCTGTGGAGGAATTTTGGCCCTCTCCATGTTTGCAGAATTGTTGTAATTCAGCCACACTGGAGGGTTTTCGAGCATGAACTGCCTTTTCAAGGTCATGCCACAGCATCTCAATTGGATTCAGGTCAGGACTTTGACGAGGCCACTCCAAAATCTTCATTTTGTTTTTCTTAAGCTATTCAGAGGTGGACTTGCTGGTGTGTTTTGGATCGTTGTCCTGCTGCAGAACCCAAGTGCGCTTCAGCTTGAGGTCACGAACAGATGGCAGGACATTCTCCTTCAGGATTTTTTGGTAGAAAGCAGAATTCATGGTTCCATTTACCACAGTATATCTTCCAGGTCCTGAAGCAGCAAAAAAGCCCCAGACCATCACACTGCTACCACCATATTTTACTGTTGGTTTGATGTTCCTTTTCTGAAATGCTGTGTTACTTTTACGTCAAATGTAATGGGACACACACCTTCCAAAAAGTTCAACTTTTGTCTTGTCAGTCCACAGAGTATTTTCCCAAAAGTCTTGGGGATCGTCAAGATGTTTTCTGGCAAAACTGAGACGAGCCTTTATGTTCTTTTTGCTCAGCAGTGGTTTTCGTCTTGGAACTCTACCATGCAAGCCATTTTTGCCCAGTCTCTTTCTTATGGTGGAGTCATGAACATTGACCTTAACTGAGGCAAGTCAGGCCTGCAGTTCTTTGAGTGTTGTTGTGGGGTCTTTTGTGACCTCTTGGATGAGTCGTCGCTGTGCTCTTGGGGTAATTTTGATCAGCTGGCCACTCCTGGGAAGGTTCACCACTGTTCTGTGTTTTTGCCATTTGTGGATAATGGCGCTCACTGTGGTTCACTGGAGTCCCAAAGCTTTAGTAATGGCTTTATAACCTTTTCCAGACTGATAGATCTCATTTACTTTGTTTCTCATTTGTTCCTGAATATCTTTGGATCGCAGCATGATGTCTAGCTTTTGAGATCTTTTGGTGTACTTCACTTTTTCAGGCAGGTCCTATTTAAGTGATTTCTTGATTGAGAACAGGTGTGGCAGTAATCAGGCCTGGGTGTGGCTAGAGAAATTGAACTCAGCTTTCCAAAGATGTGATAAACCACCGTTAATGTATGTGTTAATGGGGGGGCAGTCACTTTTGCACACAGGGCCATGCAGGTTTGGATTTTTTTTATCCTTAATACTAAACACCTTCATTTAAAAACTGCATTTTGTGGTTACTTGTGTTATATTTGTGTAATATTTAAATTAGCTTGATGATCTGAAACATTTAAGTGTGACAAACCTACAAAAAAATGAGAAATCAGGAAGGGGGCAAATGCTTTTTCACACCACTGTACACCGGGGGGGGGGGGGCTGAAAAGTTCATTTTCCATCCATCCATCCATCCATCTTCTACTGCTTTTCCGGAGGTCCGGGTCGCGGAGGTAGCAGTTCAAGCAGAGAAGCCCAGACTTCCCTCTCCCCAGCCACCTGCTCCAGCTCTTCAGAGGGGATACCAAGGCGTTCCCAGACCAGCTGGGAGACATTGTCTCTCCACCGAGTCCTGGGTCTGCCCCGGGGTCTCCTCCCAGTGGGACGTGCCTGAAACACCTCAAGTGGGAGGCGTCCAGGAGGCATCCTAATCAGATGCCCATACCACCTCAACTGACTCCTTTCAATGTGGAGGAGCAGCGGTTCTACTCTGAGCCTCTCCCAGATGACTGAGCTCCTCACCCTATCTCTGAGGGTGAGTCCAGCAATCCTACGGAGAAAGCTCATTTCAGCCGCTTGTATCCGCGATCTCGTTCTTTCGGTCATTACCCAAAGCTCGTGACCATAGGTGAGAGTAGGAACGTAGATTGACTGGTGAATCGACAGCTTTGCCTTAGAACTAAGCTCCCTCTTCACCACAACAGACCGGTACAACGTCCGCATCACTGCAGATGCTGCTCCAATCCGTCTGTCGATCTCTCGCTCCATTCTTCCCTCACTCGTGAACAAGACACCAAGATACTTAAACTCCTCAGGAGTTTAAGTAAGTTCATTTTCCTTGAACTAAATTTACAACCTGTATCAATGTAAATTACCCTTATACCTACATAAAAATCGCAAGAGAAACACTGTTTAGTTATTTATGAAGAGCAGTGAATACTGTAAAATAGAGAAAAATATTTGCAATATGAGAGTGAAGGCTCTCACTGTGGGTGTGGCGCAGGTGTAGTGTGGCCGACTACTGATTGGAGGATCAGGGGTTCGATTCCTTCTCTGTCTGCAGTCTGCATGTCGAAGTGTCCTTGAACCAGACACTGAACCCCCAGTTGCTCCTGGTGGGTCAGGCCAGCACTTGTGTATGGCAGCTCTGCCATCATCAGTGTGTGAATGTGTGTGTGAATTGGTGGATAGTAGGATCTGTAAAGCGCTTTGGTCATCTAGAGATGAGAAAAAGCACTTTATAAATGAACGCCATTTACCGTTTTTACCATGAAGTGCAGGTAGATTTGGGTCCATCCCAATTCTCAGTTGTATCCTTACCCCTTCGCCTACCCCTATGAATTGGGACACCCCTTCATAGCTACACAACGTCATTAGCAGTTGCTGTTGGATTTAACCTACACTGCGTTCCAAATTATTGTGCAAATGGTATTTGTCTTTTATCTTCCTAAAGAGTCAATGTAAATGACAGGCAGTATAATTTTCAAGTCACCAACCGTTGGAGTATAATTCAAATTTTATTGAACAAACCTTGCAACGATAGGGGTTTTTTTTTTTTTTTTTTTTTTTTTTTTTTTTTTTTTTGCAAAAATACAAAAACTCAAAATGTAGCAAGCAAGCAAAGTTTATTTGTATAGCACTTTTCACAGATATACGTATATCACAAAGTGCTTCACAGCAAGTTAAAATTTACAAATACCCAGAAATTAAAATCAATAGAAATAAGATACAATATACATATTAATCGGTATAAAAAGACAAAACAGTGATGAAATAAAAGCTATTCAATGAGAGCTAAAAGCCTGTCTGAACAAATGAGTTTTTAACTCCTTCTTAAGAGTCAACAGACTCAAGGCAGCGCAAGGACAGGGGAAGTGCGTTCCAAAGCCGTGGTGCAGCGGCCTGGAAAGATCGATTTTCACAGGTTCTGAACTTGGTCCAAGAGACCACCAGGAGTCTCTGGTCTGAGGATCTTAGTGATCGTGTCGTGGCATAAGGAGTCAAGAGGGCTGAGATGTATGAAGGGGCTTGGCCATTAAGAGCTCTAAAAGTCAAAATTAAAATCTTAAAATGAAATCTAAAAGCAACTGTCAACCAGTGAAGGGATAATAAAACTGGGGAAATGTGTTTCCTTTTCTTCGTCCAAAATGTACTGTTCCAAATTATTATGCACAACAGTTTCAAAACATTTTATTGGTTGTAAAGAACGGAAAATGGTCATTTGTTGAATTTGCAGCATGAGGAGGTCATACTTACTGAAATCAAAAGCTATTTCAATCAAAACCATCTTAACAGACCAAGTTATATGTTAACATAGGACCCCTTCTTTAATATAACCTTCACAATTCTTGCATCCATTGAACTTGTGAGTTTTTGGAGAGTTTCGGTTTGAATTCCTTTGCAGGATGCCAGAATAGTCTCCCACAGCTGCTGTTTTGATGTGAACTGCTTCCCACCCTCATAGATCTTTTGCTTGAGGATGCTCCAAAGGTTCTCAATAGGGTTAAGGTCAGGCAAGAAATGAGGCCACACCATGAGTTTCTCTCCTTTTATGCCCATAGCAGTCAATGACACAGAGGTATTCTTTGCAGCATGAGATGGTACATTGTCATGCATGAAGATAATTTTGCTACGGAAAGCACAGTTCTTCTTTTTGTATCATGTAAGAAAGCAGTCAGTCAGAAACTCTTTATACTTTGCCAAGGTCATTTTCACACCTTCAGGGACCCTAAAGGAGCCTACCAACTCTCTCCCCATGATTCCAACCCAAAACATGACTCTGCCACCTCCTTGCTGACATCGCAGCCTTGTTGGGATATGGTGGCCATCCACCAACCATCCATCCATCTGGACCATCCAGGGTTGCACGGCACTCATCTGTAAACAAGACTGTTTGAAAATCACTCTTCATGTACAGAATTTCTGGGCCCACTGCAACCGTTTTTGCTTGTGAGCATTGGTTAGGGGTGGCCGAATAGTAGGTTCATGCACAACTGTAAGCCTCTGAAGGATCCTACACCTTGAGGTTTGTGGGACTCCAGAGGCACCAGCAGCTTCAAAAACCTGTGTGCTGCTTTGTAATGGCATTTTAGCAGCTGCTCTCTTAATCCAATGAGTTTGTCTGACAGAAACCTTCCTCATTATGCCTTTGTCTGCACGAGCCCGTCTGTGCTCTGAATCAGCCACAGATTTCTTCACAGTACGATGGTCATGCTTAAGTTTTCATGAAATATCTAATGTTTTCATACTTTGTCCAAGGCATTGCACTATTTGATGCTTTTTGGCAGCAGAGAAATCCTTTTTCTTTACCATATTGCTTGAAACCTGTGGCATGCTTAATAATGTGGAACAGGGGTGTCAAATTCATTCCATAGACGGCCAAGACCCTGCAGGTTTTACCTCCACCCAGTGCCTTGAACAGGTGATTTCACTGAATGTCTTCCCACTGATTGCTGATCAGTGAAAACACCTGCTGAAGATACTGGGTGGAAGTAAAACATGCAGGGTCTTGGCCCTCCATGGAATGAGTTTGACACCTCTGATGTTGAACATCCTTCTAAAGTAGTTTTCCTTTAATTGGGCTCACCTGGCAGACTAATTATGACAGGTGTCTGAGACTGATATCAGTGATCCAAAGAGCCCTGAGACACAATACCATCCATGAGTTTAATTGAAAAACAAGAAATTTAATGTTTTTGACACTAAAATCCTATTTGCATCATAATTTGGAATGCGGTGTAAATGGACACTACCTGTTTTCACCAAAAAAAAAGAAGAGAAAGAAAAAGAAAACTGATGAGAACAAAACAGCAAAACACAATACTTATGGAAGCTGTCGTTTAATAGTCTCACATTGCAATAGGTTTATTATTTTAGATGCCATTTGAGAAAACTACAACCGGCCGAAGTGGCGAGTGGGTGTGGCTGTCTTACCGGCCACTGCTGAAATCCACCAGCGGTTGGCAGGTATTAATGTCAAGCCCTGTGTGTGTGTGCGTGTGTGAATTAACTCCTCCAACAGTTTTGTTCCGATTGGAACCAAAAAACTGGTTGGGCCACCCTGAGCAGCAATAACTGCCATCAAGTGTTTGTGATAACTCGTAATGAGTCTTGTACAGCGCTCTGGAGGAATTTTGGCCCACTCATCTTTACAGAATTGTTGTAATTCAGCTACATTGAAGGTTTTCAAACATGAACTCAGCTTTCTAAAGATGTGATGAACCACAGTTAATTTATGTTTTAACGGGGGGGGGGAATCACTTTTTCACACAGGGCCATGTCGGTTTGGATTTTTTTTTTACCCTTAATAAACACCGTCATTTAAAAACTGCATTTTGTGTTTACTTGTGTTATCTTTGTCTAATATTTAAATTTGTTTGATGATCTGAAACATTTAAGTATGACAAACATACATAAAATACAATAGAATCTTGTCACTGTACACAAAATACAATGAAGCTCTGTTGAGCAGTCTGTTAGCAGCTTAAAATACAGTCATCTTAATAATAAATAGATAAAATATGAAATAAATAGATAAAATACTAATGCACTCTACATATATGTGACTGTGTGCATGCCTGCTAAAAGGATTATGAGTGCAACAGTCTGTCTGCTGCTCTAGGAAAGAAGCTCTTTCATTCTGCTGGTCCGGGTTTTGATGACCCTGAGCCTCCCTGAGGGAAGGGTGGAAAACAGGTAATGTCCTGGGTGTGTTGGGTCATTCTTGATGTTTTTAGCTCTTCTAAGGAGGCGTGTGGAGTAAATGTCCTCCATGGTCGGGGCCGGGGAGCCCACAATCTACTGGGCTGCCTTTATGACCCGTTGCAGCACCTTCTTTTCTGCCTCTGTGTAGCTGGAGTAACAGACAGTGCAGCCATTCATCAGGACACTCTCTACTGTGCAGCGATAGAAGTTCTTAAGCAGAGCTGGAGGAAGTTTGTTGCGTTTCAGGGTTCTGAGAAAAAAGAGTCGTTGCTGGGCTTTCTTGATGTTGTGAGTTGTGTTCACACTCCACTTCAGGAGTTGGAGTTCTAAAATGAGAAATCAGGAAGGGGGCAAACACTTTATCACACCACTCTGTGTGTGTGTGTGTGTGTGTGTGTGTGTGTGTGTGTGTGTGTGTGTGTGTACATACTTTTCACATACTTTTCATACATGAAAAGTTATTTTTCAACCACAAGGGTCCAAGTGCTGCAACACTGATGGAAGAAGTGTGTGGACCAAAGAGGAGACTTACGTTGAAAAATAAACCACATTTGGTCAAATTTGACCACTATGAACTTTTCAGCCCCCCCCCCCGTGTGTGTGTGTAAATACATCAATAGCACAGCACACCTTAAGGGATCTAGTGGAGTCGATGTCTCAATGGATCAGGACTGTTTTGGCAGCAAAAGGGGGACCAATACAATATTTGGCAGGTGGTCATGATGTTATGCCTTATCGGCGTGTAATGGTTTTATTAAAATAAATTTTAAATTACATGGTCATGTAAATTAAAACTAATTTATGGTCCCAGTGTCAGTCCTTGCTAATTCATCCTATTGATTTAGTAGTTGCCACAGTTTAAATACTGTATAAATACTGCCTCCTGTTTTAACCGTCTGCTGTGTGTTAATTGTAGACAGTGGACACCTTTTAACTCCACTTTCTGTTTGCAGCTGATGTCCACACGTTCAACGCTCTGATCTCCGCTGTTACAGGTGTCAGAGAAACGTATAATGAGAGATGGGCTCTCATCACTGTAAGAACTCTAACATTCATTTACCTTTGTCAGACATTATGTTTTTTGTGTTTTTCTGTTAGCTGCTAACAGACAAGCAGCACGAGAAACATCACCTGCTTCACAGAGGTAACGAGTAACTGCTTAATTAAACTGAGTAAAACATGAATGTTGAGGTAGGCATATTATAAATTAGGAAATATCAATCAACAACAATAAGCAGACCATATAATACATTTGTTTTTATTTAATGACTTTTTTGAATGTGCTGTCTTTAATTAAAATCCAAATAATGTAATGTTGTCACAGTGTGTGTGTGGGGGGGTAATTTTACAGTTAATGCATGTCTTTAAGAAATGAATTTTTTTAAATTCAAAAGTCAGTTTTTAATATTGGCATTCTCTGTCCTCCATATAAAATGTATAAAATACACAAAACCCGAAATAAGTAACTAATTTCCTACCTTTTTTTAACAACATGAAGTTAAGAATATAGTGTACCTTACAATGGTCTATTTATTTTATAAATTTAGATTCAGTCTTGAAATTATTGTCAAAGCACATATTTCAGTAAAATTCAAATGGTGAACATTTAAAATTTATTTAAAAAGCAAATTAGGAAACAATATCAGTGACTTAATTTGGGTTGAATTTAAAAAATGCTATACAGATCTCTAAAGTACAGTCGTGAAAAAATTTGGACACCCCTTTCAATATTCAGTTCTTTATTAACCACTTGCACTCCGGGCAATTTTCCTAAAAATGCCAAAAAAATAACGTGCCCAAAGTAAATCGAAAGCTGTTATTCAACCCTTTGCAGCATCTTCATGGGGTTGGTCTCATTTAAAAGAAAACACTTTGAATTTTTTGGCAAAAAAAACATAATCTCTCTACGTGCTCCGGCCACTGAGTTACAGTCATCTAAACATACTGAACTTGAAGAAAAAAAAATTGGACACAGTGTTTTTTTGGATACAAATGCTTGTAAATAACACACAGCTGTCCGATCCGGCTGGAAAATGCAACAGAAATGTAGAACCAAGTGTTATCCATCTGAGATCCAAATTTGGTAACAGTACCACAAAAAATGAATATTTTACACAGCTTTGTTCTCAGGCTGTTCCCAGGCGTTTTGGAACTGTGCCAAATTGTGCCAAATGGCACAGTTTGGAAAAACGTCTGTAACTTTTGAATAATTCAATGTAGAATCTTCATTTTAGGCTCAAAGGAAAGGTTACACTCAGGGCTGTGTCTGTGTGTGTGTGTGTGGGGGGGGGTCGTCCCCCCCCCCCCCGCTACCAAGGACAGAGTTCAGCCCTCGCTACATGAGATTACACTCGTTGCATATTTCTACAGCAACGCTGTCACAGCGGCTCCCCCCCTCCTCGCTACTGTGTGTGTGTGGGGGGGGGGGTTGTCCCCCCCCCCCCCCCGCTCACTACAGAGGATAGACTTTAGCCATCGCTACACAACGGATTAGCCTTATGTGGTGATGTAGGACAGCAGTGCAGTCACCGCGGCTTCCACCGGGGCGTTCACAGCCTGTACACTGCAAGCAACCCCTTGTACCGTGGCGCACGAACTTCAGACTTCGTGAACCGCACAGTTGTAATTTACTGATCGGTCAAAAGTCATTTTGGATTACAATTTTCAGGGATAGAGAATAATGTAGCTTCTAACACCTTACCTCTTCACAGCGGAGTCTTGCCGAACTTGTCTTCCTCATTGTGAGACGAACGCGACGCTGGTCCGCTCTGGTTCTGGTCTCGCGACTCGATCAAAACATAATTCCATTATTGCGGTTTTGTGCTTCCATGATTGCGGTTTTTGGCGAACGATTTTTCAAAACAAATAACAGTAGTAATTAAAAAAAGACTGGCGAAGGCGTGTGTGTCACTCAGCCTTCGTCGTCAGCCTCCGTCTGTCTATGATGACCATGGAAGAAATCATAACGTCTACTCTGCTGGAACCAATACAAAATAAGCACCGCCTGTGGCCGAACATGGCGATCCACGAATGGCACTCCCTGTCACACAGGTTGCATTTGTGGATGGTCTCCATGCTGCTGGGTCTGTGGAGCTCTTCCTGTGTCCTTTTTTGATCCGCTGCAGCAGCCAGTCTTCACCCAGCCTTAAAAAAAAACAGCTCACGAACTTCTCTGCTTCAATTGGCTCACTGCATTCAAAGCGTTGGGAGGCGGGTCCTCCTTCCTAGATTTTCATTCATTGGTTCTTCAAGGTTTCAGAAACCCAATTCAAGGCTCTTATTAGTCGAATGAGAGGTCAATCAGATGAACTAATCTGTTCGCGGCTGTGTTTGCAGATTTTTTTTTCAGTGGCGCTTGGAGGGCACACCACCTACACCACCACCATCAATATCCTTATCATGCGTCATGCGCACGAGGGCGCATGAGCGCGCTCTCGTGCGCCCTCGTGCATCATAGGACGCAGAGACTTGCCCGCCCGCGGAACAACGGAGCGCAAGTGGTTAAGGAAATGTTCACATATCTATGTCTAACCTTGTTTTTGTTTTTATTTGCTTTTTTAACATTTATTTTAGTCATTTTAAGTGGAGATGAATGTGGGGGTGTCCTAAAAAAAGATGGTGTTGTTGAGAGAGGATTGACCAGGCCAAGCATTCAGAGCAGATGAACTTTATTCCCTCTCTCACATCTCTCAGAATCAGAAAACATTAACATTCTGTAGCAGGGGCTCTCTTTTATATTACCACACTCACACCTCTGCTGCCTGAGGCCCTGCATCACAATTCATTCTCGCATCACAATCCCTTTTCTCCCCCAGCCCCTTAATCCCCATACTCTTCCGTCAGAGGAAATTACTGCATCTCCCTTCCTTCCAGTCTGAGATGAATACCACAGCATGGGTCCCCCATACCCCCCCCCCCAGAGTCTCAGACTGAGTTTTAACCCTCACGTCCTCTCGGCTTCAGCCTCCGCCCATAGCTGCTGTAACGGGGGGTCTTCGGCTCCGAGGCGCTGCTGTGCCGGTGTTCCTGGGGGTGCGTCCGTCTGTGGGTGGACAATGGAGTGGAGGGGGGGGGGCATTCAGCATGCTCATGTGACTGCTCTGATGAGTCGTTTACCTGTGGAGTTCTGGGGGGGGGGGGGAGTCTTCCACGCTGAGGAGCTCAAGCCAACTCCACCTGCTCGTCTGCCACCACAAAGGCGGGCTTAAGCCTGTCTATACAGATTTTTTCCCGACGACCCCCCAAGTCTAACACAAAATATTTGTCCCCGGGTTCCAGCACTCTAAACGGGCCATCGTAGGGTGGGTGCAATGGGGGTTGGTGGGCATCGTGCCTGACAAACACGAACACTGTGTCCTTCAAGGTTTGCGGCACAAAAGCGCAGGGAAAACAGTGGTGGGCCGGGCCAGGTAGCATCCCTGCATCTGCGCTATGCCATGAACGTGGGGACAGATTGGCGTTCGGCGCGGGGTTATCTGGTAAAAATTCCCCGGGGACCCGCAGCAGCTGAGAAAAAACAAGCTCTGCTGAGGAAGCCTCCAGATCCTCTTTTGGTGCGGAACGCAACCCTAATAGAACCCACGGCAACTGGTCCACCCAATTTGCATCCGTAAGCAAAGCCCTGAGCGCTGCTTTCAGTGACCTATGGAAACGCTCACATAACCCATTAGCCTGTGGGTTGTACGCGGTCGTGCGATGAATTGCGACGCCCAGGCTCTGGGCCATCGTGGACCAGAGGTCGGAAACAAACTGAGGGCCCCGATGGGAAGTGATGTCCGAAGAGGTGCTAGTGCCACCCATGTTGTCAAAAAAGCACATGCCACGTCTGCGGACGTGGTGGAAGCTAGCGGGACTGCTTCTGGCCGTCGTGTGGTGCGGTCCACCACTGTCAGGAGGTGCGTGATCCCCTGCGATGGCGGGAGGGGGCCCACGAGGTCCACGTGAACGTGGTCGAACCTCTTAGCCGGGATATGGAACGGCTCCAAAGGGGCCTTTGTGTGGCTGTGCACTTTGGCTCGTTGGCACGCTACGCAGGCTGCAGCCCACTCTTTCACCTGTTTGCGCAGGCTCGGCCAGACGAACTTCGCTCCCACCATTTTGACTGACGGACGCACTCCTGGGTGCGCCAGGGAGTGAATGGACTCAAAAACACGGTGGCGTCAAGCGCATAAGGACCACTGGGCGCAGGCTTCCTGTGGAGACCTCACAGATTGGGGGGGGGGCCCTGTCTTGCAGTACCCTGCTCTCCAGCCTTAACCCTGTTGGTCCAGACTGGAGCGCGCACATGTCCGCATCGCCGATCTGCTCCACGGCCATGGCCGTGTAATCTATCCCTATGTAGACTGGGGCCACTAAGGCAAGTGAGAGGCAGTCCGCCACCACGTTAAGTTTACCGGCCACATGCTGAATGTCCGTCGTAAACTCCGAGATCGCGGCCAGCTGTCTCTGCTACCGGCCCGACCATGGTTCTGAAACCTTGGCCATCACATACGTTAGTGGCTTGTGGTCCACGAACGCAGTGAAGGTGCACCCTTCCAGCCAGAACTAGAAGTGGTGTATGGCCAGGTGGAAAGCCAGTAACTCTCTGTCGAACGCGCTGTAGTTACGCTCACTGTCGCGCAAAGCCCTGCTAAAAAAGGCAAGCGGCTGCCAAGAGCCGGCGATGCATTGCTCCACGACAGCCCCTATGGCCACGTCCGAGGCGTCAGTAGTGAGCGCTATCCGAGCCGCCGGGTCCGGGTGCGCCAGTAGTGCGGCGTTTGCCAGGGCTGTTTTAACCTCAGAGAACACCTGCTCCCGCTCAGGAGTCCAGTCGACTCTGTCCGTCGGTTTCTGTTTCTTGAGTGCGGCGTACAACGGCTGCATGAGCTGGGCTGCGCGGGGGAGGAAACGGTTATAAAAGTTAACCATCTCCAAAAACTCCTGCAGCGCCCTGACCGTCTGAGGCCGGGGAAAATTCGCCACTGCACGCACCTTGTCCGGCAAGGGTATCGCCCCCTCCGGTGAGATGTGGTGTCCCAAAAAATCGATCCCCATCACTCCAAACTGGCATTTCGCCGGGTTGATTATTAACCCGTGCTCCTCTAACCTCCGGAAAACCGTCCTGAGGTGGGTTACGTGTTCGTCCTCAGACGCGCTGGTCACCAGGATGTCATTCAGGTAGACAAACACAAATGGCAGATCGCGCAACACCGCATCCATCATGCATTGGAATGTCTGTGCCGCGCCTTTTAACCTGAAAGGCATGTGTAAAAACTCAAACAGACCAAATGGGGTTATTACTGCCGTTTTAGGTATGTCCTCCGTGCACACCGGCAGCTGGTGTTAACCACGGACCAGGTCTAAGAAAAAATACGTGCCCCGGCGAGGTGAACGGAAAAATCCTGAATATGGGGGATCGGGTAGCGGTCGTCCGCTGTGGTGTTTTTTAATCTGCGGAAATCTCCGCAAGGTCGCCACGATCCCTCGGCCTTAGGGACCTTAGGGATATAGTGGGGATTCCCATGGGCTGCTTGTCTGATGATGCCCAGCCTTTCCAAGTTGGCAAACTCCTCGCGTAATATGGTCAGTTTAGCTGTGTCCAGGCGCCGAGGCCATGCGAAAACGGGTGACCCGGTGGTGGTAATAAAGTGCTCCACCCCGTGTTTAGTGATGGTCGCCGAAAACATTGGGACCGTGAGTGCTGGGAACTGGGTGAGCAGTGTATGGAACTTACCACCTGGAGCTGTGACGTTGGCTAGCGTTGTTGGCCCAGCTCCTCAAGCTGTACAGGGGAGAGAATCAAAAGACATTGCATTAATCAGGCGTCTGTTAGCAACATCGACTAGTAGTCCATGTGCACACAAAAAATCAACGCCTAAAATTGGGAAATTGCATGCCGCTATGACGAATGTCCACTGGTACCTACGGCCGTGCAGGGATACAGTCAGTGTCCTCTCACCAAAAGTCTTAATGTCTGAGCCGTTTGCGGCCATCAGCTCAGTGCTGCTAGCTTCCGCTAGCCGGTCGGCAGGATGAGGCTCTTTTGGGAGCCGGAGTCCACGGGGAACCGTCTCCCCGAGCGTGAGTCTCTCACATAGAGCAGCTTGCTTTCTTCACCGGCGGCCGCAGCTGCTACCGACTGCCGGTCCTGGCATTTCCCGAACGCTTGAATTGGCATGGTGGCACGCATCGGCGTGCGTCCTCTCCAAAACGGCGGTGGTAGGAGCAGAGCGTGTCTCTCAGGCGCTTCCTGGCCCCCGCTGCTGCTTCCATCGCTGGCTCCTCGCTTCTGCTGGCCGTCTCGCTGGGTTCCGACGCCGCTGCGTTCACTGTGAGGGCTCTGGTGGTGAGGATGATCCGATCTGCCTCCTGGGCTAGCGCACGGTAGTCACATACGGCCAGCAACAGCAAGTTGGCAAGGACCGCCCTGGGCATCGTTGGGAGGTTCCGGAGGAAAAGGTGAGCAAATAGAAAATTCCCGTCTTCCGTGCCCATCAACGCCAACATCTTCTCCATCGGTTTGACCGCCAACCCATCTCCTAACTTGGAGCATGTCAGGAGCCTCTCCGCTCTCTCGCAGTCCGAGAGCATGTAGCACCAGGTCAGCGCAGCTTTGAGAGCCCCGTATTTGTCGTGGGCTAGGGGCTGTTGGAACAGGCTCGCTACTTGCTGAGTCGTGCGAGCGTCTAGCGCTGCGACCACATACGTAGTAATATCTGGTGTCATCTGCCGTTATTCCCCGGAGTGTGAACTGGGCCTCTGTGTGGAGGAACCAAGACTTCAGGTCTTGCAGCCAAAAGTCTGGTAGTTTGACCGAAATGGCACACGCGTTGCTGGGGCTTCCCGTCCGGGTCATCTCCGGGGTGTTTGCCTCGTGTTCCATTGTTCATCAAGGGTCACCAGTGTGGAGAGAGGAATGACCAGGCCAAGCATTCAGAGCAGATGAACTTTATTCCCTCTCTCACATCTCTCAGAATCAGAAAACATTAACATTCTGTAGCAGGGGCTCTCTTTTATATTACCACTCTCACACGCCCCTGCTGCCTGAGGTCCTGCATCACAATTCATTTTCGCATCACAATCCTTTTTCTCCCCCAGCCCCTTAATCCCCATGCTCTTCCGTCAGAGGAAATTACTGCATCTCCCTTCCTTCCAGTCTGAGATGAATACCACAGCATGGGTCCCCCTTAGTGTCCTAATTTATTCCTCGCTATTTGTTTAGAATTTTACAGAAAATTTGAAAGAAGTCTTTAATTCATTTTTAATTGTTTAGTTCTATTACATGAATCTCCCAGTATTTTTAACATTGATATTAAATCGCCATATGTCCAAATATGTAAAAAAAAAAAATAAACCAAAAACACAGGCTTATAGAAGGCATCCTAATTTTTTCACGACTGTAATTGGCTTAGTAATCCTATGTATTGGTACGAAGTGTAATTAGACAATTTGATTTGACATATGTAGCAGTAATAGATGGAATATTTCAAAAGAATAAGGAATAATAAATAACAGTTTCATTGGCACTAAGTGCAGGGATTTTCAACACGGTAACCATCATGAAAATCGACTCTGTCTCTGGTGTCTGCAGGAGCTGTTGAACCAGATGACTCAGCAGAAAGTCCGTCCAAACCTTCTGACCTTTAACAGTGTCCTTAAAGTTCTGAGATACTACGGATATTTTTCAAAAACACAAGCTCTGCAAACTTTGAATGAGATGAAAGCAATTGGGATAGGTAATTGTAACTATGCATACATATTGACACACTGGGAGAAAATGGCACGTTTGTTGTTCCACTGAAACACATTTTTTGCTCCTGTATATGAATCCTTTCTTCCCTCTGCGTTTCTTTTTTCAGCTCCCAGCTTGGCCACATTTGACCACATCTGTGCAGCCTTCTATAAATCGGGTAGATATGAAGTTTGATGTTACGCTTCTTCAGATTTTTGTGCCGTTTGTTATTCAGCATCTGCATTGTCTCTCCAGTATCCTCTGGATCCAGCAACTCTGACATCTTACAGGAAGTGATGACTGAGCTGGCTGGAAGAAGCTTTACCTGTCAGGACCCCGATGATGGTATGTTGTGTAATATGTCAGCAAAAACTTGGGTGATAATTCATAATTTTCCAGATGAGAAATGGCAAAAACAGTGGAATGAATACATTTGGCTTGTTATATTCACCTTGTGTTTCTCAATTTTCTCCAGTTTTGTTCTTCTCCAGTGCAATGAAAATAGTAAGTCCTTTTTTTATTGTCATTCTGTATGATTTAAAAACAAATACTTTACCATTTTAGTCCCATTGAGATGAGGGATCTCTTTTACAAGGGAGACCTGGCCAAGATAAGATAAGATAAGCCTTTATTAGTCCCACAATGGGGAAATTCCAGGATAGCAACAGCACAGGGATAGCAACACTCAGAGCAACAATCAGAAGGCAAGAAAAAACAAAAAAAAACAAGAGCAGCTAATATACATATGTACATATTACTATAAATATATATATATACACAGACACACAGTGCAGAGCATTGTAGCTGGATGGAATAAATATATGAGTATATAAACACACAGTGCGGAGTATTGTAGCTAGATGGAATAAATATGTAGATATATAAACACACACAGTACGGAGCATTGCAGCTAGGTGGAATAAATATATAAACACACACAGTGCGGAGCATTGTAGCTAGATGGAATAAATATATAGATATATAAACACACCCAGTGCAGAGCATTGTAGCTATATGGAATAAATATGTAAATATATAAACACACACAGTGCAGAGCATTGTTGCTAGATGGGATGAAACAGCACAACCGTCTACTTAGTTATCCTACATGGTATGATTATGTACCCATACATATTCACCCTCCATAGCGACCGGTATTTTCCTAGTTGTATGCCGGAGGGGACCATTGTGTAAGTCTATTGCATCTTTTGCATTCAAAACTATTAAGTTGTTACGTCTTTTTGCTATCTCTGCCAGCAGCCCTGCTGAGGTTGTACAGTCTGACAGCCGTTGGTAGGAAGGACCTGCGAAACCTCTCGGTTGTGCACCTGGGATGATGTAGTCTGCTGCTAAATGAGCTCCTCAGTGCATTCAGTATGTCCTGCATAGGGTGGGACTCAGACTCCAGCAGAGATGACAGTTTAGCCACCGTCCTTCTCTCTCCTATCTCCTCCACTGGGTCAAGGCGCTGCCCCAGGACAGAGCTAGCTTTCTTGATCAGCTTGTTCAGTCTCTTCCTATCGGCTGCAGTAATGCCACTGCCCCAGCAGACCACTCCAAAAGTGATGGCTGATGCCACCACCGTGTCATAGAATGTCTTCAGCAGCGCCCCTTGTACACCAAAAGACCTGAGTCTCCTCAGTAGGAACAGCGCTGTCCCTTCTTGTAGAGTGCGTCAGTATTGTGTGACCAGTCTAGTTTATTGTTCAGATGAACACCCAGGTACTTGTAGGATGTCACCATCTCGATGTCTGTTCCCTGTATATTTACTGGTGCTGTGAGGGGTTGTCCTTGCCTGCGGCAGTCCACCACCAGCTCCTTAGTTTTCCTCGCGTTGATCTGGAGGCAGTTCCGATGGCACCAGTCCACGAAGTCCTGGATAAACCCTCTGTACTCAGCTTCATCTCCATTGGAGATGAGGCCAACGATCGCAGAGTCATCAGAGAACTTCTGTAGATGGCAGTGTGTTGTGTTGTGTGAGAAGTCCGCAGTATAAAGGGTGAACAGGAAGGGAGCAAAAACCGTTCCCTGGGGGGCCCCCGTGCTACCAATGATCATGTCGGACACACAGTCCTGGGTTCTCACAAACTGAGGCCGGTTCGTGAGGTAGTCCAGGATCCATGATGACAGGTGCTGGTCCACCCCTGCGCACAGCAGCTTGTCCTTCAGGATCATCGGTTGGATGGTGTTGAAAGCACTGGAGAAGTCAAAGAACATGATCCTCACTGCATTCTCGGGCTTCTTCAGGTGGGACAGAGAACGGTGAAGGAGGAGGATCATCGCATCCTCCACCCCAATGCCATGCTGGTAGGCGAACTGGAGTGGATCCATCGCTGGTCCCACCAGGGGGCGGAGGTGAGCAAGGAGCAGTCTCTCCAGGGTCTTCATCATGTGGGACGTCAAGGCCACCGGTCTGTAGCTGTTCAGGTCTTTGGGGTGGGAAGTTTTTGGTACAGGTACCACACAAGATGTTTTTCACAGCTGTGGTACCCTCCCCAGCTTTAGGCTCAGGTTGAAGATGTACTCCACAATCCCACACAGCTGGTCTGCACAGGACTTGAGGAGCTTTGCGCTGATGCTGTCCGGTCCCGACGCCTTCCTCGCCTTGATCTTCCTCAGCTCCGTCCTCACCTGGGTCTTGGTCAGGGTCAGGTTGGGGGGCTGTGTGTTGGGAGTGGGGGGGTGTTGGTGGAGTGGGGAGTGGGCAGCAGGACTTGATGTCTTTAGAGGCAGCAGTGGTTGTTGTGCAGTCAGGGGGGAGGGCGGTTGGTCAAACCTATTGAAAAACAGATTCAGATTGTTCGCCCACTCCCTGCCCCCCGTGGCCTGGGGGGAGGAATTCTGGAGCCCAGAGATGGTTTTAAGGTTTCCCCAGACCCCGCTGATGTTGCTCTGTTGCAGCTTGTCCTCCATCTTCTTCCTGAAGCTGTCCTTGCCTTCTCTGATCTTTCTCCTCAGCTCCCTCTGTACGGACTTCAGCATCTCCCTGTTCCCCGACCTGAAGATCCTCTTCTTCTCTCTCAGAAGTGTTTTTATCTCAGGGTTGATCCAGGGTTTGTTGTTTGAGCAACACCGTATGGTCTTGGTGGGAACGGTGTCGTCCACACAGAAGCTGAGGTAGTCCGTGATGGTGTGAGTGAGGCCATCGATGTCCTCACCATGTGGATCGCAGAGCTGCTCCCAGGCGGTGGTTTCAAAACGGCCCTTTAAAGTGTCCATTGCCTCCTCAGACCATAACTTCACTGTGCGCACGACCGGAGGTTGTCTGTGCACTAGGGGTTTGTACACCGGCCGGATATGAACCAAGTTGTGATCCAATCTCCCGAGTGGGGGGAGTTGTAATGAGGTGTACGCCTCCTTAGTGTTTGCGTAGAATAAGTCCGGTGTTTTATTGTCTCTAGTGTGGCATGTGACATACTGGATAAACGTGGGTAGAATGGGAGATAGTGAAACATGGTTGAAATCGCCTGAGATGAGGAGAAGAGCATCTGGGTGTTCTGTCTGCAGCCTGCCGGTTACTGAATAGATAGAAAGAAAAGATAGTAGCAACACAGTTACAATATAAAAAATAAAGAGAAAAAGATACATCAATTGGCTGCAAAAATATACTTGTATAAAACACTTGCACACAGAGAACCTGGACTCCACTAATTGAATATGTTCAAAAGCCTTTGCAGAGGTGGTAGCAGAGGAGTAGATGACATATCATCAGTATAGAAATGAAAAGTTGCATTTGGAATGGATTGTCCAACTTTATCTATGTCTATATGTATATACATACACATATGTAGAGCCGTGGACAAAATTGTTGGTACCCTTCTCTTAATGAAAGAAAAACCCACAGTGGTCACAGAAATAACCTGAATCTGACAAAAGTGGTAATAAATAAAAATTCTATGAAAATTAACCAATGAAAATCAGACGATGCTTTTGAATTGTGGTTCAACAGAATTGCTTTAAAAAACAAACTCAAGAAACAGGCCTGGACAAAAATGATGGTACCCCTAGAAAAGATTGAAAATAATGTGACCATAGGGACATGTTCAACCAAGATGTGTCCTCTAATTAACATCACAGGTGTCTACAAACTTGTAATCAGTCAGTCGGCCTATTTAAAGGGTGACAAGTAGTCACTGTGCTGTTTGGTGACATGGTGTGTACCACACTAAACATGGACCAGAGGAAGCAAAGGAGAGAGTTGTCTCAGGAGATTAGAAAGAAAATTATAGACAAGCATGTTAAAGGTAAAGGCTATTAGATCATCTCCAAGCAGCTTGATGTTCCCATGACTACAGTTGCACATATTATTCAGAAATTTAAGTTCCACGGGACTGAAGCCAACCTCCCTGGACGTGGCCGCAGGAGGAAACTTGATGAAAACTGGAAGAGACGGATAATACGAATGGTAACAAAAGAGCCCAGAACAACCTCTAAACGCATTCATGGTGAACTCCAAGGTCAAGGTACATCAGTGTCAGATCGCACCATCCGTCGCTGTTTGAGCCAAAGTGGACTTCATGGGAGACGACCAAGGAGGACACCACTGTTGAAAACATCATAAAAAAGCCAGACTGGAATTTGCCAAACTGCATGTTGACAAGCCACAAAGCTTCTGGGAGAATGTCCTATGGACAGACGGGACAAAACTGGAAGTTTTTGGCAAGGCACATCAGCTCTATGTTCACAGACGCAAAAATGAAGCATGCCAAGAAAAGAACACCGTCTCAACTGTGAAACATGGAGGAGGTTCTGTTATGTTCTGGGGCTGCTTTGCTGCATCTGGCACAGGGTTTCTTGAATCTGTACAAGGTACAATGAAATCTCAAGACTATCAAGGTATTCTAGAGAAAAATGTGCTGCCCAGTGTCAGACAGCTTGGTCTGAGTCGCAGGTCATGGGTCTTGCAACAGGATAATGACCCAAAACACACAGCTAAAAACACCCAAGAATGGCTAAGAGCGAAACATTGGACTATTCTAAAGTGGCCTTCTATGAGCCCTGATCTAAATCCTATTGAACATCTGTGGAAGGAGCTGAAACATGCCGTCTGGAGAAGACACCCTTCAAACCTGAGACAACTGGAGCAGTTTGCTCATGAGTAGTGGGCCAAAATACCTGCTGAGAGGTGCAGAAGTCTCATTGACAGTTACAGAAATCGTTTGATTGCAATGATTGCCTCAGAAGGTTGTGCAACAAAAGATTAAGTTAAGGGTACCATCATTTTTGTCCAGGCCTGTTTCATGAGTTTGTTTTTTAAAATGATTCTGTTGAACCACAATTGAAAAGCATTGTCTGATTTTCATTGGTTAATTTTCCTAGAATTTTTATTTATTACCACTTTTGTCAGATTCAAGTTATTTCTGTGACCATTGTGGGTTTTTCTTTCATTAACAGAGGGGTACCAACAATTTTGTCCACAGCTGTATAAACATTAAAGGGCCCAGAATTGAACCTTGTGAAACCCCATTGGTACTAATAAAAAATCTGAAGTAGCACCCTCTAATTTGTAAACCACCCAACTGCTTATTTAGAAATGCCTGTAGCTGGGGGAGACGGTCGGTGCACGCCATGAAGGCAACAGCATAGAACCTCTGCTCCCGGCACGGTCATATTGAAAAAGCCCTTAAAACGCGAAAACCTATAGAACTACCAGCTCAAGACGATCAACTAAAAGGGCAATGGTAAAAGGCAAGTCAAAAACCAAGAAACAGGCTGAAACTACAGAGTTTGATACCGAAGAAACTGAAGCTAACGACGACAGCGTCGGTTTGGCTAGTGCTGGTGCCAGCAAAATGGAGGAAGACGACAGCATTGATTTGAAGGCGATACTAATGGAAATCAGGGACTTCAGGAAAGAAAATATGCAACAGTCGAATGAAGTTAAAGCAGAAATCAGCAAGATTAATGCAAGACTCGAAACAGCGGAGGGACGCATTTTGGAAACGGAGGAACGAGTGGAAACAATAGAGGAGGTGATTACAGAGCTCGTGAAACTCCAGTCTAAGCTACAGGCCCAAATCACCGACCAGGAGGGGCGTTCTCGTAGAAATAATGTACGGATATATGGTGTGATTGAAAACGAAGGGAAAGGTGCTCCGACTATGATAGATTTTGTTGAAAATCTTCTGAGGGAAAAGCTCCAACTGCCCTCGACACTGGACTTGCATATTGAACGCGCACACCGCGCCCTGGCGGCAGTTCCCCCAGCCGGAGCACCACCTCGATCCATCATTGCACGCTTTACCAGTTAAAAGAACAAGGAAGAGGTGCTCAGGAAAACTTGGCAAATGAGGGGATTCCAGTGGAAGGGCAAACAGATTAACCTTGATCACGATTATGCACCTGACGTCCTTAAGCAGAGACAGACATACGCAGAGGCTAAAAAGATCCTAAAACAACGAGGGGTACGTTTCCAGACCCCGTTTCCAGCTAAACTCCGAGTGTTCTACCCAGACAAAACAAAACTTTATAACACCGCTGAAGATGCAACTAAAGACATGTTTGACAGAGGATTCCCAGTCACTGTCTACAAGCCACCGGAGACACTGATGGCACAGATTCAGAAAACAGCGTGGACTACTAAACGAAGCACAAGAGGAGAGCGACGCACACCGCTGGATCCGGGTCAGACTGGACCGTCATCAATAAAGAAGAAACTGCAACAATACAGAAGGGAATCCATGTAAAAACGCCAATATAAATCTGCTGTTCAATTTATAACCCAGTTACAGGTAATCTGATTTAATAATGACTTATCCGTGGTTTATTTTATTTTATTTTTTTTAATTTTATTTATTATTATATATTTTTTTTATATATACATGGTTTTTCTATTAAGAGATAATACAATAACTAAACACGAGAAATGAGTGAAACCTAAGACTTATTGCCAATCTAAATCAGCTGCCGGGAAATGGCTGTTCAGGCATAATATGGAGGAAAGGCGTGACGATGGACGCTCCACTAGAGGGCCCACCCTGACGCAAGTGGCTTACTAACTAACTAACTAACTAACTAACCTGCACTTATATAGCGCTTTTCTAGTCACAAAGACCACTCAAAGCGCTTTCATTAATGCTAACCCTCTATTCTAAGGGCCTATAGGAAACCGATATCTAGGGACAATTTAGAACAGCCAATTAACCTAACATGCATGTTTTTGGCATGTGGGAGGAAACCGGAGAAATCCCGGAGTAAACCCACGCAACACGGGGAGAACATGCAAACTCCACACAGATCACTGTTGGTCGGGGGCTGGGATCGAACCCACGATCCCACGATCCCCACAATCCCCCGGCCAAGGGTAAACTGTGCTGCCGCAGTGCTAACCACTGCGCCACCGTACCTCTTAAAGACTCACAACATCAGGTCTTACAGGGTTTGTTTTTCTTTAAACCCCACAAACGGAAATCTTGGTTTATTTCCTCAAATGTTTGTTATTGTTTTGTTTGGCTGCAGTTCAGAGCAGCACTGTTTGGACAAGTGGTATACTTATGTTTATTAAGGAAGAGAAAAAGAAAAACAAATTATAGCCAACAATCAGACTATCACTGTCATCTCCTTTAATGTAAATGGAATTATCAGCCCACAAAAAAGGTCCAAAATACTCTCCAAACTCAAAAAAGAAAAGATACATGTGGCCCTTCTGCAAGAAACGCATGTATTAGACCAAGAACTCAAAAAGCTTAAACGAGGTTTTTATAAGTATGTCTATGGATCATCATACAAACTTGGCCACCGTAGAGGTGTTGCAATTCTCATTTCACGACAGATTTGTTTTGAATATTTATCTGACAAGAAGGATAAAGAGGGGCGATATATATTGGTAAAAGGAAAAATTGATGGCTCATTAGTAACTATTCTCAACATATACGCACCACCAGGAAGTAATTGGAATTTTTATAAACAGATGTTCGAAATGATGGTATCTGAAACTGAAGGAATGTTGATATGTGGAGGGGACATGAATGTACGGTTTTCAAAACTGGACAGTTCTAAGAATGACTCCGCACAAAAAAAATCAATAATAAAGAAAATAAACAATATCATGAGTGAAACCGGAATTATCGATATCTGGAGAGATTTTAACCCTTCTGGACGCGATTATACACATTTTTCTGCCCCCCATTCTACATATTCGAGAATTGATTACTTCTTCACATTTAATAAAGACAGATATAAGATTAAAACAAGTGATATTGGCACAATTGATCTGTCAGACCACTCTCCAATATATCTATCTATCTGTATGAATGATACTCGCAAAACCACAACTTGGAAACTTAATTCCAATATTTTGAATGATTCAAAAATGAAAGAGAAATTAAAAGAAGAAATTGATGAATACTTTAAGGAAAATGATAATGGGGAAGTGTCACCATCCATTTTATGGGATGCTTTTAAAGCGGTTATAAGAGGCAAAATTATTGCCAGCACCTCTTTCATTAAAAAACAAAAAAAAGAAAAACTCGAAAAATTACAAATGGATCTTAAGGAACTACAAAGACAACACAAAATTACTTTAAACAATGACAAACAATATGAAATAAAAAGATTACAAAAAGAAATTGATAACATATATTCTGATGAAACGCAAAAAAAGCTTATCTATCTTAAACAAAATTATTATGAGGCTGGAGGGAAGTCAACGAAATGGCTAGCTTTTAAACTAAGAAAACAACAGGCTGATAACACAATTTATAGAATAAAAAATCCCAAAACTGGGATTACACATGATGATATTACAGAAATTCAGGAGAGTTTTGTAACCTATTACAAAGACCTTTACTCACAGCCTAAATTAAACAATGGTGACCACATTGAAATCTTTTTCAGTTCACTAAATCTCCCCGGTGTCACGGAACAGGAGAACAGTAACCTAATAAAAGAAATCACAAATAAAGAAATCAATGATGCAATTACAAGACTAAAACCACATAAAAGCCCTGGCCCAGACGGCTACTCTGGTGAATGGTATAAGACCTACAGGGAGGAATTAATTCCAAGACTGAGGGAAGTGTGTAACTGGGTATTGAAGGGAGGGGATCCACCTCCCTCATGGAAAGAAGCGATTATCACTGTCATCCCAAAAGAGGGAAAAGATAAATTGAATTGTAGCCAGTATCGACCAATATCAATCTTAAACTTAGACTACAAAATATACACGTCCATAATAGCAAAGCGACTTGACAATATTATACCCAGACTTATTAATCATGATCAAACTGGTTTTATCCGCCAGAGGCAGACTCAAGACAGTATTAGAAGGACCCTCCACGTTATACACCATATTAAAAAAATAAGATTGAGGCATTGCTTATGGGTTTAGATGCTGAAAAAGCATTTGACTCAGTGAGATTGGCATTTCTTTACAAAGTTTTGAATAAATTTGGATTTCACCATATAATCATTAAGGCCATCCAGGCAATTTACCACAAACCAACAGCCAAAATAAAAATAAATGGTAGTCTTTCAAAACCAGTCTCACTTGAAAGATCATGTCGCCAGGGCTGCCCCCTTTCACCAGTTTTATTCACTTTATTTATTGAACCGCTTAGTCAATACATTAGACAAGATAATTTAATTGAGGGAATTGATATACATGGGGACATTCAGAAGATATCACTTTTTGCAGATGATGTCCTAATTTATTTAGGTCAGCCAAATAAATCTCTACCTAGATTGATTGAGATATTAGAGCATTTTGGATCACTTTCAGGTTACAAATTAAATATTGAAAAAACACAAATTATGACCTTAAATTATCAACCCTCAATGGAGTTAAAAAATAAATACGATTTTAAATGGGACAAAGACTCCATGAAATATCTTGGCGTGATACTAAGTAGAGACACTGGAAAGTTGTTTGAAAAGAATTATGGCCCATTAAATTCCAAAATAAAATCGGATTTAAGAAAATGGAGTCTAATACCAACTTTAGGACTAATTAATAGAATAGAATCAATAAAAATAAACATTTTACCCCGATTACTTTACCTTTTCCAAACTCTCCCAATTGAAGTGTCAAAACAACAATTTGTAGAATGGGACAAGTTGATTTCCCGCTATATATGGCTTGGGAAAAAACCTCGAATAAGATACAGTACATTACAACTGTCAAAGGACAGAGGTGGCTTATCTTTGCCATGTATGAAGGACTACTACTACTCTGCACAATTAAGACCATTGGTTTGCTTATGTGATCCAATGTTCAAATCTAGGTGGAAAGATATAGAGGAAAAAGCCACTAAGGGCCCTCCTATACAAGCAATGATAGCAGACAGGAAATTGCAATCACATTTGAAAGACCCGGATAACCCCTGGCTAAAATTCACTTTTAAGATTTGGAACGACGTAAGTAGAGAGAACAAACTAACCAAGACTGAAATGATGTTAAGATGGTGCGCTTACAACACAGAATTTTTACCAAACCGTAATGACACAAGATTTCAAAAATGGACGTCAATGGGGCTCACGTCATACTTCACATTTAACCACAAGGGGGAGCTAGCAGATTTCCAAACCCTTAAATCAAAAAAGGGGCTAAATAACCAAGACTTTTTTAGGTACCTACAGTTGAGACATAGATATAATGAAATTATAAGGACCAAGACTGATAAGGAGGATAATAAAATTCTAAATATATTTCAAATGGCCTTTAGCACTATGACTGTTCAGAAAATTATAGCAAGATTTTATCAGGGACTTCAAGCAAACAAATCCATCAATACCCTATATATTAAGAAGAAATGGGGAAAAAGAAATAGGATCAGCAATAGATGATAGTGACTGGGAATCATTATGTACAGTGCAATGGAAAACTACTTATTCAACTATTTGGAGGGAATTTGGATGGAAAAATTTAATTCGTTTCTTTATCACCCCAGTCCAAAAAAAACACCAAAATTTAGGTACCGGTTGTTGGAGACTATGGGGAAATGAAGAGGCTAATCATTATCATGTATTCTGGGCCTGCCCAAAAGTTACCCCATTTTGGAAAGACACACATAAGTGCCTGGAAAAGGTTTTCTCTACCCATGTCCCCTTTGACTTCCTGTACATGTTCTTAGGTTTGGAAATTCCTAACATAGCCTTATTTGCAGATAAATATTTAATGAGAATTGTACTATTGTCAGCAAAGAAAGTCTTAACGAGAAAATGGCTCCAAACAGACATACCAAAAATTCAGGATTTACATGATACGGTATACCAGATATTTATGATGGAAAGGATTACCATGTCTTTACGACTACAAAGAGATAAATTTGATAAATACTGGCTTAAATGGACCCAATATACAGGAAATCAAAGGAGAGACTTTAAGTAATCTATCCCATTGAAGGGAAGAAAAGAGCAAAACCGAAAAAATTTAATACCACTTGTCCACTGTTCAGTTTATTTGTTTATATGTTATTTTTTATACTGAAAAAAAAAAAAACTTATGGGAAGATTAATCGAGGGCATTTTCTTGTGTATTATTTTTTTATTTACCTTTCCTTTGTAATAAAGTACTGCTCTCAATGTAAACAATCTGACCAAGATCACCAATAAAAATATAATTGAAAAAAAAGAAATGCCTGTAGCTGTGAGATGATCAGTTAGTCAAGTGGTCAACAATATTTCAAGCTGGTTTCATGCTGCGCCTCTGCTGTCCGTGTACGCACAACCGGAAGGCTTGTGTGACGAAAGTTACGTCATATCCTCCCGTCCGCTAGTGTCTGCAGAGCTCTTCTGTGGACGACGCATGCAGCCCAAATTTTCTGACCACATGGCTTGACCACGTTGACTGCACATGCGCAAGATTGAACATCCCATTCACAAGGTGGCGCTACCAACACAGCATCTAAAATCAAAGTAGATGACGAAGATGAAAAGGAAGCAGAAGACGAGAATAAACATACAGTGGATATTAAGTCTATACACCCCTGTTCAAATGGCAGGTTTTTGTAATGTAAAAAAATGAGACCAAGGTAAATCATTTCAAAACGTTTTCCACCATTAATGTGACCTACAACCTGTACAACCCAATTGAAAAACAAACTGAAATCTTTTAAGGGGAAAAAATAAAAACTTGCAATAAAATGTTTGCATAAATATGCACACCCTCTTATAATTGGGGATGTGGTTGTGTTCAGAATTAACCAATCACATTCAAACTCATGTTAAATGAGAGTCAGCACATTGTTTTGCAGCAGCTTGAGCGGAGAAGAGCACTGGAAAATGGTAATTCCTCCTTTTCCTTGAAACGATGCCATTGTTGTTGGTACAAAAAAAATGTGCATCGCTCTCACGTTTATAGCCGGTGAACAAACTGGCATGTTAGCACCTTTGCATTACCCATAGGGCTGGGGCAAAACTGTAAATAACAGTTGTGCGCATGCGTCAACCGCTTGGCCTGGTGGACAGAAAAACTGAGCATGTATAGCACCGCGTGTGCGCTGGGCTTGTCCAAAGCACACGCAGACCAAAGTGGACCAGAGGGGAAATGCAGCATGAATCCAGCTAAATGCTTTCAAAAGATGTAAAAACAAAAAGAAACAGCATTGCTTGTCAGCAAAAGCTTCTATCATTATGACTTTCAAGGTAGCAGTAGTAGTGCTATGCTTTCTACAGAAACTTGACTGAAGTGGTGACAGAATAGAGTTGACGGCAATATATTCTTTTACTTTTTCACTGACTAAAGAGTTAAGCACTTTGGCCACAATAGAGGGATAGATCAAGATAAGATAAGATAAGATAAGATAAGCCTTTATTAGTCCCACAACGGGGAAATTCCAGGATTGCAACAGCACAGGGATAGCAACACTCAGAGCAACAATCAGAAGGCAAAAAAAGCAAGCGAGAGCAGCTAATATACATATGTACATATTACTATAAAATATATATATACACACACACACACACACAGACACACAGTGCAGAGCATTGTAGCTGGATGGAATAAATGTATGAATATATGAACACACAGTGCAGAGCATTGTAGCTAGATGGAATAAATATGTAAATATATAAACACCCACAGTATGGAGCATTGCAGCTAGGTGGAATAAATATGCAAGTATATAAACACACACAGTGCGGAGCAATGTAGCTAGATGGAATAATATGTAGATATATAAAAACACAGTGCGGAGCATTGTAGCTAGATGGAATAAATATATAGATATATAAATATAAACACACCCAGTGCAGAGCATTGTAGCTAGATGGAATAAGTATGTAAATATATAAACACACACAGTGCAGAGCATTGTTGCTAGGTGGGATGAAACAGCATAACCGTCTATTTAGTTATCCTACATGGTATGATTATGTGCCCATACATATTCTCACCCTCCATAGCGACCGGTATGTTCCTAGTTGTATGCCGGAGAGGACCATTGTGTAAGTCTATTGCATCTTTTGCATTCAAAAACTATTAGTTTGTTACGTCTTTTTGCTATCTCTGCGAGCAGCCCTGCTTAGGTTGTACAGTCTGACAGCCGTTGGTAGGAAGGACCTACGAAACCTCTCGGTTGTGCACCTGGGATGATGTAGTCTGCTGCTAAATGAGCTCCTCAGTGCATCCAGTATGTCCTGCATAGGGTGGAACTCGGACTCCAGCAGAGATGACAGTTTAGCCACAGTCCTTCTCTCTCCTATCTCCTCCATCGGATCAAGGCGTTGCCCCAGGACAGAGCTAGCTTTCTTAATCAGTTTGTTCAGTCTCTTCCTATCGGCTGCAGTAATGCCACTGCCCCAGCAGACCACTCCAAAAGTGATGGCTGATGCCACCACCGTGTCATAGAATGACTTCAGCAGCGCCCCTTGTACACCAAAAGACCTGAGTCTCCTCAGCAGGAACAGCCTGCGCTGTCCCTTCTTGTAGAGTGCGTCAGTATTGTGTGACCAGTCTAGTTTATTGTTCAGATGAATACCCAGGTACTTGTAGGATGTCACCATCTCGATGTCTGTTCCCTGTATATTTACTGGTGCTGTGAGGGGCTGCCCATGCCTGCGGCAGTCCACCACCAGCTCCTTAGTTTTCCTCGCGTTGATCTGGAGGCAGTTCCGATGGCACCAGTCCACAAAGTCCTGGATAAGCCCTCTGTACTCAGCTTCATCTCCGCTGGAGATGAGACCAACGATCGCAGAGTCATCAGAGAACTTCTGTAGATGGCAATGTGTTGTGTTGTGTGAGAAGTCCGCAGTATAAAGAGTGAACAAGAAGGGAGCCAGCACCGTTCCCTGGGGGGCCCCCGTGCTACTGATGATCGTGTCGGAAACACAGTCCCGGGTTCTCACAAACTGAGGCCGGTTCGTGAGGTAGTCCAGGATCCATGATGACAGGTGCTGGTCCACCCCTGCGCGCAGCAGCTTGTCCTTCAGGATCATCGGTTGGATGGTGTTGAAAGCACTGGAGAAGTCAAAGAACATGATCCTCACCATATTCCCGGGCTTCTCCAGGTGGGACAGAGAACGATGAAGGAGGGAGATCACCGCATCCTCCACCCCAATGCCATGCTGGTAGGCGAACTGGAGTGGATCCATCGCTGGTTCCACCAGGGGGCGGAGATGAGCAAGGAGCAGTCTCTCCAGGGTCTTCATCAAGTGGGACGTCAAGGCCACCGGTCTGAAGCTGTTCAGGTCTTTGGGGTGGGAAGTTTTTGGTACAGGTACCACACAAGATGTTTTCCACAGCTGTGGTACCCTCCCCAGTTTCAGGCTCATGTTGAAGATATACGTCACAATCCCACACAGCTGGTCTGCACAGGACTTGAGGAGCTTTGCGCTGATGCCGTCCGGTCCCGACGCCTTCCTCGCCTTGATCTTCCTCAGCTCCGTCCTCACCTGGGTCTTGGTCAGGGTCAGGATGGGGGGCTGTGTGTTGGGAGTGGGGGGGGGGGTGTCGGTGGAGTGGGGAGTGGGTAGCAGGACTTGATTTCTTAGAGGCAGCAGTGGTTGTTGTGCAGTCAGGGGGGAGGGCGGTTGGTCAAATCTATTGAAAAACAGATTCAGGTTGTTCGCCCACTCCCTGCCCCCCGTGGCCTGGGGGGAGGTATTCTGGAGCCCCGAGATGGTTTTGAGGTTTCTCCAGACCCCGCTGATGTTGCTCTGTTGCAGCTTGTCCTCCATCTTCTTCCTGAAGCTGTCCTTGCCTTCTCTGATCTTTCTCCTCAGCTCCCTCTGTACGGACTTCAGCATCTCCCTGTTCCCCGACCTGAAGATCCTCTTCTTCTCTCTCAGAAGTGTTTTTATCTCAGGGTTGATCCAGGGTTTGTTGTTTGAGTGACGCCGTATGGTCTTGGTGGGAACGGATTTGTCCACACAGAAGCTGAGGTAGCCCGTGAAGGTGTGAATGAGGCCATCGATGTCCTCACCATGTGGATCGCAGAGCTGCTTCCAGGCAGTGGCTTCAAAACAGTCCTTTAGAGTGTCCATTGTCTCCTCAGACCATAACTCCACTGTGTGCATGGCCGGAGGTTGTCTGTGCACTAGGGGTTTGTACACCGGTCGGAGATGAACCAAGTTGTGATCCGATCTCCCAAGTGGGGGGAGTTGTGATGAGGTGTATGCCTCCTTAGTGTTTGCGTAGAACAAATCCAGTGTTTTATTGTCTCTAGTGTGGCATGTGACATACTGGGTGAAAGTGGGCAGAATGGGAGACAGTGAAACGTGGTTGAAATCGCCTGAGATGAGGAGAAGAGCATCTGGGTGTTCTGTCTGCAGCCTGCTGGTTACTGAATGGATGACGTCACGCGCTGTCCCAGCGTTCGCCGTCGGATTTGCATAAACAACAATGCAGATCACGTGTGAGTGTTCTCTCGGGAGATATGTAGGCCTCATGCTAACAGCTAGCAACTCAATGTCTTTGCTGCAGTGTCGTTGTTTAACAGTGATATGTCCCGGTCTGCACCAGTTGTTGTTAACATACATGATCACTCCACCGCCCCTAGTTTTGCCACTCTCTGGTGTTCGGTCAGCTCGTATCGTGTGAAAACCCTCCAGCTCAATGTTAGCATCTGCTGCTAGTTCAGTTAGCCACGTCTCAGTAAACAAAAGGAGAGTGCACTCCCGGTAAGTGCTATCATAACGGGAGATAGCCGCTAGCTCATCTAACTTTCCCAGTATCGACCGTACATTTCCCATGACAACAGATGGAAGGGAGGGTCTGTACCTTATATTTTTTGTCCTCCGCCTTACTCCAGCCCGGCAGCCGCGGCGTTTTCGCCTCAGTTCTCTCGGTATGTCGAGTTTTTCCAGTGGGACCGGGTGGCGGTTAAATGCTAGCAGCTCTTCCCTGTTATATCGTATCCTGCTATAAACAGTGGCTCCGTCCACCGGCTCAGGAGACATTTGGGATGATCTGTGTGTCCGTGATATAAGTGGGGTGAAAAAAAAAGTGATCAAAAGAGAGAGGAAGGGAAAAAAAAACTCGGAATCGAGCCGCTGTTGCAAAAGGCAGCCGACTGGTGTGGCGCCGAGACAAGACTCTATAGTTATTTAAAATATCTGGATCCTCCCCCTTTCAGGAGGTGGAAAACAAAAGCAGATTTCCAGTCCTTGGGAATTTCATTTGATGACAAAGTAAGGTGTGAAGATATTTTTGGTGGAAAAAGAATTTTTTCATTAAGTATGTGAACATAGCCATTTTGTCTTTTTGAGGCGCTCGAGGCGAGGTTGTCTGATTTGGAATCCCGGCTCCGCTGCATTGAAACACCGTCTGCGCCAGTTAATCTTGACGGACACCCATTAGCTGCAGCGGAGCTAGCTAGCTTAGGCCCCCCTGTCAGCGGTTCCCCGGCTCTCCTCAGCAGCGAGGAGACTGGGTGGGTGACGGTGAGAAGGAAGCCTAGTCGCAAAGCCCTGGTACACCACCAACCTGTTCACGTTTCTAATCGTTTTTCCCCGCTCAGCGACACACCCGCTGAGGAAAAAACTCTGATCATTGGCGACTCTGTAGTCAGAAACGTGAACCTAGAGACTCCAGCGGCCATAGTCACATGCATTCCTGGGGCCAGAGCAGGCGACATCGAGTCAAATTTGAAAATGCTGGCTAAAAGTAACTGTAAATATTCCACAATTGTTATTCACGCCGGCATTCATGGCATCCGTCTCCGGCAGTCGGAAGTCACGAAACTTAATGTAGAATCGGTGTGTGACTTTGCAAAAACGATGTCTGCCACTGTAGTATTCTCTGGGCCCCTCCCCAATCTGACCAGTGATGACATGTTTAGCCGCTCGTCATCCTTGAACCGCTGGCTGTCTATGTGGTGTCCTAAAAATAACGTGGGCTACATTGACAATTGGAGCTCTTTTTGGGGAAAACCTGGTCTTATGAGACGAGACAGCATTCATCCCACTTTGGATGGTGCTTCTCATTTATCTAACAATCTGGAATCTTTTTTGTCCAAATTTCCAAAACCATGACTACTCAGAGTTGGGACCAGGAAGCAGAGTCGCAGTCTTACACGCCTCTCTGCAGCTCCTCTTCATCCGCCACCCCTCAGCTTAGCCCCTGTCTTCCCCATCAGAGAATCGTTGTCTGCTCCCTCCAAAGTAAATAAAAATATAATGTATAAGCATCCCAAAGTGATAAAGCAAAATATTGGTAAAACTCAAATTAAACATAAAGCCTCTAAACTGAATGATTTAGCCTCTGTTCCTCCTCATAATTTAAAAATTAAATGTGGTTTATTAAATATTAGGTCTCTAACTCCCAAGTCTCTGTTAGTCCATGATTTAATTGATCATCAGATTGATTTAATTTCCCTTACAGAGACTTGGTTAGGGCAAGAGGATTATGTTAGTTTAAATGAATCAACTCCCTCTGGTTATTTAAACTGTCAAAATCCCAGAAGTTCTGGTCGTGGAGGAGGAGTAGCAACAATTTACCATTCCAAATTACTAGTTAATGTAAAGCAAAAAACATGTTATAATTCCTTTGAGGGCCTGGTCCTCAGTATTGGGCACTTTAGCAATTTTAGGTTAAACCCAATTTTATTTGCCATAGTTTATCGTCCCCCATCAACCTACTCAGAATTTTTATCCGAATTTGCTGATTTCTTAGCTGATTTAGTGCTGAAATCTGATAGAATAATTATAGTAGGGGACTGTAATATACATGTGGATGTAGATAGTGACTGCCTTAATGTGGCATTCAATTCAATATTAGACTCGAATGGGTTTTCTCAGAAAGTAGGAAATTCTACTCATTACCTCCACCATACATTGGACCTTGTTCTGACATATGGCATAGAAACAGAAAATCTTGTAGTGTCTCCTCATAACCCTGTACTATCAGACCATTGTCTGTTAACCTTTGATTTTACTATTTCTGACTATTTGGCTCCTAAAGAAAAATATTATTACAGTAGATGCCTCTCAGATGATGCTGTTTCCAAATTTATGCAGATTGTTTCCTCTATGCCATGTGTCAACACAACGGAAATAAGCTATAGACAGCTTGCTCCTTCTGTAATTGATAACATGGTGGATAGTGTTTCAGCTTCTCTGCATCAGACTTTAGACTTGGTGGCCCCCTTAAAAAAGAAAAAGTCTAATCAGAGATTTCTAACTCCTTGGTTCAACACAGAAACTCGTAGCTTAAAACAGAAGACTCGTCAATTAGAAAGAAAATGGCGCTCTACTAATTTAGATGAAATCTATTTAGCTTGGAGAAATCATCTTTTAATTTATAAAAAATCTCTTAGAAAAGCTAGAACGAGTTATTACTCTGCATTAATAGAAGAGAACAAGAATAATCCCAGGTTTCTTTTCAGTACTGTAGCCAGGTTGACAAAGAGTCAGGACTCTGTCAAGCCTAGCATTCCCTTAGAGCTTACTAGTCAGGACTTTATGAACTTTTTCAATAATAAAATTTCATCCATCAGAGATAAAATCAATCAGATTCTTCCCACAGTTAACTTAAATACTGTAACTACTACAACTCCTTCTATTGATCTCTGTCTTGATGAGTTTACTCCAATCGACCTTTGTGAGTTAGACAAAATAGTTTCCTCATCCAAACCTTCAACTTGTCTTTTAGACCCTATTCCTACCAGGTTATTTAAAGAAGTCTTCCCATTTATTGGTAGCTTTATTCTTCATATAATCAATTCTTCTTTAACTTTAGGCCATGTACCGCAGGCTTTTAAAACGGCTGTAATTAAACCCTTACTCAAAAAGCCAACGCTAGATCCAGGAGCTTTAGCTAACTATAGACCAATCTCTAATCTCCCTTTCATTTCAAAAATCTTAGAAAGAGTTGTTGCTATGCAATTATTTGACCACCTGCGGGGAAATGGTTTACTTGAAGAGTTTCAATCTGGGTTTAGAATCCATCATAGTACTGAAACAGCCTTAGCGAAGGTCACTAACGACCTCCTCATTGCATCTGATAATGGACTAGTTTCTGTACTTGTCCTTTTAGACCTTAGTGCAGCTTTTGATACTATCGATCATAATATTCTACTTGATAGATTAGAACACTATGTTGGACTTAATGGAACTTCGTTGCAATGGTTTAGATCTTATTTATCTGATAGGTTCCAGTTTGTTCGTGTCAATAATGAGTTTTCTTTCAACTCAAAGCTTAGTCATGGAGTTCCACAGGGATCTGTGCTAGGCCCTACTCTTTTTAGTTTATATATGCTTCCGTTAGGCAACATTATTAGAAAGCACTGTATACATTTTCATTGTTATGCAGATGACACACAATTATACCTGTCAATGAAGCCAGATGATAGTAATCAATTAGCCAAGTTAGAAGCCTGTCTTAAGGAAATCAAAGCTTGGATGACTTGTAATTTCCTGCTATTAAATTCAGATAAGACTGAAGTCATTCTTGTTGGTCCAAAAAACCTTAGAAATTCCTTTCCAAATCAAACTTTCAGTTTGGATGCAGTTACTCTTTCTCTTAATAGCTCTGTGAGGAACCTTGGAGTTATTTTTGATCAGGATTTGTCCTTCAATTCACATATTAAATTTGTTTCTAAGACTGCCTTCTATCATTTGCATAATATTGCCAAGATTAGGAGCATCTTGTCTCAGAGTGATGCTGAGAAGCTGATCCACGCTTTTGTTAGCTCGAGATTAGATTATTGTAATTCTTTATAATCAGGCTGTCCTAAAACATCTTTAAAAAGTCTTCAGCTGATCCAAAATGCTGCAGCAAGAGTTTTAACAGGTACTAGAAAGAGAGATCATATCTCTCCGGTTCTGGCCTCCCTTCATTGGCTTCCCATAGAGTTTAGAATTAAGTTTGAAATCCTTCTTCTTACTTACAAAGCTCTAAACAATCAGGCTCCTTTTTATTTAAAAGATCTGATACTACCGTATTATCCTAACAGAGCACTACGCTCCCAAAATGCAGGATTACTTGTAATACCTAGAATCTCCAAAAGTACAATGGGAGGCAGAGCCTTCAGTTATCAAGCTCCTCTCCTGTGGAATCAGCTGCCAATCTGGATTCGGGAGTCAGACTCGATCTCTGTTTTTAAGAATAGGGCTAAAACCTACCTTTTTGATATAGCCTACAATTAGGGAGGGATCATGTGTTTCTGAACCCTCCCTTAGTTATGCTGCTAATAGGTTTAGTCAGCCGGGGGACCTCCAGTAATGCACTGGGCCTCACTCCTTTCCTCACTCTCTATGAAATATTTTTTTCGCTGGTCATTAACATCTGTTTGTTCTCTCCCATAGATTGAGTCCCCATCGTGCTGTTTGCTCTCTACATGTCTGTTCTTTTCTTCTTCTCTATCTCCTCCCCCACAGCCAGTCGCAGCAGATGACTGCCCCTCCCTGAGCCTGGTTCTGCTGGAGGTTTCTTCCTGTTAAAAGGGAGTTTTTCCTCTCCACCGTCGCCAAGTGCTTGCTCACAGGGGATCGCCTGATTGCTGGGGTCTTTCTGCAACTGTGGGGGTTCCCCCCTACAGTTGATAGTGCTATGAGATGACTGTTGTTGTGAAATGGCGCTATATAAATAAAGTTGAATTGAATTGAATTTTCCATACCATATAGTAAAAATGTATTATGTAAACTAGAGGGCACTCAGAGAGTGCATACCTCTGCCAAAGCTCTATCCCTCCCTCCCTTTGTCCATCCATATCGCCATCCATCTGTACATTGCGAGATAGGGCCTTGGCAGAGGTATGCACTCATGGATCACCTCCAACATCTAATGAGTTCATCTTTGGGCCAAGGGACACCTGTGGTGAAAATTTCATCCAAATCCTTCCAGTAGTTTTGGAGTATTGTTGCTAACAGTCTGAGAAGATAAGAGCCTTGGCAGAGGTATGCATTTTGAGATCATCACCAAAATCTATTCATGTGTTCAGTGTGCCATTACACACCTTTCCTGAAAATTTGAATGAAAGGCGCTATATTAATGCAATCCATTATTATTCCGGTTCCGCCGGACCGGCGGCGCCACACGAGTCGGCTGCCTGTTGCAACAGCCTTTTTTTTCTTTTTATCTTCCTTCTTCTTTCTACACCTTTCACTCTGTATATATATCACGGACGCACGGATCACCCCGGGGGTCTCCCGGGTCGGCGGACGGAGCCACGGTTTGCAGCGGGAGACGTTACAGCGGGGAGGAGCTAGTGCTAGCTAGCACTTGGCCGCCGCCCGGTGCTAATGGGAAACTCGACATACCGGGAGCTGTAGCGAAAATGACGCGGGTGCCGGGCTGGAGTTTAGGCGGCGTGAAAGAAATATAAGACAGAATAATAAAGAGCGATGGCAAGAACCAAGCAGACCGCCCGTAAAATCTACTGGAGGAAGAAGCCCCCCCCCCCCCGCAGGAGACAGCTAGCCACCAGGGCTGCTCGGGGAGGCGCTCCGGCCACCGGCAGAGTGAAGAAGCCTCGCCGTCACAGGCCCGTGGCTCTGAGAGAGATCTGTCGCTGCCAGAAATCCACGGAGCTGCTCATCCGTAAGCTGCCCGTCCAGCGCCTGGTGAGGGAGATCGCTCAGGACTTCAAGACCGTCCTGCGTTTCCTGAGCTTCGCCGTCATGGCTCTGCAGGAGATCAGCGAGGCCCACCTGGTGGTCTCTTCTTCGCTAAGGGGGTCACCATCATGCCCAAAGACTTCCAGCTGGCCCGCTGCATCCGCGGAGAGAGAGCTTGGACTTTCTGCTGCACATTCACCAACCAACCATAATGCTCTGCACTGTGTGTCTATATATATATACATTTATAGTAATATGGACATATGTTTACTAGATGTTGTTTTTTCTTGCCTTCTGATTGTTGCTCTGAGTGTTGCTATCCCTATGCTGTTGCAATCCTGGAATTTCCCCATTGTGGGACTAATAAAGGCTTATCTTATCTTATCTTATTATTATTAACAGATGGAGAAATGACAGCAAAAACAATATGACTACATCATATGACTACATAATAATAATAATGATAACAAGACTGTCATACATTGGGGCTGGGCAATTCCACCTTAAATCAACATGGTTTATTGAATCTTTCAAGTTGGTTTTCGTTTTTTTTCCCCCTCCTCTCTTCTCCATTACAGTTTACTGACAAGGTTCATAATTATTAGGCAATATTACACAACAGTGCGGTATCATACCATTTTTTTTTTTTTTTTTGCAGTTATCAGGTACAAATTTACATAGTATCCCTATTACAAATACATATTACAAACGCTCACCTGGCACACCGACACATGCGGACATGTTCCTCCAACCATTTGCTTTCAAATTTTGATCATGATATCCTTTTTGTGTCAGATCAAAGAGTATCCGGTTGTTTGATGCAGCAAAGTTCAGTCTCCACTGTCCATCACCTACCGTTCTCATCTTCCTGTACCGGAGTCCTGTGTCCTGCCCTTCCTTAATTCTGATTGGCTCCTTTGCAAGGTCTGACACTGACGAGCAAAGCAGCCACCGCTTAAAGCATTTCAGCGTCGAGGGCGCTCAGCATTGTAAATGCTATACTACATAGAGAATGAATAGAAAATAGTCGCCCACAGCAGAAAAAATGAGTTTGGTTGACACGTCTCCTAACACTCTTTCTGCAGGCTTTGGCTTCTGAGTTGCCGAGGCGTGTGGCCCAATGCTGTGACCACGCACGTAACTGAGTGGACACGTCTTAAAGGGGCAGTATACAGTTAGGCCCAAAAATATTTGGGCAGTGACACAAGTTTTGTTATTTTAGCTGTTTACGAAAACATATTCAGGATACAATTATATAATCAGTATGGGCTTAAAGTGCAGACTCTCAGCTGTAATTTGAAAGTATTCACATCCAAATTGGAGCAAGGGTTTAGGAATTACAGCTCATTAATACATAGCCGCCTCTTTTTCAAGGGACCAAGAGTAATTGGACAATTGACTCAGAAGGCTGAAAAAAAAAATAACAAGGCTGCATGGGCTCTTCCCTCGTTAACCTGTCATCAATTAAGCAGTTAAAAGGTCTGGAGTTGATTCCAGGTGTGGCGTTTGCATTTGGAAGCTGTTGCTGTGAACACACAACATGCGATCAAAGGAGCTCTCAGTGGAGGTGAAACAGACCATCCTGAGGCTGAAAAAAAAAAAAGAAGAAATCCATCAGAGAGAGAGCAGAAATGTTAGGAGTGGCCAAATCAACAGTTTGGTACATTCTGAGAAAAAAAGAGTGCACTGGTGAGCTTGGGAACTCAAAAAGGCCTGGACGTCCACGGAAGACAACAGTGGTGGATGATCACAGAATCCTTTCCATGGTGAAGAACAACTCTTCACAACATCCACTCAAGTGAAGAACACTCTCCAGGAAGTAGGTGTATCGGTATCTAAGTCTACCATAAAGAGAAGACTTCATGAGAGTAAATACAAAGGATTCACCACAAGGTGCAAACCATGAATCAGCCTCAAAAATAGAAAGGCCAGAATTGACTTTGCCCAAAAACACCTGAAGAAGCCAGCCCAGTTCTGGAACAGCATTCTTTGGACAGATGAGACTAAGATCAACCTGTACCAGAATGATGGGAAGAAGAAAGTTTGGAGGAGAATTGGAACAGCTCATGATCCAAAGCACTACATCTTCTGAAAAACATGGTGGAGGCAGTGTGATGGCATGGGCATGCATGGTTTCCAGTGGCACTGGGTCACTTGTGTTTATTGATGATGTGACAAAAGACAGAAGCAGCCGGATGAATTCTGAAGTGTATAGGGATATACTTTCTGCTCAGATTCGGCCAAATGCAGCAAAGTTGATTGGACGGCGTTTCACCAATGATCCAAAACATACTGCAAAAGCAACCCAGGAGTTTTTGTGGAATATTCTGCAATGGCCGAGTCGATCACCAGATCTCAACCCAATCGAGCATGCATTTCACTTGCTCCAGACAAAACTTAAGGCAGAAAGACCCACAAACAAGCAACAACTGAAGACAGCTGCAGTGAAGGCCTGGCAAAGCATCACAAAGGAGGAAACCTAGCGTTTGGTGATGTCCATGGGTTCCAGACTTCAGGCAGTCATTGCCTGCAAAGGATTCTCAACAAAATATTGAAAAGTAACATTTTACTTAGGGTTATGTTTATTTGTCCAATTACTTTTGAGCCCCTGAAATGAGGAGCGTTTGTATAAAAATAGCTACAATTCCTACATGTTTAATCATATATTTTTGTTCAACCCCTTGAATTAAACCTTAAAGTCTGCACTTCAATTCCATTGTAGTTGTTTCATTTCAAATCCAATGTGGTGGCATGCAGAGCCCAAATCATGAAGATTGTGTCACTGTCCAAATATTTCTGGGCCTAACTGTATGAAAAGCGCCAGATTAATATATAAAATAATATTCAAAAAAGTCCTGCACCCACATCGTGATCCGAATCACCACCAAAATCTAATCATATGTCCCCCGTGCCATTACACACCTTTCCTGAAAATTTCATCAAAATCTGTTCATAACTTTTTGAGTTATGTTGCTAACAGACAAACCAGCCAACCAACAGACAGACAAGCCAATGCCACCAAAAACATTACCTCCCTTCTCCCTTGGTGGAGGTAACTAGGGCTTCAACTAACAACTATTTCAGTAATCGACTAGTCGTTGACTATTGTAACGACTAGTCGACGAGTCATTAAGGACTGCACAAAAAAAAATTCCACATTTCTTTTTATTGTGAAAAATAATACATTTTCCTTTAAAAAAAAATAGAGCATTTAGTGAACAACAAGAACAAAATTGCAATCGGCAATAAAATAAACATTTTCTCTTAAAGTGCATTTTGTGCATAACAAACAGTGCATAACATTTGTTAAGTGTGTGCGCGCAGGAGACAGGCAGACAGAAAATCGCTTACATTTGTAAGGGTTGTCTCATTTCTTCTCCACCAAGTGGGTGAAATGGGTTCTGGATGGGGTTAGGAAGTGAAACTATGGGGTGGGTTAGGGGGTTAACCTAACCCTTCACACATGCACCTACAGTAATAGACTAGCTACTAGCATGGGAGCTAATTATCTTACCGAGGGGAGTCTGACTCTTCCAAAATGTGTTTCCTGTTCAAATGCTCGTGCATTGATGTAGTGGCCCCATGGTACACAAGGCTCACTTTACAGAGCTTGCATTGAACAGTTTTGTTGGCCGAGTCACTTACAAAATGTTCCCAAACTTTGGAATGTTTGTTTCGTTTGAGCTCCGCTTCAGCTTCCATCATGGTGCTGCTTCCCCTGCTCTCTTCCCGGTCATTAGTGCGCATGCTTGTCAGCGAACCAAAGAGTTGGAAAAAGCATGATATCTCACTCTGAGCTACTTCAGTTTGCTATGGTGAAACATTGTTTAGTGTGGCATTGCATGCCGTGGAATACACATGATGACGTCACTAACGACGCGTCGACTACTAAATTAATTGTCAACAAATTTTGCCTTCATCTAGTCATTGCAGCCCTAATGTAAACCCCCCTTTTTTTTCCACAATATTTTTATTGAACCTTTTTTAACAAACATCACACGAACAATCAAACACTAACACTAAAGTAATTTAAAAATAAAATAAAATTTAAAAAAAAATTACTAAAAACACCAACAACCATTAACAAAAGCAAGTCAAACAATGCTCCTCTGTTTAGTCTAGGTAATCCATTACATAGGTATACATATTATACATTCACCAATTTGGAATTTACAAGGTCCACACACATCATTCACCTTCTTCTTCAGGAGTTATGTTTAATTTCTTTACATAATCAATGAAAGGTCTCCATATATTCTCAAACACATTTTCCTTTGATTTCAGTATGTATGTTATTCTTTCTAGTGGAAGGTTTGTTAACATCTGTCTTAGCCACTGAGTCACATCTGGTCTATGAGTCTTTTTCCACAATAGTGCAATACATTTTTTGGCATTAAGCAAACTGAGGTCTATGAATGTTCTTTCACTCTTATTAAAATTATGCTTTTCTGGATACAGACCCAACAAAAACAGTTTAGAGTTCAATATGAATTGTTTTGAAATTATTTTTTCAATTGATACCCTCACCTCTTCCCAAAACATTCTAATTTTTCTACATTCCCATAAACAATGAAATAGGGTTCCTTTACTTTCCATACATTTTGTACACGTATCTGGTATGTTTTTGTTATATCTATTTAACTCCACCGGTGTAACATACATCCGCATTAACCATTTAAAATGTATCAATTTAAGACGTACATTTATTGATTTGGTTTGAGCTTCTGTGCAAGCCACTTCCCATTGTTCCTCTGAAATTTCAATTTGCAGGTCTTCTTTCCAATAATTCAGTCTTTTCTGTGAGTTCTCACTTGAGGATAGTGTCAATGAGTTATAAAACTCTGAAATAATACCCTTTCTCTTACTATCTTTCGTCAAAATTTTTTCCAAGGATGAATAAGTAGGTCGGATGAGAACATTATTTTGATTTGATCGAATAAAATTCCTAAGCTGAAGATATTTAAAAAAAAATGTGTTCTATTAAGCTTAAATTTGACCCTCAGTTCTTCAAAAGACATTATGTTATCTGAACGTGACAAATATAAGTCTTGAATCTTTTGAATCCCTTTTAAATTCTATAATTTAAATACAGCATCCGCTCTCCCTGGTGTAAAATATTGATTACCCCATATTGGGCTAAATTGTGACAATAAGTGTGGTTCTTTTAAATATTTTTTGATTTCACACCATATTTTGATCATATGCTTTACAATAGGATTTTTAACTTGTTTCTGTAATTTTTTAGCTGAGTCTGAGTATATGAATAAGGGAAGAGGTAAAGGTAAATTGTATGATTCCATTTCAATCCAGTGAGGGAGATCATTTGATGAAAAATAATATGTCATAGACCTCAGTTGTGCTGACCAGTAATGCAACATAAAGTTTGGACATTTCAGACCTCCACGATCAAATGGTAAATATAGTAAGGACAGATGTAATCTAGCCTTCCTATTGTTCCATATAAATTCCACTAACTTTTTTTTAATTCTTGAGAATAGATCTGAAGGTGGTGGTAAAGGAATGTATTGAAAAAAATAAAGTATTTTGGGTAAAATATTACTTTTAAGTATATTAATTCTCCCGATCAACGACATTGGTAGTGACATCCATCTCTGAAGCAACTCATTAATGTCTGTCATTAAGACGTCATAGTTGGCACTGGCGACTGATTCTAGCTTAGGCACAATTTGAATTCCTAAATATTTAAACTGATTTACAACATTGAATTGATTTACCTCAGGACCTGGGAGATTTCTCTGGGTCTCATTTAGCATTAATATTGAAGATTTAGTTTTATTTATTTTATATCCTGATATTTCCCCAAAGTTATTAAATTTAACAAGGTCGGAATTGATTTTTTAAGATTCAACATAAACAAAATTATGTCATCAGCATACAGGGAGATTTTATGTTCTGTTGGTCCTACTTTAATTCCATATATTTGTGGATGTAAACGTACTGCCATCGCTAAAGGTTCAATTGCCATAGTGAACAGTAAAGGGGAAAGTGGACAACCTTGTCGACATCCTCTATTGATTTTTATTGATTTTGAGACATTGCTATTTGTTAGGATTTCTGCTGTAGCATTATTGTATATTATCTGAACCCATTTTATGAAATTATTTCCAAGTCCAAACCTTTGTAGGACTTCAAAAAGAAAGGGCCATTCGACCCTATCAAAGGCCTTTTCAGCATCCAATAATAGGAGAGCTGTATCCGGTGCTTCTTTATTAGAATAAATAATATTAAATAGTCTTCTTACATTATGGAAGCCTTGTCTTCCCATTATAAAGCCATTCTGATCTTGGTTAATAATATTTGGTAATATTCTTTGTAGTCGTCTTGCTAAAATTTTACAGATTATCTTAAGGTCAGCATTTAATAGGCTTCTTGGTCTCATGTTTTCACATTTATTAGAGGGTTTACCTGGTTTTGGCAACAGTATAATTAAGGCATTATTCATGTATGGTGGTAAATTACTATTTTGAAATGCTTCTAAAACCATTTACAAAAATGGTTTTATTAATTTATTCTTAAATTTTTTATAGAGGTCAACTGGAAGACCATCTGGTCCTGCACTTTTTCCTGATTTCATATTATCAATGGCTAGCCCAACTTCTTCTTGACTAATTTTTGACTCCAGTATCTCCCTATTTTCATTTGGAATACACGGTATAGATAATCCGTCCAAAAACCCATTTAGTTTTGTTAAGTCAGTTTCCTTTTTTGTATCATATAATTTTTCATAATAATCTCTAAAGGCACTATTAATTTCTAAAGGATCTACAACTGGCTGTCCGTTACTTATAATACTGGTAATTGGTGTTTTAAATTCTAATTGTTTAATCTGCCATGCTAATAATTTTCCTGATTTTTCACCTTGTTCATAAAAGGTTTGCTTCAATCTTAGAAGACTCGAGGCAGCTCTATTCGCTGATTTTTTGTCATATTCAGCTCTCAGAATCAGTAATTCGTTCTCTAATTTTGGATTACTTCCTGCATACACTTTTTCTTGAAGAATTTTTATTTTACGTTCCAATTGGACTCTCTCCTCTCGAGTCTTCCTACATTTTGAACCTGTATAACTAATAATATGCCCCCTAATAAAAGTTTTGAAAGCCTCCCACTTTATACATGCTGATGTTTGTGTGGTATTGATATCAAAGAACTCATCTATCTGTTTTTCTATGTACTTAACAAATTCCTCATCCTGAAGCCATTTATGCTGAAATTGCCACCTACCTGGAACCTTTGTCAATTTCTTATCTACATATATTAGACAGCAGGGTGCGTGATCAGATATCACGATGTTATCATAGAAACAATTTTGAATCTTGGACCTTAATTCCGTGGAGATCAAAAAATAGTCAATACGTGAAAATGTCTTGTAGGTATTAGAATAGCAAGAATAGGCTTTGACTTGTGGTTTCATTTCTCTCCATATATCTAGCAATCTCAATTCTTTCATAAAATGATTAATGGTCATCCTACATCCATTGTGCGTACAGTCCTGTCCTGTTGATCTATCTATACTGGGATTGAATGTACAATTAAAATCCCCTGCTATTATATGTTGCCCTGTGAGTGATGCTAAAGTAAGAAATAAATTAACGAAGAAGTTTTGATCATCTATATTAGGACCATATAAGTTCTCCAGATTTATATTTTCTAATAACAAAGATCCTTGGATGATTAGATATCTTCCCAATTTATCTCCTATTACATTTTTCTCTTGAAATGGAACTGTTTTATGTATGAGAGTCATAACTCCCCTGGCTCGGGATGAAAATGATGAGGTGAACACATTTCCCTGCCACCTTCTCCTTATTCTTTTTACATCCTCCTCTATTAGATGAGTTTCTTGTAAAAACACAATTTTTGAACCTATATCTTTTATTTTATTCAAAACTTGTTTAAGTTTTTTTAGATTTTGTAGACCTCTGCAATTCCATGATGTTAAATTAAGATTAATGCTTTGGTCTATGATCAATAAAGAGTTTGAGATTACCTTGCAAAATAAGCATGCTCATACAGAGAAGCAAAAACATGGATGGTTGAATATTCATCCCACAAACTACACAAAAACAAATTCCCCCTCCCCACATTCGTGGTAATCCCCCCCCCCCAAAATCAAAAAAAAAAAATTCCGTCTCCCGTTATAGCCAGTGGCTGCTCCTCACCCGTGAGGTTCAGTCTAAACCACTCACTCTTTCTCCTCTCAATCACCCTGACTCTGCTACTTCTAATGACATGACAATAACTCTCTTCTGTAGTTTTTCCAACTTAACTCCAAAATTTTATAGCAACTTTGTACGTCATAGCTTTTTTTTTTTTTTTTTTAATATAATACAATCTATATTTTGTAGACATGCTATATGTTTCAGATCAGTCAGATACTTGTACACATGCTTAAATATTCTACCTTTATATCTTGTTCTTGCTTCATGCTTAGCTCCCGCCAGTCTCTCCTTGGATCTGTTTTATGAGCTCCTGCGCCTCCTCAGGGGTCTTGAAGACATGGGTTCTCCCTTTATATGTGACCAGCAGTCTTGCTGGATGAATCACTCCGTGACGAATCCCAAGGCTGCGCAGCTCTTTATGGGCGGGGTCAAATTGTTTCCTTAATTGTTGGATTCCTGTGGCCAAATCTGGGTAGAACCGCACCTGATGATCCTGGTATTTGATTTCTCCTTTAGTACGCGCTGCGTTGGAGACCGTCATCTTGTCTCTGTAGTTCTTCATAATCAGCGTCCTTGGTGGTGCCTTATTATCTCTCGGTGGGCCGATTCGGTGTGCGCTCTCCAAGATGACCGATGACTGTAGATCTGCGTTGTTCAGCACTTCTGGAATCCACTTTTCCAAAAAGAAACATGCATCCTGTCCCTCCGTACTCTCCGGAAGGCCCACCAGCCTTAAATTATTCCGTCTCGACCGGGATTCTAAGTCCAGGACATTATCTTCCAGACGTTTATTTTTTAATTCCAATGTTTGCACCTTTAGTTGTAGGCTGGTGACATCATCTTCAGCGTTGGAGATTCGGAGCTCCGCCTGCGAAACTCAGTTCCATACAGTCGCTTATTTCTTTTCTCATGGCTTCTATCGCTGCTATAATCCCATCAAACTTAGACGAAAAGTCTGCTCTCATAGCGCTGATAGCAGCAAGGACCGCATTCGTTCCTTCGGCAGTCACCGCTCCGCCGGTAGCTTCCTCCTCAGCCATGGTCTCTGGAGATTTTCCTGCTTCGTCACGAGCGTGGAAGTCTGTTAATTTGGATTGTCTCGACGAATCAGTTTTTTCCTCCGCCTGATTTCACAGCCTTGGTTTTTACCATATCCGCGCCTAAACGCTAGGATAGGTTTTTGCTCCAATTGAGAGAGTTTTAGCCTATTTTTTATTATTAGGAGCAGAGCAGAGTGAAACACGTCTTCCTACGTGGCCGCCATAACCGGAAGTCTAAACCCCCTTTTTTGATTTTTATTCATTATCATTATTTGAATTTTAAAGAAAAATAAACCAAAAAACAAGCAAACAAGAAACAAATTAGTATCCAAAACTCCATATCTGCCAAGTCATGATAATGTTTAAAAATAAATTAATCAGCGACAACACATTCACACAAGCAAAACAGACACTTTTTACAGTGTGCAGAAACTCAAACACACACAGATACAAGGACAGAGGGTTAACAGTCGTCACAAAATTTACAAAATGGGATTCTAAGATGTATAGAATGTGTTCTGTTTAGTTGTTAACATTTAACATTGTTTTTCTTCCACATTAGTGTTTGAATGGTAAAGATCTCGAGTTGGGTTATACAGTCCAGAGTCTGGTAGAAGTGGGTGAGAACTGGAAGCTCTTGGGAGACTCATACCAACAGTCCATTTACTAGTAAGTAAAGTCCTGTGATAAGTTAACTACCTTCAATCCTTACCATACAGTGATTGTAAATGAGCCACTCACTTTTCCTGTATAATGTGACCTCTGTGCAGTGGTCGCTTCTTCACCCTGCTCTGTATGATGGAGCACATCGATGTGGTGCTGAAGTGGTACAGATGGATCATTCCCTCGGTCAGTGCATCTCCACATCTCTTCACATAATACTACTACTACTAATAATAATAATGCATTTATTTAACCAGGGAAATCCCATTAAGATTAGAAATCTCTTTAACAAGGATGTCAAGTTTGTGCTTTTTTTTTATCCCCCTTTGGGCTTCGACCGACTGGGGATTATGTTAGGGGTCAGTCTGTCCGTCTGTCTGTCCCACTGTTGTCAAATCAACTCCTACTACAGTTTTGGTCCAATTGTTTTGAAACTTGGTACCATGGTTTGATATATACTGAGGATGCGCCTACTGCAGTTTGGTTCTCATTGGATGATGTATGCGGGAATTGTAGCCCCTGACCTATAACCTCCTGTTTCACTTCACTTCATAGACAGTAACTGTCTTGTGAAATCAACTCCTCCTACAGTTTTGTTTCGATTGTTTTGAAACTTCGTACCCTGGTTTGATATACACCAAGGATGCGCATATTGCAATTTCACTCTCATTGGATCACCTTGAGGTCAAAGGTCAGGTCAGATTTTCTTTAAATCTTCTAAGCACATTAACTACTGAAAGAAATGATGTAGGCTTTTCAAATCGATGCAGTAGTTGTATCTAAGGCAACAGTCACACTGCAGGTCTTAATGCTCAATTCCGATTTTTTGCCGAGATCTGATGTTTTTATGTGGGCGTTCACATTATGATTTAAACGAGACCTCTATCAGACTCCCGTGTGAACGGTCTGCAGCTGTGAAGTGACCCGCATGCACATAAGAAAACGAAACGTCAGACACAGCGTTGTGTTTACGGAAGTGAATATGAAACCCGAATGATTGAGAGGGACAGAACTTCTTCACCTTGATGCAGAACAGCAAAATAAAATGTTAAAACCATTCAGAAATGATTATGCACAAAGGAGACCAGCTTCATTCCTCTGCATGCCAGATGACCGCTGTGGTTAGCTCTGCTTTAACAGAACTGATCGATTAAACAGCTCTCTTAAAAATGAGACCCCGTGTCGCAATAGGATTATCTGTATAAATAAGGTTAATAATAAATAATCCTAGCGATTATAATAGGGCCCTCACTCAGTGATGTTGTCAGTGGCTCGGGCCCTAAACAGTGTGGCTCGTACCAGTGGCACCGGTCCTGCACAGGAAAGAGAAGCCACCAGACTCCCCTCTCCTGTATCCCCGTATCTGGCCATTCCGCTGCACAATCATGTTGGTATTAACTTTACATTTTAGATATTCCAGCGGCCAGGACTTGCAGTGTGCTGTTTACAGGGAAAAAGGAATTTGCAGTGTGCAGTAAAAAGGGCGGTAAATGTGCCCTTACTTTGCGCCCGCTTGTCTGCCGGTTTCAGCCCCAAACTCTGTCCCCCCACCCCCACCCCCAATTTTGAATTTGTGCAGTTGGAGCTGACAAAATTATGATCCAGTGATAAAGGGAAGAAGATTGATTACAAAAAGAGAGCACAAACCAGCTGTGTCTGCCATGCTTGCTGCATCCTCCACCACAGAATTATCACGTCTGTCTCACTTCAATGAGGAAAAAGTCAGATGAAATGCGACATGACCATTCAGACTGAGGTTGCTTTGGAAAATATCAGATACTTCCCCTAATTAGGACCACATATGAAAGTGGCCTGAGTCTGGTGGGAAAACATTGGATCTGTGCCATTCAGACTGTCATTAAAAAATTGGATATGGGTTACATTTGTGCAAAAAAATCGGAATTGAGCATTAAAACCTGCAGTGTGACCGTAGCGTAATACACACCTTGGACGACTTACACCCTCCCCTAACTATGGGTTTGGGATCAAGGGGTCAAAGTTTCAAAGTTAACATTGCAGTTGCACTATGGTAAATGCTACATTTACTATTACTATAAAATGAATAAAGCTAGGGCCACCAAACCTGGTATACAGGTTCACCTTGGGATCCTGACCTGTAACTATGGGTTTGGGGTCAAGAATAGAATAGAATAGAACAGAATAGGCTTTATTGTCATTCTGCAGTTGTACAGCAAAAGGTCAAGGTTAACATTTCTTATGCCTAATTACTGTGCAACGCAAAAAGCTAGGGCCACCAAACCTGGTACACCAGTTCACCTTGGAATCCTGACCTCTGACTATTGGTTTGGGGTCAAAAGGTCAAGGTTAACATTCCCTATGCCTTATTACTGTACGACAAGTAAAGTTATGGTCACCGAACTTGGTACACAGGTTCACCCTGTGACCCTGAAGTGTGACTGTGGTTTTGGAATCGCAAGGTCAAAGGTCAACATCAACATGGCTTATAAACTATATCTCAACAACAAAGAAGGCTAGGGTCACCAAACCTGGTACACAGGTTCACTCTGAGACCATAACATCTGACTACAAGTTTGGGGTCAAAAGGTCAAAGGTGAAGGTTGGCATTCCCTATGATCTCTTACTATAGAAGGGTAAAGCTCTCTCGGGTCGCCATACTTGCTACACAGGTTCACCTTGGGATCTTGACCTACAGCTGTGGGGTGTATACTTTGTTGTATATTCATGGATGATGATCATAATTTGGTTCTGCCACAGTAGTTATATTGAAAAGTTGAAAACTGCTCTCCGTCAGTAAGTATTGGGGTCTTCAAAGAAAATGCAGGTGGGGAATATTGCACTCACCTCAGAGTGCTCTTGTATTGTATGTTTGTGAGATTTTTCTCCTGAATTTGCAGTTTGTGGGAAAAAGCAAATATCCAAACACCAAATTTGAAAACCAAATACCAGTGCACTGAGCTAATATCCAGATAATCAGATATTTGGGGACAGCCCTATAGAGAATATAATCAGCTTTTCAGTCAGTTTGCATTAAAAATAAGAAAATACTCCTCCTCTGACTTTTCTAGTGGACTGTACCTAAATTAAATTTAGTTTTACTTTCCAAAAGCAGCACCACTTCTTTCATTGTGTGTGTGTGTGTGTGTGTGTGTGTGTGTGTGTGTGTGTGTGTGTGTGTGTGTGTGTGTGTGTGTGTGTGTGTGTGTGTGTGTGTGTAGCTGTATTACCCCAGCTCTCTGGGAATGAGCGACCTGCTGCAAGCTTTAGACACAGACAGCCGTCTGGACCTGCTGCCCACAATATGGAAAGGTTTGTTCATAGTGGAAGAAAATCATTCATTCTCATGTATCTTTATTCTATATTCAAACCACGCTCTTTTGCATAGACGATCAAATGTTTTCCTGCAACTGTATTTTTTTTCCCCCCTAAATATGTAATGGTACCCATTTTTTAGACATTAGATCCCTGGGCCATGATAACAAGCCTGATCTGGTGGAGATGCTGCTTGGCCTCATGGCCAGAGATAGTCACAGTCCTGAGGTCAGTATGGTGTTAGTGAATTACAGGTTTCCACTGTCTGAAGACTGCAAAGTGCAGATGCTGACTCTATGTGTGTGTGTAGGTCCAGGAGTCCTTCGCGTTGTGCGCTCTGGATGTAAAGACTGTGGTGGATGAGAAGCCGCGTTTTGTGTGGAGCGCCTTGTCCCTCTCCTATATCACCACACTGCTGCTGCGGGCGAACAGAACTGAAGAGGCCTGGTGAGGCCAAACGTATATCTATATAAGCAATCCTTTGTTTAAAAATTTTCAATCTTTAAATTAAACTACTGTGCTAGTTAAAGTTGTAATGTGTGTGGGCCTCTCACAGTAATTATTTTTCAGCTGTTAGGATCAAGTGTAGCTTTGGAGCCACATATGGGTGTTTTGCCCTTAATAAGTGGTTCTCTGTGTATTTCAGAGATAAAATTACAAAATGTTATAGAGAAAATATACAAATTTAAATGGGGTTAAATCTCACCAATTTACCAGAAAAATTATAAAATTTGTAAGTAAAAGGTTGTAAATTTATGACAGAATTGTGGCATATTTGCCAAAAAAAGTCACAAATATATGGACAAGATGCAGTTTTTATGAGAAAATGGTTACAAATGTTAAAAAAAAAAGTTAAACATTGGTTAGAGAAAGTTTCATATTTAAGAAGGAGAATTTTTTTTTTTTAATTACCAGTGTTGACAGGTCAGTTTCTTTATAAATTGGTTGTTTTACCTTCATTTGAGACTCGGATGTTTTCAGATACATGGAGTTGCATAGTTCAGATATTCCATTTAAAGTTACACAATTCTCTCAGTCAACTGAATTTGACCAAGGTGCATCATTCGTACATGTCTACAACCCATTCATTTTCAGGCAGATCAATGAAACCAGTGCTTGTGGGCATCGTTTTCCTGCTTGTACTTTAACTGTTCTCTCTGTCTGCTTTTATTTGCAGGAAGATGCTGCAGCTCTTCAAATCAAACAACCGAGTTCCTTCGTAAGTCTCCACTCACACTGCAGCCATGAAGAATTAATGTAGCTTATAGTTACATCAGTTTGTCACGTGGACGGTTGGCAGTGACATTATGTGACTCTTTGCTTCCTGCTGTCTGTCTCTTCTCAGTGAGGGGCTGTTGGGCAACTTCCTATCAGTGTGTCACAGCGAGGGCTCTTCTCAGAAGGCAATAGAACTGGTACAGCTGTCTGCGACCCTCTGCCTGTCGGCAACGGGAAAACTGGCAAAGCAGGCACTAGCTGACTTTAAGCTGACTGAGAAGCAAAGGTGAGGAGTTTGCATGTGTATTACAAGGCAAACACAAACATTTTATCCTCATTTGGCCAGTACTTAATGTTTTTACCAATCACTGTTGCTATTCAGATGACATGAAATAAAGCCCCTTTCAAGCTACCCCAGGAATCCAGGCAAAACCAGGTCCCTCTATTGGCTGAAGAGGTTAACCTGGGCTACTTGACCTGGGCTAATTGACCCTGTAAGTCATGTGAGTCGTTGCCCACCTCGGCTCAGCTAACATTTGAAACCGATAATGTGGATAAACATGTAATGGAGTAGGTGTCACCATCGCCACGTCAGCCAGCACAGCGACACAAATATTACGGCAGCTGTGAGTGAAAAGTTCCTTCAAGAGCATTTTTTTAGTCAGTCCCTATCTGCAGCGGCTGTGACCATTGCCAGCTGTTGTGGAGGTGAGGACAGCCAATCCAGCTTGTACAGTCTCTCTGTTCAGCCGCCACAGATGTGCACGGTGCAATCCTCTGCGCCATGCTCATTTGTGCATCCCAGTATTCTGACATTTTAGCACACTTTGTCAGAATCCAGAAATCCAGGATCATATGGTGAGACAATGAGTAGATTAGTAGAGAGAAATCCCTGCTCAGTGTTCTTCAAAGAAGTAGAGGAAAATGAAATACTGGAAATAGTTAAGAAATGTAAAAGCAAAACATCAACTGATTATAATAATATTGACATGTCACTTGTTAAACAGGTCATTGAAGGGGTCTCAAAGCCATTAACCTACACCAGTAACTTATTATTCCAGACCGGTACATTTCCAAACCAAATGAAAATAGCCAAAGTAATTCCGTACAGACCTGTCTCATTCCTGCCACAATTCTCAAAAATATTAGAAAAACTGTTCTACAATAGGTTAGATTCATTTGTAGAAAAATATAAATTACTCTCAGAGAGTCGGTCTGGGTTTAGATCTAACAGATCAACATCACATGCAAAAATTGAATCCATAGAGGAAATAACAGATGCAACAGACAATAAAAAATATGCAACTGGAATATTCATTGACCTCAAAGCATTTGAGAGGGGGGAGAAGGGTGATGTGGTGTTATGTTTGTGGTTGTGTATGCATAAAATGTATATGTACTGCATGTGTGTGTATAGGGAAGAATAGTTTGGCATGTGGTGTGTATATATTTGTATTTAAGTGGATATGTATATACTGTATGTGTTGGGTGTATATACGGTTGTGAAAAAGTGTTTGCCCCCTTATTGATTTCTCATTTTTTGTATGTCACACTTAAATGTTTCAGATCATCAAACTAATTTAAATATGAGAAAAAGATAACACAAGTAAACACAAAATGCAGTTTTTAAATGGTGTTTATTGTGAAGGGGGAAAAAAAATCCAAACCTACATGGCCCTGTGTGAAAAAGTGATTGCCCCCAAACCTAATAACTGGTTGGGCCACTCTTAGCAGCAACAACTGCAATCAAGTGTTTGCGATAACTGGCAGTGAGTCTTTTACAGCGCTGTGGAGGAATTTTGGACCACTCATCTTTGCAGAATTGTAATTCAGCCACATTGGAGGGCATGAACCGCCTTTTTAAGGTCCTGCCACAGCATCTGAATCAGATTCAGGTCAGGACTTTGACTAGGCCACTCCAAAGTCTTCATTTTGTTTTTCTTAAGCCATTCAGAGGTGGACTTGCTGATGTGTTTTGGATCATTGTCCTGCTGCAGATCCCAAGTGCGCTTCAGCTTGAGGTCACAAACAGATGGCCGGACATTCTCCTTCAGGATTTTTTGGTAGACAGCAGAATTCATGGTTCCATTTACCACAGCATGTCTTCCAGGTCCTGAAGCAGCAAAAAAGCCCCAGACCATCACACCACCACCACCACCATATTTTACTGGTAGTATGATGTTCCTTTTCTGAAATGCTGTGTTACTTTTACTCCAGGTATAATGGGACACACACCTTCCAAAAAGTTAAACTTTTGTCTCGTCAGTCCACAGAGTATTTTCCCAAAAGTCTTGGGGATCATCAAGGTGTTTTCTGGCCAAACTGAGATGAACCTTTGTTCTTTTTGCTCAGCAGTGGTTTTCATCTTGGAACTCTGCCATGCAGGCCATTTTTGCCCAGTCTCTTTCTTATGGTGGAGTCATGAACACTGACCTTAACTGAGGCAAGTGAGGGCTGCAGTTCTTTGGATGTTGTGGGGTCTTTTGTGACCTCTTGGATGAGTCGTCGCTGCACTCTTGGCGTAATTTTGGTCAGCTGGCCACTCCTGGGAAGGTTCACCACTGTTCTAAACATTTTTTCACACCACTGTACATTACTCACAAAAAGTTAAGGACATTCGGCTTTTGGGTGAAATTTCAGAATGCACCAAAGTTGCACTATAACCTTTACAGGTGAACTTACTTTGACCTTCTCTAACCTTTTGAATGCACATGTCCAACTGTTCAATGTTTCAGTATTTTTGCATAACTTGCTGTTCTCTAACAAGGTGCTTAATGGCAAAATTCACAACAGGTGTTTGATCCATGAATTGACCAATACATTTTCAGGTTCAATTAGAATTGGTATTTAAACAGTCCTCTTCATCATGCTGTTCACATTTTGACATCATGAGATCAAGACGACACCTAATAATTGATCAACATTACCTCACCATTGCGAGGCTTCAAATAGGAAGTTCTCAGAGGGAAGTGGCCACTGAGCTTAAAGTCTCAAAGTGTCATCAGCAAGTTGCAACAGAGATACAGAGAGGCCGGAAGAGTCACAAAAAGGCATCAAAGTGGACGTCCTTTGGCCACATCCCATGCTAATGACCGCTTCATTGTGAACAGTGTCCTGCAGAACCTGTTGATGAATGCCACTCAACCTCAGGCACATTTAAGGGAGGTGAGAGGCACCCAAGTGTCATGTCGGACTATTCAAAACTGTTTACATCAGCGTGGTCTGCGTGCTAGACGACCTGCAAGGGTACCTGACCACACCACCAGGCACAGGTGTCCTTGTTTTGCATGTGCCAAGGAGCATTTACGCTGGACAAGGGACCGTGTGGCCTCAGTGCTGTTCCCTGATGAAAGTCATTTCACGTTGAGCAGAATTGGTGGCCACCGACAATGATGGTGACGTCAGAGAGCGCTATGCATCAGCCATTGTTGTCACCAGACGAGCCTTTGGTGGTAGTGGTGGTGGTGGTGTTACAGACCGGGCAAGTGTGTCTAGTCAATACAGAACTGCCCTTCACCTTGTGAATGTTACAGTGACAAGCCGATACTACCTGAATAACATCATTAATCCAGTCATTGTGTCCCTGCATGAACAACACAGGCCTAATTTCATCTTCATAGACAACAATGCTCCAGTTCATCATGGATGGAGTGGCCTGCACTTTCTCCAGACCTGAATCCCATAGAAAACCTACGAGATCAGCTGAGTCACTGTGTAGAGGCTTGTAACCCTGCATCCCACAACCTCAATGACCTGAGGGCCACCCTTCAAGAAGAGTGGAACACCATGCCCCAGCAGACAATTAGTCGACTTGTGAACAGCATGAGACATTGTTGTCAAGCTGTAATTGATGCTCAAGGGCACATGACAAGTTATTGAGACATTGGCATTTTTTGTTGTGGTATACCCACAACTATTGTTGGCTTTTGTTTCAATAATTTGTTTGAGATGTGGAAATCACCATTGCATAGTTCTACTTAAATGCCCTACTTTCATGATATAATATCACTGTGTGGAGGAATCTGATCAGACCTAAATGAAACAGTCATTGTTGCCTCTGACAGACTGCTATGATGATGATGAGCATGAACTTTTTAGATTGTCTATAAATTTCACCCGAAAGCCAAATATTCCTAACTTTTTGTGAATAGTGTATGTAGTTATATGTAAGTGGGTATTTCGGTTTGCACTTAAGGATGAATACCATCACATCAGATTAATTAAAGGGGTAGATCTAAATAAGTTTTACTTCTTCCTACTGCTTTTTGGACTGACAGTACACAGTGTTTTTGGTTTGGGCTAGAATTCATAATTTTTTTCCACTTCTTTGTTCTTGTATAGAGGGTATGAGTATGATGCCACCGAACAGAACTCATGTCAATTAAAAAACTGAGTGGCAGAAATGATTGTCAGCATTAGAGGTATGCATTAAAACACAAAAAATACACACAGTATTCAATAACAGCAGTACACAGAATAGAGCGGCTGCACTGGAATAGAATTCTTGGCAGTTACAGGGTAGTTACCATAGTTACCCAGCACTGAGTGGCAAACACATGTGGTAACTTTGGTTTGTATGCAACAAAAAATTACACTAGTTTGTGTAATTTTTTACACTGTGTGTAATTAATTAATAATTAATATTAATTAATATTTAATCACAGTAGTACACAGGGTGCCTTTTTTCACATTAGATGTTAATATCACACTGTGTACTTGACTGTAGTGATGTTCGGGTAAGAGCACACACGACTGAAGAACTGTTTCTGAGCCTTTAATTATTTATTTATCTATGTTTTGTCAATTAATACAAGATGGAATGATAAGATTAGCTCTCCACAATGCAAGCAGGCACTCTGTGTACTGCTGTTACTTAATACTGTGTGTATTTTGTGGTTGGCTTGTGGCTTGGACAAAAAAGGGGAGACCACATGGAGGTGCCAGTTTAAACACAAGTTTATTTTTAAAGAAAAACAATGGAAAAAAAGGTGTCTGTAATAATCAGTGGTGGGTGTGTGTATGTGTGTGTATTGGATGCGTGGACAAACAAAGAAATAAACCAGTCACTGGCCAACCCAGGGACCACACGCCTCTGTCAGAGTTGTAATTATGCCCAGCAGCAACCCCAGAACCAGAAAGCCCACAGGCCACCAACACACAAACAGGGGGCCCCCAGCACAACCCCGACCAAGCGACAGACAAAAACAGTAGGCAGAGCATGAACACCAGGAAGACGACCAGCCTCCAACGGGAGCAGAAGCGCTACTGGCAGGTGCGCAGAGATGGCTTTTGTAACGCACCTCTCAGCTAGGGGCAGTCCTTCACAGCTCTGCCTCCAACATAGAAAAACACACAGAGTGTACTGGCTTGTGCACCCCCTGTAGCTGGGTTAACATTTTAAAAATTTCTGTAAAATGTAACTCTCAAAGAAAATGGTGAGGAATAAATTAGGACCACACACAATTATTCCCACTTAAAATAGCTAAATTTAAAAAAAAAAAAATGTGTGTGTGTGTTAGGGATGAGCCGATACCACTTTTCAAGACCGATACTGTGACTTTGAGTATCAGCCAATACCGATCCAAACCCGATACCGTCTCTTATTTAAAACAACAGTACAGAACATACTTTGGTAATGACTGGTTGCATTTTGCATACTTATAAAAACATAAATTTGAAAGTCAAAGAATATATTACAAATTTTACTCAGTTCAGCAACGCTGCTTTTTTCATTTTAAACTTTGTATCATTGGCAGCATTTCACTGGTCAGCACTATGTAAACATGCATTCTGAAGTTTTAAGTGCAAGTTTATTGCAAAACTTTGAAGCTGATTATTTAAGTAAACATTCAGATGAAATTCAAAGTGCCACTGTGCATGAGGTAAAAATGCTGTAGATCTGAAATAAGAACTAACCCTTTAAGTTGTATTTTTGTCATCCATTATTATTATTATTTTTTTTCCACAATATTTTTTATTGAACCTTTTTTAACAAACATGACACAAACAATCAAACCCAAACACTAAAGTAAATTAAAAATAAATGTTCTAAAAACACCAACAACCATTAACAAAAACAAGTCAAACAATGCTCCTCTGTTTAGCCTAGGTAATCCATTACATAAGTATATATATTATACATTCACCAATTTGGAATTTACAAGGTCCACACATATCATTCACCTTCTTCTTCAGAAGTTATGTTTAGTTTCTTTACATAATCAATGAAAGGTCTCCATATATTCTCAAACACATTTTCCTTTGATTTCAATATGTATGTTATTCTTTCTAGTGGAAGGTTTGTTAACATCTGTCTTAACCACTGAGTCACATCTGGTCTATGAGTCTTTTTCCACAGTAGTGCAATACATTTTTTGGCGTTAAGCAAACTGAGGTCTATGAATGTTCTTTCACTCTTATTAAAATTATGCTTTTCTGGATACAGACCCAACAAAAACAATTTAGGATTCAATATGATTTGTTTTGAAATTATTTTTTCAATTGAGATGAGATGAGATGAGATTCAACTTTATTGTCATTACACATGTATGAATACAAGGTAACGAAACGTGACTTGGTTACCCTCACCTCTTCCCAAAACATTCTAATTTTTCTACATTCCCATAAACAATGAAATAGAGTTCCTTTACTTTCCATACATTTTGTGCATGTATCCGGTATGTTTTTGTTATATCTATTTAACTCCACCGGTGTAACATACATCCGCATTAACCATTTAAAATGTATCAATTTAAGACGTACATTTATTGATTTGGTTTGAGCTTCTGTGCAAGCCAATTCCCATTGTTCCTCTGAAATTTCAATTTGCAGGTCTTCTTTCCAATAATTCATTCTTTTCTGTGAGTTTTCACTTGAGGATAGTATCAGTGAGTTATAAAACTCTGAAATAATACCCTTTCTCTTAATATTTTTCGTCAAAATTTTTTCCAAGGATGAATAGGTAGGTCGGGTGAGAGCATTATTTTGATTTGATCGAATAAAATTCCTAAGCTGAAAATATTTAAAAACATGTGTTCTATTAAGATTAAATTTGGCCCTCAGTTCTTCAAAAGACATTATGTTATCGGAACGTGCCAAATATAAGTCTTGAATCTTTTGAATCCCTTTTAAATTCCATAATTTAAATACAGCATCCGCTCTCCCTGATGTAAAATATTGATTACCCCATATTGGGCTAAATTGTGACAATAAATGTGGTTCTTTTAATTATTATTATTATTATCATTATCATCATAAGTATTCTACTGGTGCTCAATTTATTTAGTAGTTTATTCTCTGTCCATACTTTTTAGATTTGCTCATATTTTGAAGTCATCACTATTTCATTTCATGTAGCCTTGTTAGTCCTTCTTCCAATTCACTGGCTATAATTTGCTATTTATGTTTGTGTCACCTACCTCTTATCAGCTGTTACTGTCCATCTAAAGGTAAGCCCATCTTATGTCTTCATTCCTGCTCCTCTGGATTTTACTTTCACTTTCCTTCTTTAAATTTCACTTTTAGTGTATTCCAGCAGTAAAACAGCGACTGCTGCTGCATGACACACTTGGTTCTGCTCGGTTCTTGACAGAATTCAGCATACTTCTTTGCTGCTGTGATACTTTTGCAAGTGTTTTGTCAAGTTGGTGGTGTAAAATTGTAAATGCTGGTACCACACAGCAACATACTGAGGAGAGTCCCACAGACAGGCTCCAGTGAGGTGACGCTCGGTGCCTCTGTTTACAGAAGCCGTGCAATGTGGCTGAGAACAGGATTGCGCCTTCATTTTGTTATTACCTCCGCCAAAGGGGGAGGTTATGTGATCATCGGCGTTGGTTTGTCTGTTTGTTAGCAAGATAACTCAAAAAGTTATGGACGGATTTTCATGAAATTTTCACAGATTGACAGAAATGGGGTATCCTACAGATGATTAGATTTTGGTGGTGATCCGGATCACCGTCCACAAGAAAACCGCCATTACGCAAAATGCCATTTTCGTGAATAACTACTAAACCACTAATCCTATCATTGTCAATCCAATTGTTGTGAATCCAGTTGCTAGTCATATGTTTTCATGGTCAAGGAATCTGAAAACGTACACACAAACACTATGGGGGAAACTGTGGCGCTAAACCGCCATTACGCAAAATGCCATTTTCGTCAATAACTACTGAACCACTAATCCTATCATTGTGAATCCAATTGCTTGTCATATGTTTTCATGGTCAAGGAATCTGAAAACGTACACACAAACACTGTATGGGGGGAACTGTGGCCGCCATTACGGAAAAGCCCATTTTCAAGAATAACTACTGAACCACTAATCCTATCATTGTCAATCCAATTGCTAGTCATATGTTTTCATGGTCAAGGAATCTGAAAACGTACACGCAAACACTGTATGGGGGGAACTGTAGCACTAAACCGCCATTACGCAAAATGCCATTTTCGTCAATAACTACTGAACCACTAATCCTATCATTGTGAATCCAATTGCTTGTCATATGTTTTCATGGTCAAGGAATCTGAAAACGTACATACAAACACTGTATGGGAGGAACTGTGGCCGCCATTACAGAAAATGCCATTTTCGTGAATAACTACTGAACCACTGCTTGTCATATGTTTTCATGATCAAGGAATCTGAAGACTGTATGGGGGGAACTGTGGCGCTTGGCAGAGGTCTGCGCTCTCCGAGTGCTTTTCTAGTTTGTTTGTTTGTCTGTTTGTTTGTTTGTTAGCAAGATAACTCAAAAAGTTATGGACGGATTTTCATGAAATTTTCACAGATTGTCAGAAATGGGGTATCCTACAGATGATTAGATTTTGGTGGTGATCCGGATCACTGTCCACAAGAAAACCGCCATTACGCAAAATGCCATTTTCGTGAATAACTACTAAACCACTAATCCTGTCATTGTCAATCCAATTGCTTGTCACATGTTTTCATGGTCAAGGAATCTGAAAACATACACACAAACACTGTATGGGGGTAACTGTGGCGCTAAACCGCCATTACGGAAAATGCCATTTTCGTCAATAACTACTGAACCACTAATCCTATCATTGTGAATCCAATTGCTTGTCATATGTTTTCATGGTCAAGGAATCTGAAAACGTACACACAAACACTGTATGGGGGGAACTGTAGCTGCCATTACGGAAAATGCCATTTTCCTGAATAACTACTGAACCACTAATCCTATCATTGTCAATCCAATTGCTAGTCATATGTTTTCATGGTCAAGGAATCTGAAAACGTACACACAAACACTGTATGGGAGGAACTGTGACGCTTGACGGAGGTCTGCGCTCTCCAAGTGCTTTTCTAGTTGTTAATGTATCAGATTGGTAAATTACTTTTATTCCTTACCGATACTGATCCGGCCAGTTTGCCTGGATCAAACCCAATGCGGATCGGATCGACTCATCCCTTACACACACACACACACGCATGCACACGTGCGTGTGTGTGTGTACGTACTGTAGTGGTGTGAAAAAGTGTTTGTCCCTTCCTGATTTCTCATTTTTTTGTGTGTTTGTTACACTTAAATGTTTCTCATCATCAAACACATTTAAATATTAGACAAAGATAACACAAGTAAACACAAAATGCAGTTTTTAAATGAAGGTGTTTATTATTAAGGGTAAAAAACATCCAAACCTACATGGCCCTGTGTGGAAAAAGTGATTCCCCCCCCCCCCCCATGTTAAAACATAAATTAACTGTGGATTATCACATCTTTGGAAAGCGGAGTTCAATTTCTCTAGCCACACCCAGGCCTGATTACTGCTACACCTGTTCTCAATCAAGAAATCACTTAAATAGGACCTGCCTGACAAAGTGAAGTAGACCAAAAGACGCTCAAAAGCTAGACATCATACTGCAATCCAAAGAAATTCAGAAACAAATGAGAAACAAAGTAATTGAGATCTGTCAGTTTGGAAAAGGTTATAAAGCCATTTCTAAAGCTTTGTTACTCCAGCAAACCACAGTTTATCATAGCCATTATCCACAAATGGCGAAAACATGGAACAGTGGTGAACCTTCCCAGGAGTGGCTGGCTGACCAAAATGACCCCAAGAGCACAGTGATGACTCATCCAAGAGGTCACAAAAGACCCCATAACAACAGCCAAAGAACTGCAGGCCTGACTTGCCTCAGTTAAGGTCAGTGTTCATGACTCCACCATAAGAAAGAGGCTGGGCAAAAATGGCCTTGCATGGCAGAATTCCAAGACGAAAACCACTGCTGAGCAAAAAGAACATAAAGGCTTATCTCAATTTTGCCAGAAAACATCTTGATGATCCCCAAGGCTTTTGGGAAAATACTCTGTGGACTCACGAGACAAAAGTTGAACTGTTTGGAAGGTATGTAAATTCTGCTGTCTACCAAAAAATCCTGAAGAAGAATGTCTGGCCATCTGTTTGTGACCTCAAGCTGAAGCGCACTTGGGTTCTGCAGCAGGACAATGATCCAAAACACACCAGCTAGTCTACCTTTGAATGGCTTTAGAAAAACAAAATGAAGACTTTGGAGTGGCCTAGTCAAAGTCCTGACATGAATTCGATTCAGATGCTGTGGCATGACCTTAAAAAAGGCGGTTCTTATTCAAAAACCCTCTAATGTGGCTGAATTACAACAATTCTGCAAAGATGAGTGGGCCAAAATTCCTCAACAGCAATGTACAAGACTCATTTCCAGTTATCGCAAGTGCTTGATTGTAGTTGTTGCTGCTAAGGGTGGCCCAACCAGTTATTAGGTTTAGGGGCAGTCACTTTTTCACACAGGGCCATGTAGGTTTGGATTTTTCCTTCCCTTAATAATAAACACCTTAATTTAAAAACTGCATTTTGTGTTTATTTGTTATCTTAGTCTAATATTTAAATTAGTTTGATGATCTGAAATATTTAAGTGTGACAAACACACAAAAAAATATGAAGAGCTGCAGCACGGTGGCCAAGACCATACAGTGGTTTAACAGGACAGGTTCCACTCAGAACAGGCCTTCCCATGGTCAACCAAAGAAACTGAGTGCACGTGCCAAGCGTCATATCCAGAGGTTGTCTTTTGAAAATAGACGTATGAGTGCTGCCAGCATTGCTGCAGAGGTTGAAGGGGCTGGGGGGTCAGCCTGTCAGTGCTCAGACCATATGCCCCACACTGTATCAAATTGGTCTGCATGGCTGTCGTCCCAGAAGGAAGCCCCTTTTAAAGATGATACACAAGAAAGCCCTCAAACAGTTTGCTGAAGATAAGCGGACTAAGGACATGGATTACTGAAACCATGTACTGTGGTCTGATGAGACCAAGATAAACTTTTTTGGTTCAGATGGTGTCAAGCGTGTGTGGTGGAAACCAGGTGAGGAGTACAAAGACAAGTGTGTCTTGCCTACAGTCAAGCATGGTGGTGGGAGTATCATGGTTTGGGGCTGCATGAGTGGTGCCAGCACTGGGGAGCTACAGTTCATTGAAGGAACCATGAATGCCAACATAAACTGTGACATACTGAAGCAGAGCATGATCCCCTCCCTTCAGAAACAGGGCCGCAGGACAGTATTCCAACATGATAATGACCCCAAACATACCTCCAAGACGACCACCGCCTTGCTAAAGAAACTGAGGGTAAAGGTGATGGACTGGCCAAGCATGTCTCCATACTTAAACCCTATTGAGCATCTGTGGGGCAACCTCAAACGGAAGGTGGCGGAGTGCAAGGTCTCTAACATCCACCAGCTCCGTGATGTCGTCATGGAGGAGTGGAAGAGGATTCCAGTGGCAACCTGTGAAGCTCTGGTGAACTCCATGCCCCAGAGAGTTAAGGCAGTGCTGGAAAGTAATGGTGGCCACTCAAAGTATTGACACTTTAGGCACAATTTGGACATTTTCACTTTGGGGTGTACTCACTTTTGTTGCCAGCAGTTTAGAGATTAATGGCTGTGTGTTGAGTCATTTTGAGGGGACAGCAAATTTACACCGTTATACAAGCTGTACACTGACTACTTTGCATTGTATCAAAGTGTCATATCTTCAGTGTTGTCCCATGAAAAGACAAAATAAAATATTTACAATATTGTGAGGTGTGTACTCACTTTTGTGAGATACTGTAAACATTTTGCATTATTTCATTGTTTAAACATTTCCTTGTTGACTGTTTTACAATGATGGTGCAAGGTTTTCCATTCAACCACCATTTTATTAACTACTCCGCTCAATAAATAGGTGTACTGGACAATCTTTTTCAGTTTTTCACCTGTTAATCGTTTCACTGTTTGACTGTCGGGTAAAATTTCAAAGGTACCTATGCTGCTAGCCTAAGAAGTTACTACATTTTATAATACATTTGTGCATAAAAAAAAGTTTAACTTAAATTAAACTAAACATTTTTTTTTATTTCGCTAATAGCTTGAATTGTTTGGCTAAAATATTTAATCCAGTACTTTAAACCTGCTAACATTAGCCCCAATATGGCTGCCTCAACAACAGTTGAAATGACAAAAGGAGTCAGGTTGAGGGAATTTAAAAAAAAAAAAAAAACAGAAATAGGTTGTTTTAGGAAAGGGTGCTGAAGCTGGGAGGATAATAATACCTTAATATTTAGATCCTGAGGTATTTTGACCAAAGCATATCACAGACTTTCATTAAGACCTCTGGGATCTGTCTCAATATTGGGAAAAGATGCATAATAGGGGTACTTTTAAGTTTTCACAAAGCAGTATGTCTATGGAAATTCTGATTAATCATAATTGTTGAGAGATTTCTCTGCATGCTCCCCATCTACTGCAAAAGTAATCTGATGTACCATTTCACTCTAACTGAAGCTTTGTCTGTAAATGCTGTTTTTTTTTTTATTCCTTCTTTCATCAATTACACAATACCTTCCCTTATTATTTATATCTTACTTTTGTTTCCTGTTTCTTGTCTTATCCAGAGCCATTTTATTTGACCTGGAGACTACAGGAGAGCCCTCTGAATGAATGAGGCAACACTCGACATACCATGTTGGCACTCTTGAATAAATTTGATATCTGTTGATAGATAAATGTAACAAATTCAATATAATCTGTATTGGCCTTCCTTGGCTGTATGTGTATGCCATAAATACAATGTGAACCACTCCTGCTTTATTCTTATTTTTTATTTATGTTCTCAGCTACAATAGATGGCACTATTTCTCCATGACTGATCAATTATGAAGCTCACTTCACATAACAGTGTCATGTTGTGCAACGTCATTCGTCATTTACTTTTCCTATGTATTAGGCAGATACTTTTTTGGCTTCTTTAAAGCTTCGGATGATACTTTTTCTAATTAAAAAAAGTGTAATTTACAAAGAGAGCCCCAGATGGTGCCCAGTCATTGACCATGAAGCAACTTGATCCAGGCGGAAGAAACTGACACAAATTTCTCTCCATGATAACAGACCAACTTCTTCAAATTACTGAGAAGCTTGTCCCCTTAAAATGTTCTGTGCCTGTCATATTTTGGGAGTCTGGAATTCAGCTTTGGATTTTCAGTTTTTCCTCGTTCAGATCCAACAGGTCTAGAAGACTCTTTGAGATATCAGGGTAGCAGTGTTTCTGTAGGTATGCAGACTAAAGGCTTTATGGCTGGCACGTCTGGACAAGATTGGCATGTGTAAAACACTACAGCCAGTGCTGTCTTGAAAACAAGCTTGAGGGGAGAAGGTAAAAAAAGATAATGTATATATGCATAAATGAAATGATATGCATAGTGAAATTATAGCAATATTTCAATCAGTATTGTGTGCAAATGTGATGTATCCTGCATGCAAGCCTGTACAGATGTGTCGCAGTCAAAATGTTTTTTCTGTGGGCCAATCATCAGATGAGCTGGCAGCACAACCAAATAAGGGCAAGTGGGCTAAAGTGAGTGAAAGGAGGGGGAAGCACAGATGGGTGTGGTACAGAGATAGACAGTATTGTTCTCCAGAGGACCTACCTTAAACTACACACGAGCTGTACACAACACTGTACAATGTTTTGTTGGTTTTTTTTTACTTATTTGACACAAAATATAAATCAACTTTTACATGTTTATAACAAAATATAGACTCAGATAAGAACTCAGTCTTCCTGTCAAATAAACTAATCTACTACTACTAAATGTAGGTGTAATGAATGGCAGATGTGTAGTGTTACAACCGTACAGAGTGTGGTTCTCTCAGATGAAAGGCTGGCATGTAACAAAATATTTTGTATTCAGCAAGTTGGGGAAAAACACTGGAAGTGGCAGCATTCCTCCCTCCCACTCCTCCATTGACTCAACGTGAGCACACTGTACTATGGTGGAGGTCAGCGACCAAACCTATTCACAAACACAGGATGTGATGGAACATCCGCTCATGCTTTTAATACCTCTGCTGAGGTTCACTAAAGTGCACTTCTTGTTTTTCCTCAAAGGAGAAGAGAATGAGTGTAAAAGGAGAGGGTGGAAGAGGAAGGAGCAAAAAGGGGCGTTAATGGTATAATAAACTCCACTTATTTTCTAAAATGAAGCAGGCAGGACAAGTGAGAGCATATTGAGATTGGCGGCTGCTAAGTGATAGTTGGTGCTTTGAACCAACACAGCAAATGTTAAAAATACAACTGTGATTGGGTCAAAGTGGTTAGAGATTTGTCCACACTTTATTTCATTTCAAAATGGAGCTTTAAGCTTTGGTGTATTGCAAAAAAAATCAAACTCTAGTTAACCTTATATACCAGTTTTTATGTAGTTTTAGTTTTTTGTCACATCTTCAGTCATTTAAAGCAGTATTATGGGGTACCCCCCCACAGCAGCCACGGACAAACACAGCCTGTGCTCGACTAGAGCAATTAACAGGACAGTGAGATGTGTGTGTTGAGATCAATAGGCAGCCTTCCTGTGCTTAGTTCAGGCACCAGCATCCTGTGGATATGTATGGCGCAAATGCAAACATTCATGCTTCCTGCTCGCACTGTGGTACAAATGTCACATGTCTGAATGCATTTCCTTTGATGATAAAATGCCTTTGATGTATTGTCCGTTGCTGGGTATTTAAGTGGCTGAATTCATATGTTCACCCTCTGTTCTTCTTCTGACTGCTTCTGACTACTGCTCATGAGAGCCTGAGAGCGATCCCCAGCATGCTTATACAGCAGCTGGGGTGAGCTCCGTGATGGCGATGATTTGATCAATAAACTTCATTAAAACTCCAGACGCCGTGTCTTATTTTAACATCGCCACACTGGTGACCCCGCAGACGCACACGCTTTGTGCGACGCAACCTTCTGGTCTGGACAACCACGCTGGCGACCCGACGCTGAAAAGAACACGCTGCCAGCAAACGCAGCACCCGGCAGTGATTCTCCGACGACGAGCGAACGCGGCAGCCCGACTGATCTGCCCTTCCTTTCTGCTTCAGGGAGACTTTGACGCTCTTCGGAGACCACCCACGACCGGGAAAGCTGAGGAAATTTCATGGTGAGGTCTGCACGCCTAGATCGGCACATCCACGCTGGACCGGCCGCTCTCACGGCTCCTGACACACGATTCTGTGTCTCCATACGAGAGCGCACACACCTTGCCCTCTCTCCACGACGGCGGCCCATGGCCGACGGAGAACGCGTGGACCTGAACGCACCATGACCCGGCACGAGCGACGACCAACAGCCCGAACAGGGGACACAATCGGCGCCGACTGCGCAGATCTCCATCAAGCCCCCTGACCCTGATTCGCCTCGCGACAGCGGACCGGCCATGCACAGAAGCCTCGCATCAGAACAGCGCAGCTGGAAGGCACGTGGCCGCAGCGCGTGCCACGCACCAGAGACAAGCTGGCTCTACAGACTTATACATCATCCTCCGCCGCTGCACACGGCTCTTCAGGACTGCTCACACACCTGAAGCACACACGCAGCCCGCACACAGGATTTGGTGTAAGTCTCAGCCACGGCGCACGACGGGAATCCAGCCGTCAGCTGTCCCCGAGGGCTTTAGGGCCGCGAACGCACCTAAAGCCTAAACGCCAAGTCCCTCACATAGCTTCAGCTCCTGTTTTTCTTCATTGCCGGACTGAATCGCGAGAGGAATCAGAGACTAACTTTTCTTCCCACAGCCATGGACATCCCCGCCACTTGCTACCCCCACCCTCCTCCCTTCCCCGGCACAGACTTTCCCCGCAGCTCGCCACCAAAGCGGGACTACCGAGGTCTCAGCTCCCCGCTAAGCCCTCTGGGGGGGGAGTGTATGGGGTACCCCCCCACAGCAGCCACGGACAAACACAGCCTGTGCTCGACTAGAGCAATTAACAGGACAGTGAGATGTGTGTGTTGAGATCAATAGGCAGCCTTCCTGTGCTTAGTTCAGGCACCAGCATCCTGTGGATATGTATGGCGCAAATGCAAACATTCATGCTTCCTGCTCGCACTGTGGTACAAATGTCACATGTCTGAATGCATTTCCTTTGATGATAAAATGCCTTTGATGTATTGTCCGTTGCTGGGTATTTAAGTGGCTGAATTCATATGTTCACCCTCTGTTCTTCTTCTGACTGCTTCTGACTACTGCTCATGAGAGCCTGAGAGCGATCCCCAGCATGCTTATACAGCAGCTGGGGTGAGCTCCGTGATGGCGATGATTTGATCAATAAACTTCATTAAAACTCCAGACGCCGTGTCTTATTTTAACATCGCCACAGTATGTTAGATGAGGAAAAATTTCACTTTTGATTAAATCTGATTTAATGGGCAGCTAGCTCCATATCTTCTAACAGCATCCAAAATATTACGGTTAAGTCGAGGCTTATTGGCTTAATTTCGGATTTAGAGTAAACTTTGTTGAGTAAAAGTCTATGTAACCTATTCCACAATCAGGTCTAAAAAAAAAAAGGCACACAGTATACCAGTCAAATAGTGACTTAAGCTGGTCTGCTGAACAATTGTTTTGCTGTTGTTTGTGATGCTAAAAGCAAGTTGCCCATGTCAGCTCTATTACAAGTGGCTGCTCAAGCAGTGGTTTGGGGGTTATGGGGTTAAATACACAAACTCCTTGATCTAATAAAAGGCACATTTGTGGCTCACATATTTTGACTACATATGTATAAGCACAAGAGTGAGATGCTTAGGACTGCATGTGTTTTGTGACCTCACGTCTTTGAAGGAACAATACGTCTGGACCTCCTGAGGACAACAGCAGGAGGTGGAGGTGCCGTGATGTGGACTCTGAGAGGACTTCCTGACCTCCTGGGGTCAGACGGACTACAAAGGGAGAATTATTGTCAATGGGGGGTTTGGCAACAATGTGATTCTGTTCTTTGATGTCCCAGGTATAAATGTGGGGGTTTGGGGGAGTTCGCTCTCTTTTTCTGTTTGGAGAATGCTGGAGATGTGAGACCTTCAATAAATCTGAATTGAGAAATAAATTCAGCCTCCTTATTTCACGCTCTCCACATTGGTGACCTAAGACGTGCGATGTCCAGAAGCAATTCCCCCGAACCAGACTCGTCAGGGACCGCCCGAGCAAGCGCGGTCTCGATCAAGCTACCAGAGTTCTGGCAGGACAACCCAGACTCGTGGTTCCTCCTGGCCGAAGCCCAGTTCGCACTCGGGGGAATAACAGCGGACAAAACCAAGTTCTACCACGTCATGGCCAAGCTCGACAACCGCACAGCCCGATACGTGCGGAGCTTGGTGCAGCAACCGCCCGCTGGCGACAAATACAGCGGGCTGAAAGCTGCCCTCATCCAGTGTTTCACGCCCTCAGCCGAGACGAGGGCTAGGAGACTCCTAGCCCTACACGACTTGGGAGGACGCAGGCCTGTCGACCTGATGGAAGACATGCTCCAGCTGAGAGGCACAGACAACGATGATTTCCTCTTCACACACATCTTCCTGAGAACCCTTCCGTCGCAGACGAGGGCGACCCTGGCAGGCACGCATTTCGTGACCCAGCGGGACTTCCGAGCACTGGCCCGAGAAGCGCAGCGGATCCTCGACTCCTGCGAGGAGCAGGCAGCCACCGCAGCAGCGGCAGACCTCGGCGCGACGGCCGGGAGCAGCGGCGGGCCAGATAGGCCGTGGGACGAGGTCTGAAAAGATGAACTTTCGTTTGACGACTCACCGAACCAAGTTCTGTTAGTTGCATCTTAAAGATGACATATACTGTAATATTAAAACACATTTTTCTGGAAAAATAAGTTGCACATTAAATTATAGAACTAATTTAAAAGCTTATCTTTACAGCGACCCAAAACTGACTCCTGCCTAGTTTAGCACTTTCTCACTAGATGGCCTATGTGCAGTTAGCTAGCCATTCAAATTGCTTGTCTCATTCCCAGCCAATCAGAGATGTTTTTACAGTCTGATATTTTCCAAGATGGCAGCCTCCATGGACTGTTGTGTACACGTTGTCGCCGACGATAATACTGAGGTTATAAAGCTAACTGTGGCTAAATATAAGAAGATATGTCAAAGTATTGAGCAGTGGAAGGATATAGATAGCAGAGAAGGGGAAATTGCACTGGAATTGTGTGGAATAGAGGGAAAATGCCCCAACCATGTGACTCTGTTCTCAGGCGAGGATTCCTGCACAGAATGTACCGTATGTTTACCAATGTTACTATCCAACTTTGGCAGTCACAAACGATGTTATGCTAAGTTTACTGATGTCACCAGAATCAGAGATGCGAGAAAGAGGATCGAAAGGCGGAAAAGTGATCCAGAACCAAGTACTTCCAGGAAGCGTCAATCTGAACATTTCCTTCGATCAGCCCTTGACAATCCACCAAAAAAAGTAAGGCGTACAAAATCAGCGGATTTTGAGGAGAACAGGAAGCGACTGGATCTGTTCCCGGCTGAGTGCTGCATCTGTAAAAGGAATAAATATGAGAAGGACTCTCACAGGAAAGTACGGAAATTAGCACCGCTAACCCAATGCCTGACATATCAAGCAGCTGATGCACTGAAGGAAGCAGCAAAAGAAAAGAACGATGAGGAACTGCTTTTGAAAATAAGGCAAGTAGACATAGTTGCAAAGGAAGCAAAGTATCATAAATCTTGCTACAGGGAATATACAAGAACAACATCTTGCAGCAAAGAAAGAGCAAGTGTCAGTGATACAAATAAGTTTGACAATCAATTTGCAAAATTTTGCACTGACATCACTGAAAGACGAATCATTGAAAGTGGGGAAGTCATTAGGATGAACAAGCTGACTCATATCTTTGTAGAATACCTGAAAAAAGAAGCTGGTGGTGAGCCATTTGAAGACATATTTAGGAAGTGTCAACTGAAAAGGCGACTCGTGAGCAGATATCCTGGCTTAATCTTTGTCAAAAACAAAACTAGGAATTTATGTGAACTAGTTCTTAGTGAAGTAAACAATGTTTCCAAGGTGATAGCTCAGGATTTTGGAAGCACAACTGAGACTGAAACTGAAGAGACAGAGTCTGAAAGTAAGGATAGTGGTGGCAATGCTGAAAATGCACATGTTTATCTAGAAGAACAACGTCACTTGTACACAACATCGCTCTTCCTTCGAAACAAGATCAGTAAACTCCCAGATCAACAAGGACCATGGCCACCTACAGGCAAATATTTGGATGAAAATGCAGTGAAGGCATTTGTACCCCATGAACTTTTTAACTTTCTTGCGTGGTGTATTGGTGAAACAGACGTTATTAACTTTGAGGATTACCTCAGTGTCAACGCTGAAGCAGAACGCAAGATTCTTTCTGTTGCCCAAGATATAGTGTATCTAGCATCTTGTGGGAAAAAGTGCACACCCAAACATTTGGTTCTTTGCATGACTGTCCGCCACTTGACTGGATCATCTAAGCTTGTAGGAATTTTGAACTGCCTTAGCCATACCGTGTCACATTCCAAACTTCTGGAGTATGACACAGCTCTAGCTGAACGTCAAGCTGCTTTAAATGATGCTCTACCCCCAGGTTTGAGTAAGAACATTCCCACCACATTGGCATGGGACAACAACGATGTCGGTGAAGACACTCAAACAGGTGCTGGCACAACCCACAATACAAACGGTATTGCCATTCAATGGAACATGCAGGTGGACAAAAATCCCAATGATTTTCATCCACTTACAAAGAAATCACGCAAAAGAACCCTTGCGACGCCGGAGAAGAATCTGGCCCATTATTATGGTGGGAAGAAGGTTGGACCACCACATTCACTTGAAAATCAGGGCATCCACATAGATAAACTGGAAGAAAACAAAGCTGAGCATGTTGACTTGGCCTATGTTGTGACCAAGATGGCGGACACGGAGGATCCTCTCCCTGGTTGGACTGGTTTTAATACTCTACTACAAAGGGACATTCCTTCCATGAGCACTGTAGCATACTTACCAGTTATTGATGCTAGCCCAACAGACATGTCCACTGTGAACACTGTTATACAAAGAAGTCTACTTATTGCTGAGAAGCTGCAGTTGGAATGTATCGTGTTGGTCTTTGATCAGGCAATATACCATAAAGCCCAACAGATCAGATGGCAAAGTGAAGACTTGCAGAGAAAGCTAGTAATCAGACTTGGCCAGTTTCACACAGCTAAAGCTTACCTTGCAGTGATGGGCAAACGCTTCAGTGGTTCTGGTCTTGAAGACATCTTTGTGGAATCAGGGATTGTGGCTCAAGGTTCAGTAAATGCAGTCCTCACAGGTAACCATTACAATCGGAGTGTCCGTGCACACAAAACCATGTACGAAGCCCTTATGAGGCTATGCTGGATGGAATTTCTTAAAAGTCTTCCAGAAGAAAGATGCTGTCAAGTTCAGGAAATCAGCAAAGAACTTTCATCAGCTTTTCCAATCGCTGTTTTTCAGGATGTAGCTGAATCAGAGGAGTTCAGTGCACTTAGTAGTGCTTTCAACAAGTTTGTGAGTGACAAATGTAATGAAAGCCAAACCTTTTCATTCTGGTGGTCATACATCAAAATGTTTGGATGTGTCTTGATGTTTGTCAGGGCCTCCAGACAAGGCAACTGGGATCTTCACCTATCTTCACTGGCAAGATTAATTCCTGGCTTCTTCGCCTACGATCGCACCAATTATGCCAGGTATGCCCCAGTTTATCTCCATGAAATGATGAATCTTGCAACAACGCATCCAGAAATCCATGCAGACATGAAAAGTGGAGGTTTTGTGGTTGAAAGGCAGCAACTCTACGGTTTCAGTCAAGTTCCAGTTGATCAGACCATTGAGCAGACCATGAACCGGGACTCCAAAACAAAAGGTGGATTGACCGGGATCACATTGAAAAAGGGAGCTGTACACAGGTGGATCCTTTCTTACCCAGCTAGAGCTGAACTTTGTGCAAGATGCGAAGAAATGGCTGGCAAAACTGATCAGACCAGAGCACGGAAGGATCTCGACAAATCCAGAATATCTTCTGATGAGCAGGCTGTACAAAATATGATGACAACAGTCAATGCCATGTGCAATCCTTTTCCAGTGGATGAGGACAGACTGATGAATATTGCTACAGGCAGAATAGCTCCAGCAGAGGTTGAGAATGACTTAAAGAGAGCTGAGGAAGTGGGGCAGTTGGCCTTCCAGAATTACGTTGAGGAGAGACTCGTTGAAGAAAATAAAGACATATATTCTCCGATCAAACGCATGAAGTTAAAGACGTTTTCTGATGTATCAGGTAGTGTGCCAACTAAGGAGAAGTCCCAAAGTGTAGCCATTAAGGCCAGTACAGACCTGCTAGGGAGAATTATTGTTATAGGCAGAATAAGGAATGTTGACATGAAAGAGACTCTGAAGTACAGCCTGCACCCGTTTCCTCCATCTATCGCGACGCTTGAGGGAACGCTGGCAAAAACTGACAAGTCAAAGCTACGGAAGAATCTGATGAGCCTAGCACCAACTGATTCTCCGGAAAGTCATCAGATTCAAGAGTCAACAGCATGCATTATGGATGGCATGGCTCTAATTCGAGAAATGACTGACATTCCATCCACTTTTGGGAAGCTGGCCAAGCAAGTTCTTGAAAGGTTGGTTTCAGTTGCATTTCGACATGGTGCCAAACGAATAGACTTCGTTCCAGACCGATATCCAGTACACAGCATGAGGGATAGGCGTGCATCTCATGGCACAGAAAGAATGAAAATTACAGGTGCTGATCAGAAAACCCCGCGACAGTTCAGGAAGTTTCTACTCTGTGGAGAAAACAAGGAAAATCTGATTGAGTTCTTCTTCCATCAATGGAAAAATGTACAGCCCGATCAGATTAAGGACATTCATGTTGTAGTGGGTCATGGACCAGAGTGCCACCAGCTTTATGTTCAAAATGGGTGTGTCACAGCATCAGCTGTTGAGGATCTCTGCTGTGACCACGAGGAGGCTGACACACGAATGCTGCTCCATGCGCAACATGCTACTAACCAGGGTGGTTTCAAAAATGTCGTCATTCGTAGTCAAGACACAGATGTATTTGTGGTAGCTGTGGCCTTTTCGGAGGACATAGCCGGCCAAAACCTGTTCCTACATCTAGGCCCATGGAGTGAATTCCAGCTGGTTGCCGTCAACCCACTTAGTAGACACCTAGGGGAATCCATCTGCAAAGCCCTCATTGGTCTTCACTGCTTCACCGGATGTGATGGCACCAGTGCCTTCAAGGGGCAGGGAAAGGTCAAAGCATTCAATATCATGATGAAAAACAGCACCTATCAGACCTTATTCCAGGCCCTCGGTGCTGAATGGGACCTTCCTGAAGCGTATATGGATGATGTGGAAAAATTTGTCTGTGAACTGTATGGCAAGAGTGACATAGATTCGGTTGATGAAGCCAGGAATTGTATTTTTAGATACAAGTTCAAAATTGATGCTGCCTTGCCCCCCAACAGAGATACTCTCTTGAACCACACAAAAAGGGTCAACTACCAAGCAGCAATTCATCGCCGGTGTCTGAAGCAGCGCGTGGAATGCCCCAGTCCAGTTGGCTTTGGATGGCACATTGCCGACAACTGTTTGCTGCCAGTCTGGAATACACTACCATGTGCCCCTGATTCTATTTTGAAACATATTAAGTGTGCTTGCAAGAAAACAGGCTGCGCAAAAGGAAAATGTTCTTGCCAGGAGCGTGGATTGAGCTGCACAGAGCTCTGTCAGTGTATCGGCTGCAAAAACATAGATGAAGACAATGCTGATGTGACTGTGGAGGCAGATTCATATCTTGATGACAGTGACGAGGAAAGCATACTTTAAAAGTGAACGCAGGTAAGAATCTATAATTAAAATTTTGTCCCTAAAGGCTTTTTAAATCTGTTAAGTATTGTTGGTATTGAGGTCGGTGAGACGGGATGACTTGAAAGGTAGAGAGTTCAGTGAACAGGAAAGAATTTCTTAGCAAACCAATTTGCATTTAATTCTTATTCAGATATATTCCAGTTTGGATTTTAATGACAGGGTAGGAATGTTTCTTTTAATCTAGTACAGCTCTAAAATATTTCTGTACTGTTATGTATTGGTCTTTCTCAATATCTGCAGACTCGTGTCGGACTCGTCATTTTCCATAATTTGATCAAAATATAATGTCTGGGTCAGTCAGGTGACTAAAATCAAACATTTTTGGGGTCTTTTTTGCATCTGTGACACAAAATAGTTAGTTTCCTAGAAAAATAATATAAACTTTCAGTATGTAAGATACTTAAGAATAGTTTGGTGGACAGCTAGCGTTTTTCCCTGCTCATTAGTAGCTAATTATGTTTTGATTAATAGCTAATTTTAAATGTCCAAGATGCAATGCACTGCACTTGGCACTGCACTGTCCAAGATGGCGCCCACAGTGGTCGCCATGGTGCTTCGCTGCGCCCTTTGTTTGTTTTTGTTTGTCAATTGTGTGTCTGCTTGCTCTTATACCCGTGAAGAACTTCTAAATATCAGGACTTTCACTCCCACGGACCTACTCCCAGTTTTTTTAGCTCCTGCCGCCGATCTGGTTCATTGCTTGGCTCGAAAAGTGAGACGGCGAAAGAGAGGAAGACGAGCGGGCGCTCTCGTTTGGCTTCGCAGGAGAGGCACGCGCACGGCGTTGCCTGGCATATTTCTGTCCAATACCAACTCTCTCTCTAACAAGGTAGATGAACTGAGACTGCTGATGCGTTTTAAGGACCTCTCTTCCTCGGCTGCCCTCTGTTTTACCGAGACCTGGCTCAGGGAAAACACACCGGACAGCGCGCTGCGCCTCGAGGGATTTCAGCTGTTTCGTGCTGATCGTGACACAGAGCTCTCCGGTAAATCCTCAGGAGGCGGAATCTGCTTTTACATCAACAGCAGCTGGTGCTCTGATGTAACGGTAATTTCCAAACACTGTTCTCCTGCCCTGGAATTTCTTTTTATTAACTGCAAGCCATTTTATTCCCCGCGGGAGTTTGCCTCATTCATCCTCGCCGCTGTGTACGTCCCTCCTGACGCGGACACGCGCGAAGCTCAGCGCGTGCTCGCGGATCACATCCAACACACGGAGCGGATTTTTCCAGACTCTCTGGTTGGCGACTTTAACCAGAGCAATCTGAGCCACGATCTCCCCCGCTACAAACAGTTTATTAAATGCCCCACCAGAGGAATAAACACGCTGGATCACTGTTACACCACAGTGAAAGACGCATATTGCGCTGTTCCCCGCGCTGCGCTGGGATTATCTGATCACGTGATGGTCCACCTCATTCTCACATACAGACAGAGATTGAAGCTCACTAAACCTGTTGTGAGCACTACGAAGAAATGGACCAGTGAAGCTGAGGAGAAGCTGGAAACGTGCATGGAAATAACTGACTGGGGCATGTTTAAAGGAGCCACGCATGATCTGGATGAATACACGGACACTGTGAACTCTTATATCCACTTTTGTGAGGAGGACATTCTTCCATCGCGCACCAGGGTGAGGTACTCTAATGACAAGCCCTGGTTCACAGCTAAGCTCAGACAGATCAGGAAGGAGAAGGAAGCAGCGCTGAAAAGTGGAGACAGGGACTGCTACAGGGAGGTTAAATATCGGTTTAACAGAGAGCTGAAGAGAGCTAAATCTGTGTATTCTGAGAGACTCCAGCTGCAGTTCACTGCTAATGACTCGGCTTCTGTGTGGAGAGGACTGAGGCAAATCACCAACTATCGGCCTCAGGCTCCTAAAGGTCAGGACGACAAAGCCCTTTGTCAAAGACTGTCCCAACACTATGCCCGTTTTGACACCTCGTCATCTGTGTCCAACTCCCCCCCTCTCTCCAGCTCCACAGCCTCCACGATCCCTACTTCATCAAAGGCGCCCCCCCTCCTCCCCCCCTGCCCTTGTCATCAGTGAGCAGGACGTGCTCAAACAGTTCTCCAGACTGAACCCACGCAAGGCCCCCGGTCCGGACGGCGTGTCTCCCTCCACCCTGAGACACTGTGCGAAACAGCTGGCTCCTGTCTTCACAGACATTTTTAACACCTCCCTTAAGCTATGCCACGTGCCGCTCTGCCTCAAATCCTCCACCATCATCCCTGTCCCCAAGAAGCCACGGATCACTGGACTTAATGACTACAGACCTGTAGCGCTCACCTCTGTAGTCATGTAGTTTGAAAAGAACTTACAGTTCTCACCTCCCACCCACACAAAAGGATTATCTGCAGCCCCAGGAACTCCATCCTTCCTCCACTCTGACCTCCCACCAGCACTAACGATCTGTGAAGAGGAGGTGCGCCGGGTCTTTCAGAGACAAAAGATCAAGAAGGCTGCAGGACCTGATGGTGTGTCTCCATCCTGCCTGAGAGTCTGCTCCAATGAGTTGGCCCCCATCTTCACCCGGATCTTTAACAGATCACTGGAGCTGCGTGAAGTGCCTTCCTGCTTCAAACGCTCCATCATCATTCCAGTTCCCAAGAAACCCTCTGTTACAGGATTAAACGACTACAGACCTGTTGCCCTGACCTCTGTGGTCATGAAATCCTTGGAAAGATTGGTGCTGAACCACCTGAAGGTCATCACAGGCCCCCTGATGGACCCACTGCAGTTTGCCTACCGGTCAAACAGGTCAGTGGATGATGCAGTGAATATGGGACTACATTACATCCTGCAACACCTCGACTCCCCAGGGACGTACGCCAGGATCCTGTTTGTCGACTTCAGCTCAGCGTTCAACACCATCATCCCAGGCATTCTTCATCAGAAACTCCTCCAGCTCAAGGTGCCCCCCTCCACCTGCCAGTGGATCTCCAGCTTTCTGACTGACAGGTGGCAACAGGTGAAGCTAGGGAGATTTACATCCAGCTCCCGAAAAATTAGTACTGGCGCCCCCCAAGGATGTGTCCTTTCCCCACTGCTCTTCTCCCTCTACTCCAATGACTGCACCTCAGAGGACCCTTCGGTGAAGCTCCTGAAGTTTGCGGATGACACCACAGTCATCGGTTTGATCCGGGATGATGATGAGTCTGCATACAGGCGGGAGGTGGAACAGCTGATCCTCTGATGCAGCCAGAACCATCTTGAACTTAACCCAGCCAAAACGGTGGAGATGACTGTGGATTTCAGGCGACACCCCCCTTCATTCCCCCCACTCACCATCCTCAACAGCACAGTGTCCACTGTGGACTCCTTCAAGTTTCTGGGTACCACAATCTCCCGGAACCTGAAGTGGTCCTCCCATATAGACACTGTCCGGAAAAAGGCCCAGCAGAGGTTGTTTTTTCTGCGTCAGCTCAAGAAGTTTGATTTGCCTCAGGAGCTGCTGGTTGTCTTCTACACCGCCATCATCCAATCTGTTCTCTGCTTTTCCATCACTGTCTGGTTTGGATCTGCCACTAAACAGGACAAGACCAGACTGCAGCGGATCATTAAGTCTGCGGAGAGGATCATTGGTACCGACCTACCCTCCATTGAGAACTTATATCGGTCCATAACCAGGAAATGGGCGGGAAACATCTGTGCTGACCCATCACACCCCGGCCACAAACTGTTTGAACTTCTATCTTCTGGTCGTCGTTACAGATCACTGAAGGTCAAAACCACCCGTCACAGGAACAGTTTCTTTCCTCAAGCCATCACTCTGATGAACTCCTAACATTCACCTAGTCCTACCTGTTGCTGTACTCATGACTTTTCATCCATTATTACATTGCACATAACTCTCACACTGCTTTTTACTTCATTCACATTATATCACTGAATCTGAGTTCACATTGAAATACTGTGTGACTGTATATTTTTTCATATATTTCTGCAAAGTGTGGTTAGTCTGAGTAAATAACTGCATATATTCCTGTATATATTTGCATCCTTTTATAGAAACGTGGACAGACTGTAATTTACTGTACATACTCTGTTGTCATTGAATCCTTATTTAAATCCTCCACCTGAACAATGAGAGCAAGTTTTTAGCCAAAGTCAAATTCCTTGTATGTGTTGTGCATACTTGGCCAATAAAGCTGATTCTGATTCTGATTCTGATGAAGTCCTTTGAGCGCCTGGTCCTGCCCCACCTCAAGTCCATCACCACCCCTCTCCTGGACCCGCTGCAGTTTGCCTACCGAGCCAACAGGTCTGTGGACGACGCAGTCAACCTGGCCCTCCACTCCATCCTGCAGCACCTGGACTCCCCAGGAACCTACGCCAGGATCCTGTTTGTGGACTTCAGCTCCGCATTCAATACCATCTGCCCCGCTCTGCTCCGGGACAAGCTGTCCCTGCTCAACGTGCCTGACTCCCTCTGCAGGTGGATCACCGACTTCCTGACGGACCGGAGGCAGCATGTGCGGCTGGGAAAGACTGTCTCAGACTCTGCTAGCATCAGCACCGGATCACCCCAGGGCTGTGTACTTTCCCCCCTACTCTTCTCCCTTTATACCAACTCCTGCACCTCCAGCCACCAGTCTGTCAAGTTGATCAAGTTTGCGGACGACACCACCCTCATCGGGCTCATCTCCAACGGCGACGAGTCCGCCTACAGGAGAGAGGTGGCCCAGCTGGCGTCCTGGTGCAACAACAACAACCTGCAGCTGAACGCTCTGAAGACAGTGGAGATGATTGTGGACTTCAGGAAAGTCACAACCCCTCTGCCCCCCCTCACCCTCACAGGCTCTCCCATCACCACTGCTGATTCCTTCCGCTTCCTAGGCACTACCATCACCAGGGACCTCAAGTGGGAGCCGACCATCAGCTCCCTCATCAAAAAGGCCCAGCAGAGGATGTTCTTCTTGCGGCAGCTGAGGAAGCTCAAGCTACCCACCAAGATGTTAGTGCAGTTCTACACAGCCATCATCGAGTCCATCCTCACCACCTCCATAACCGTGTGGTACGCAGGAGCCACTGCCAGGGACAGACTAAGGCTGCAGCGCGTCGTGCGCACTGCTGAGAAGGTGATCGGCTGCCAGCTCCCATCTCTCCAGGATCTGTACATCTCCAGGACCCGGAGGCGTGCTGGCCGGATCATAGCCGATCCCTCACACCCTGGTCACGTACTGTTTGCCCCCCTCCCCTCAGGTAGAAGACTTCGGTCCATCCAGACTAAAACCTCCCGTCACATGAACAGCTTCTTCCCCTCTGCCATCAGACTGCTGAACACTAAGTGACTTATTGACTCTCGTGCACTATGTACAGCAGCTCAACCAGACTCATGTCAATCATCACTGTTTTCTTCCTGCATTACCGACTGCACTATATGGTTCTCCACATTATCTGCTGCTCGCTAATATATTTTAACTGCTGACCAGTATTACTCACTCTTATTCTACACTTTATTGCATGTATAGTTTATTTCTTTTATTTTATCATGTTTAATGTTGCAGCATTGCACCGAGACAAATTCCTAGTTTGTGTACTACATGATTAATGGCAATAAATCTGATTCTGATTCTGATTCTAATTAACGTGCAAATTTACAATCCAGAAAACTTTATTTTTGGAAAGAGCACCCTCAAATTACCCTAAAACAAGTGTTCTTTTTTGGTTCGCTCACCCGTCAAACGAAACTTCATTTCCAGCCACAATTTCTGGTCTCGTCCCACGGCCTAAGAGGCGACGGAATCGGTCCCACCCACAATGGCAGCAGCGAGGTCCCGACGCAGCAGAGGAGACGACCTCTGCTTTTATCATCGGCGCTTCGCAGAGAGGGCACGCAAGTGTGTACCGCCATCCCAGTTCAAGAGCTCGGGAAACGCCAGGACCGGGAGTCGTTAGCAGCATCGGCCCTCGGCAAGCGAAATAAGCTGCTTTACCTCACGGATGCGCGCTCTGGGCGGCACTTCCTCGTGGACACGGGAGCCCAAGTGAGTTTCATCACCCCAACCTACGCTGACCGGCTGGCAGGTCCCCGTGGTGACGGGGCAACGGCGGCGAATGGCTCGAGCATTAAGACCTTCGGCGAAAGGACTCTGCTTCTGTCCTTGCACGGCCGCACATATGAATGGACTTTTATTGTAGCGGCGGTGAGTTTCAACATGTTAGGCGCTGATTTTCTGTGCTCACATGGGTTGTTAGTTGATCTTGCCAATAGGCGCCTTGTTAATGCACTCTCTTTTTATTCAATTCCTTGTGCAGCTCGAGTGTCCCCGCCACCAGCACAGACCAATGTTGCCACAGCAGGCGGTAAGTTTCACACGCTCCTCACCCAGTTTCCAGCACTCACAGTTCCCACTTTTTCGGCAACAGTTGCGAAACACGGGGTGGAGCAATTTATCACCACAACTGGCCCCCCCGTCTTTGCGAAAGCTCGGCACTTGGATGCAGCTAAACTGTCCATAGCGCACGAGGAATTCGCCAACCTGGAAAGGCTGGGCATCATTCGCCGTTCAAACAGCCCCTGGGCCTCCCCACTGCATATGGTCCCTAAAGCTGACGGCTCGTGGAGACCTTGCAGTGATTTCCACAGGTTAAACAATGCCACAGCGCACGACCACTACCCAATCAAACACATTCAGGATTTTTCAGTGCATCTGGCGGGGGCGTGCATTTTTTCTAAAATAGACTTGGTCCGCGGGTATCATCAAGTCCCAGTGCGCGCAGAGGATATTCCCAAAACAGCGGTAATAACCCCGTTCGGACTTTTTGAGTTTTTACGCATGCCGTTTGGCCTCAAAGGCGCCGCGCAAACCTTTCAACGCATGATGGATGCCGTGTTACGCGATCTCCCTTTCGTGTTCGTCTACCTAGATGACATTTTGGTTGCCAGCACATCCGAAGTGGAACATGAAAAGCACCTCACAGCAGTTTTTCGGAGGTTGGGAGAGCACGGGTTAATAATCAATCCAGCTAAGTGCCAGTTTGGGGTGGGGCAGAACGATTTTTTGGGGCACCGCGTCTCCCCAAAAGGGGCGGTTCTGCTACTGGACAAAGTGCGCGCAGTGGCAGATTTTCCCCGGCCTCAAACGGTCAAAGCATTACAGGAGTTTTTAGGAATGGTGAATTTTTATAACCGTTTCCTTCCCCACGCAGCGCAGCTCATGCAGCCACTATATGCCGCGCTTAAAAAGCAAAAACCCTCCAATGCAATCGAATGGTCCCCGGAGCGGGAGCGCGCATTCGTGGAGGTAAAAAAAGCCCTGGCAGACGTTGCGTTGTTGGCTCACCCAGACCCAACGGCCCGCATAGCGCTCACCACTGACGCGTCAGATTTGGCCATAGGGGCGGTTGTGGAGCAGCACGTTGCCGGGGTTTGGCAGCCGCTGGCCTGTTTCAGCAGATCCTTGCGCGAAGCCGAGCGAAAATACAGCGCATTTGACAGGGAGCTGTTAGCGCTCCACTTAGCCATTCACCACTTCCAATTCTGGCTAGAAGGTCGGTGTTTCACCGCGTTTGTCGACCACAAGCCGCTTACTTTTGTGATGGCCAAAATTTCGGAGCCTTGGTCAGGCCGGCAGCAGAGGCAGCTAGCCGCAATTTCGGAATTTACTACTGATATTCAACACGTAGCGGGTAAACTCAACGTAGTAGCAGACTGCCTCTCGCGCGGTAACAGCACCAGTCCGCGCAGAGGTAGATTATACTACCGCAGCCGCAGAGCAGAATAGCAGCGCGGAAGCGCACGCGGCTCCAGTTCACGTGGGGATAGATTATGCGGCCATGGCAGCGGATCAGGGTAGAGATGCGGACGTGTGCGCGCTCTAGTCTGGACCAACAGGGTTAAGGCTGGAGAGCAGGAGCTTACAAAATGGTATGCCCCCCTAATCTGCGATGTCACTACCGGGCGACCGCACCCGGTGGTGCCGGCCGCTTGGCGCCGCTGTGTTTTTGACTCGGTTCACTCCCTGGCACACCCGAGGGTGTGCGCATCTGTGAAAATGGTAGCAGAAAAGTTTGTTTGGCCGAGCCTGCGCAAGCACGTGAAAGAGTGGGCAAGAGCCTGTATGGCTTGCCAGCGGGCCAAAATTCACAAGCACACAAAAGCCCCCTTAGAGCCATTTCGCATCCCGGCCAAGAGATTTGATCATGTGCATGTCGACCTCGTGGGCCCCCTACCGTCATCACAGGGGTTCACACATCTTTTGACAATGGTGGACCGAACCACGCGTTGGCCGGAAGTGGTCGCACTGGCATCGACCACGGCTGCAGAAGTGGCCCGCGCATTTTTGACGGCTTGGATAGCGCATTGCGGGGTTCCGTCGGATATTACGTCCGACAGGGGACCTCAATTTGTGTCTGAGCTTTGGGCAGCGATGGCCAACAGCTTGGGTGCGACAATTCACCGCACTACCGCTTACCACCCCCAGGCTAATGGTTTATGCGAGCGTTTTCATAGATCATTGAAGGCAGCCCTCAGAGCGTCGCTTACGGATGCAAATTGGGTAAACAGGCTACCATGGGTTTTATTGGGGTTGCGTTCTGCGCCCAAAGAGGACTTAAAGGCCTCCCCAGCGGAGTTGGTTTTTGCGCAGCCTCTCCGGCTGCCAGGCGAGTTTCTGCCAGATCATCCGGTGCCAGGGCATCCCCCGGCTCAGTGGTCACTGATCGGCACGGGAGCAGACATGCTTCTGGGCCCCGTTCATCACACTTTTCCACGTGTTTTTGTCCCCAAAGCTTTAAAAAATGCCAAATTTGTTTTTGTCAGGCACGAGGCTATGCGCCCAGCCCTGCGCCCATCCTACGATGGCCCATATAGGGTGCTGGAAACAGGTGATAAGCATTTTGTGCTAGATTTGGGAGACAATTAGTATAGACAGACTAAAGCCTGCTTTTGTGATGAACGACGAGTCTGTACGGGTGGCGAGGGCTCCTCGACGTGGCAGACCCCCCAGGAAGCATGTCCTGGAGCCCCCGCAGGGATCAAATAATGATTCTCATCCTCAGTTAGCAGATTCACTGCAAGACAGCGCCGCAGGGGCTGCGAAGCCCGCTTACAGCAAGTTTGGAAGACGTTTGAAGCCCAGGCGGCGTACGGACTAATGTGTGGTTTTATCATGTTGTGTGGACTATGCTGTATTGTTTCATTCTTCGACGTTTGGGGGGGGGGGGTTATGTGGCTCACATATTTTGACTACATATGTATAAGCACAGTGAGTGAGATGCTTAGGACTGCATGTGTTTTGTGACCTCATGTCTTTGAAGGAACAATACGTCTGGACCTCCTGAGGACAACAGCAGGAGGTGGAGGTGCCGTGATGTGGACTCTGAGAGGACTTCCTGACCTCCTGGGGTCAGATGGACAACGAAGGGAGAATTATTGTCAATGGGGGGTTTGGCAACAATGTGATTCTGTTCTTTGATGTCCCAGGTATAAATGTGGGGGTTTGGGGGAGTTCGCTCTCTTTTTCTGTTTGGAGAATGCTGGAGATGTGAGACCTTCAATAAATCTGAATTGAGAAGTAAATTCAGCCTCCTTATTTCACGCTCTCCACACATTCTTTCATTCCTATGAATTTTTGAATCCTATAGTCCTAAAAAACGCATTGTTTAAATCTTTTCTTCTGGCACAGTGGTCACTGTTCTCTAATTTTGTCCAGTTTTTTTTTTTTTTTTACAAAATGTTTGTGTTGAAGTACCTTGGTTATTTAAAAAGACATGCTAGTACAGTAGTGGTATAGCCACATATTCTGTCAAATTCTGAACAATGAAGAAAAACAATATTTCAGAAGAAATCAAGTATTATTACATCCATCCATCTTCTTCTGCTTAATCCTTTTCGGGTCGCGGGGGGGCTGGAGCCTATCCCAGCATCTTTGGGTGAGAGGCAGGGTACATCCTGGACAGATCACCAGTCCATCGCAGGGCCAACACAAAGAGACAGACAACCATTCACTCTCACAGTCATACCTAAGGACAATGTAGAATCCCCAGTTTGATCCCTTGTTCTCTAATTTTGATCTCCACTGTATAATGGTTTAGACACTTGTCCAGATGTAGCTGGTGGAAGGAGATGATGAGGGAGTCATCCATGATGAAGGACCAGGGGATCCAAGATCTCTCCTCAGGTCCATAGCCCTTCCAATCCACCAGGTACTGTTTCCCATGGCCCCGGCAACGAGCATCGATGATGCGATTTACAGCATATGCCAGGTCTCCTTCAACCATCTTGGGTGATGGCGGGAGTTTTCATGGTGGGCAGAGGTAGCTGACAAATACCGGTTTGACCTGGGAAATGTAGAATACTGGATTAATATGGCGAGAGGGAGGAAGGCTGAGCTGGACAGAGACAGGGTTGACAATGGCAGTGACCGAAAAGGGGCCAACAAAACGGGGAGCCAACTTCTTATATTCAGTCTTCAGAGGAAAGTTTTTGGTTGAGAGCCATACCTTGTCCCCCTACCGTGTAAGCAGGAGCAGGGGTCCTCCTCTGGTTAGCCCACTTGATGTTCCCCTCCCTGGAGCAGAGCAGTGCTGCCTTGGTGTCCCTCTAGATCCGCCGGCATCCAGCCATGTGGTTGGCAACACCAGGTATAGCGATCTCCTCCATGATGGAGAGGAGAGGAGGGTTGTGTTATATTCACAAACCCAGAATGAGGCACAGAGAGTGGTGTCTTCTTTGAACACTTTATTACATGTGGTTCAGTAATATACAATACACATCTACCATCATACTGAGCTGGCCGGGAAGAGGCCTTAAGATGGTGGCTCTCCCCCTTATATAGCAGGCGTGGTGATGGCAACAGTCAGCTGCGTCATCACGCCACTCCCTGTTGTAGCCTAGTGATGCTTCAAAAGGGCAACACCCTGTGGCGGCAGAGATGGCAGTGTTGTGGGCATACTCCACCCAGGGAAGATGAGTGCTCCATGACGCAGGGTCGGATGTGGTGACACATCATAGAAGGGCCTCCAGCTCCTGGTTAGTACGCTCGCACTGCCCATTGGACTACTAGTGGTAGCCGCAGGATAGACTGACCGATAGATCTGCAGAAGGCCCGCCACACTTGTGATACAAACTGGGGTCCACGGTCCGATACTCTGTCACCAGGTATGCCGTGCAGCCTGGTGACATGATTGATTAGCAGATTGGTTGTCTTCAAGGTGGATGGTAGCTTGCATAGGGGGACAAAGTGTGATGCCTTGGAGAACCTGTCCACGATGGTCATGATGACTGTGTGGCCGTTGGACGGCGGCAATCCAGGGACAAAGTCCAGGGCAATACTAGACCAGGGGCAGCTGGGGATGAGGAGAGGATGAAGCAACCCAGTGGGGGGAGTGGTCAGGGACTTGCCTGCGGAGCACTGTGGCCATGCCTTGATGTACTCCCTTACGTCCTGTTTCATGGTCGGCCACCAGAAAGTGCGGCAAAGTACGGTGAGGCTCCTGGCTACCCCCAGATGGCAGGAGAACTTTGCCATGTGCAGCCAGTGGATGACCCGCCCTCTCCACAGAGTCTGGGTCGGTGGCCTGAGTCTCTTTGACCCTCCACTCAATCCCCTATGTGAGGGCTTCCATGATGGAGGAGCCCGGGATGATGGCGTCCTCCACCTATCGGGTCAGATACTGACCAAACAGATCAAACTGCCTGGAAAGGACATCAGGTTTGATATTTTTTGATGTTTGATATTTTTTTATGTTATGGTAAAGTAGAATTGAATGTTGAAGTACAATCCGTACATGGACCTTATGTTCTGCAGGGGAGCGAGAAAAGATCAAAATGCCATCCAAGTAAACAAAGACCAAGGAGTTCAGAAAATCACACAGTGCATCATTGATGGGGCGTTGGAATATCGCAGGGGCGTTGATGAGGCCAAAGGGCATGACAAGGTATTCAAAATGACCCATCAGTAATATGGAACCCTGTTTTCCATTCATCGCCTTCTCGGATTCGGACTAGGTGATATGCATTTCGGAGATCCAATTTGGTGTAGATGGTGGAACCCTGAAGCTGGTCAAAAGTGGAATTAGTGAGTGGTAGTGCATATTTGTCCTTGATGGAAATAGTGTTGAGTTCACGGTAGTCGATGCACGGGCAGAGTGTGCCATGCTTTTTTGCTGATGAAGAAGACCCCTGCACCGACTGCGGAAGATGAAGGCCGAATAATGCGTGCATTTAGTGACTCCTTGATATATTTATCCATGGCCTCCTTCTCAGGAGTAGATGGGTTATACAGATGGTTAGAGGGTAATCGCGCCCCCTGCTGGAGATCAATGGCACAATCATAGGGCCGATGTGGGGGAAGGGATAGAGCCTTGGCTTTACTGAACACGGGGGTCAGGTCATGATAAATGGGGGGCACATTGGCCAAATCGGAGGGCTCAGCAGTGGGGGGCAGAATGGGAATACAGGGTGTGCAGGTAGCCAACTGAAGATATGCGGACATGCAAAAGAGGCTCCAAGAACTAATCGTCCCCTGACCCCAATCTATAGTTGGATTGGGGAGTTTTAATCAAGGATACATTGATTAAATCCTTGATGTATCCATTGATACATCAAGGATACAAGGCTGCATTCGCACCAGGATAGTCCGGGGGTCTCAGTTTGACTCAGCAGGGAATGGCAAGAATTTTCACACCTTCATTTGGTTTGGTTTGCATTCACACAGCGCTTCACTCAAGCGGACCAAACTGCTGGGACAGTGTCACACAGTTACAACAGCTGCTCATTTGTGGTGCTGTAGAAACCACCACTGATCAGGAAGAAAAAATCTCAGCAAAGAAGCAAAATCCAGGTCATTGATTGGCCAGGACCAAAAAGGGGAATCCGGTGTAATGCCGAGAATTGCTCGCTTGCCAAGAATTGCATCCCATTCACCAAAACTTTAAAATATAACACTACAGCCAGGCTTGTAACATTTGTGCATTTTTAGAAGTAAAAATTTTCATTACTTCTTGTAAATTATCTTTAAATTATGCTTATTTGCCAGACATTTTAGTGTTTCAAAGAGGGTTAAAAATCATAGTGATCCAACCCCACGTTCTACAATCTTCAAAGTTGAGATTTTACATTTATGCATTATCATTAAAAAGGGTAATCATGTGGCGCATATGTTGGTTACATATTCCCCACAAATGTGTTGCTGTATGTTTATTGTGTGCTTCACGTCTCATGGAACAAAGAGGACTGAGACTCTGGGATTCAGCAGAGGAGTGTGAGATTCGGCCTTTGTTTCCGGGAGACGACCGGGGAAGATTTCCGGGCCACAGAGACTAGAGGACAATGGCGTGAGATCAAAGGGGTTACTTTGTGATTGAGATTAAGTACCATGTGACTGTATGTTTGATTAAACACCATGTGACTGCTGTTTTGTGCCCGGGGTATAAAACCCCTGATGTGAGATGAAAACTTCCTCTTGATTCGCTTTGAGATTTGTTGGAGATGTGCTCTGTGAATAAAGCTGAATCTGAGGAACAAACTCAGCCTCATCCTTGAACACATTCTCCACACTGGTAACCTTACGACTCAGAATGAGCAGAAATAATTCTCCCGAGCGGGGCTCGGCAGAAGCCAGCCTGATGGCTGCCTCCACACTCCGGCTGCCTGACTTCTGGCAGCATAGCCCGCGCTCCTGGTTTAGCGCGGTCGAGGCGCAGTTCAACCTCCGGAGAATCTCGAAGGACGACATGAGATTCTACCATGTTGTGGCGAAGCTGGACAGCCACACAGTTCAGAGGGTGGAAGATCTGGTCAACCACCCACCGGACAGCGACAAATACGGCGCCTTGAAAGCTGTGCGTATCAGTCATTTCACCCCCTCCGTGCAACAGCGAGCAGAGGGGCTCCTGGCGTTGACGGAGTCGGAGAACGACAGACCCGTAGACCTGATGGTCAAAATGCTGAGGCTGAAAGACTCCGAGGACTGCGAATTTATCTTCGCCCACCTTTTCCTCCGGACCCTGCCGCTAGCGGTGAGAGTTACCCTGGCAGATTCACCCCGGTTGACCAAGCGAGACTACCACGGGCTGAGCAAGGAGGCGCAGCGACTCGTCGACGGCCACAAGCGGAGCGCAGTTTCGGCTGCAGCAGCGGAGCTAGGAGCGACACCCGGAGACGGCATGGGGCCAGTGGTTGCAGCACCAGACGCGCCGACGACGGCAGCAGTCAGCACCAAGCAACACGGAGCGGGCAATGTCCTGTGCTTCTATCATCGCCGTTTTGCAGAGAGGGCACACAAGTGCCTCCCGCCGTGCCACTTCAAGCGTTCGGGAAACGCCAAGACCGAGGGTCGGTAGCGGCTGCGGCCCTCGGGGAAGAGAACAAGCTGCTTTACCTGACGGATGCACATTCGGGGAAACGATTCCTCGTGGACACAGGCTCCCAGATGATCTTCATCATGCCTTCCTACGCGGACCGGCTGATGCCGTCCCAAGTTCCCCGGGTGTCAGTGTCAGCAGCGAACGGCTCAGCTATTAAGACCTTCAGTGCTTCTGTCTTTGCAGGGTCGTTCATTTGAGTGGACTTTTGTGGTAGCTGCAATCAGTTTCAACATGTTAGGGGCTGATTTTTTGTGCTCACATGGTTTATGGGTTGACCTTGCTAATAGACGTCTGATTAATGCACTGTCTTTTCACTCTATTCCCTGCACAGCACGAGTGGCACCGCCAACTGCACAAGCCAACGTCACGACTGCGGGTGGTAAGTTCCACGCACTCCTCACTCAGTTCCCAGCACTAACAGTCCCAACGTTTTCGGCAACAGTGGCCAAACATGGGGTGGAGCATTATATCACTACCACCGGGCCGCCCGTTTGTGCAAAAGCTCGGCACCTGGACTCAGCTAAACTGACCATAGCGCGCGAGGAGTTTGCAAAACTGGAAAAACTGGGCATCATCAGACGTTCGAAAAGCCCCTGGGCTTCACCATTGCACATGGTCCCAAAGACTGATGGCTCGTGGCGACCTTGCGGCGATTTCCGTAGGTTGAATAACGCCACCGCACACGACCGCTACCCGATCCCACACATTCAAGATTTTTCGGTTCATTTGGCGGGAGCGCGCATTTTTTCTAAAATAGATTTAGTGCGCGGCTACCATCAGGTTCCAGTGCGCGCCCAGGACATACCCAAAACAGCGGTAATAACTCCTTTCGGGCTTTTTGAGTTTTTGCGCATGCCTTTTGGACTCAAGGGGGCCGCGCAGACGTTCCAACGCATGATGGATGCGGTGCTGCGCGACCTCCCTTTCGTGTTCGTCTACTTGGATGACATTTTAGTAGCCAGCACGTCCGAAGACGAACACAAAAACCACCTCACGGCAGTTTTCCGGAGGCTGGCAGAGCACGGGTTAATAATTAACTCAGCGAAGTGCCAGTTTGGGGTAGCGCAGATTGATTTTTTGGGGCATCGCGTTTCGCCAGAAGGAGCGGTCCCTCTCCCCGATAAAGTGCGGGCAATAACAAATTTTCCCCAACCTCAAATGGTCAAAGCGTTACAGGAGTTTTTGGGAATGGTTAATTTTTATAACCGTTTCCTCCCAAGTGCAGCGCGGCTCATGCAACCATTGTACGCGGCACTAAAAAACCAAAACCCCCCAAATAAAATCGAATGGTCTCCTGAGCGGGAGCGCGCATTCTCTCAAGTCAAAACAACGCTAGCAAACGCCGTTTTGTTGGCACACCCAGTTCCAACAGCCCGCATGGCCCTCACCACTGACGCGTCTGATTTAGCGGTAGGGGCGGTTGTTGAACAGTTGGTAGCGGGGACCTGGCAACCGCTCGTGTTTTTCAGCAAAACCTTGCGCGATAGCGAGCGAAAATACAGCGTGTTCGACAGGGAGTTGTTGGTCCTACACTTAAAAAGAAAGAAGAAGAAAAGAAAGATTTATTGCCAAGTACATTCACAGTAAATAACTGATAAATATACGAGGGATTTGACTTGACACTGAGAACGACATAGTTGACATTTTCAGTGACGCGCCTGTCAGCAGAATGGGAACAGGAAGCAATGGGGGAGAAAAAGGATAAACACAATAGGAGAGAGAAAAAAGCATTGTTTGTCAGCATACAGGTCATATACTGTATATGATCAATATTATGATTACAAGAAAAAAACTCTCAATGCACAAGTAGCAGACAATAGAATCCATACAAAGACACAAAGAGAGCAGTGAATGAGTAATCTTCATGTCAGTATAGTGAGTCAGTGTGAGTGAAGGTGTTGAGTGAGGGTGTTGATATCAGTTAAGGACAACAAAGTCTCTTCAGCAGCAGATGTTATGTCTACCGTCTGGCAAAGGCGTGTGTCCTTGGCACAGCAGATGGAATAGTTTGCCAGACAGCTGGCTGTCCTTGAGAGTCAAATGCTGCCCGCCATGTTATGAAAACAAGTAAACTGAAGATAATCTGGAGGACTGTGACTGTGAGGGCATCAAAACAGGTCGAATAGGTCGAATAGCACTAACTTCAGAGAAAAAACTTTATATTCTCTTACAGATTCAGTGCTCAAATCCTTCATGGCTGGACGTTGAAATTATTATGGACGGCTCTCAGCGTGATCGTGATGTAATCCATTTTCCTAGACAGTTCTCCATTAGCCGCTGTCAGAGTCCTGCCCAGTTGGTCAATTTGATGGTTAAGCCTCGCCGGGTCTGCATTTTGATAGGCTCCGTCCATCTTCTTCAATTTGCGGTACACCAGAACAATCCCAGATCCAATCAGTAGAATTCCGATGACCATTGCTACGAAGAGGTATAAATCTTCAACATCTTCGATAGAGAGATCACACAGGCACAAGAGTTTCCAATTACTTGTGTCCTTCAAATAACCCGCAGCCGCTGTTCCTGCGGGGCAAATCGGCTGGAAGGGCGCCGTTTCACCGCGTTCGTGGACCACAAACCGCTGACTTTTGCGATGGACAAGATTTCTGAACCTTGGTCGGGCCAGCAGCAAAGACAGCTGGCCGCGATATCAGAGTTCACCACCGATATCCAGCATGTCGCAGGTAAACATAATGTAGTGGCAGACTGCCTCTCGCGCGCTGTGCCGGCACCAGACCACGTGAGGGCAGACTCTGCAGCCATGGCCGCGGGCCAGGGTAGCGATGCGGGAGCGTGCGCGGCCCCAGTCCGCGTGGGGTTAGATTATGCAGCCATGGCCGCGGAGCAGGTTAGCGATGCGGACGTGCGCGCGCTTCAGTCTGGACCAACAGGATTAAGGCTGGAGCACAGGGTGCTGCAAATGGGTATGCCTCCCCTAATCTGCGATGTCTCCACGGGAAGGCAGTGCCCTGTGGTACCAGCTGCGTGGCGCCGCCGCGTTTTTGACTCAATCCATTCTCTGGGGGTGCGCGCATCGGTCAAAATGGTGGGGGAGAAATTTGTATGGCCGGGGTTGCGCAGACAGGTCAAGGAATGGGCGACAGCCTGCGTAGCGTGTCAGCGAGCCAAAATACACAAGCACACTAGAGCTCCTTTGGAGCCTTTTCACATTCCTGCTAAGCGCTTTGATCATGTGCATGTCGACTTGGTAGGCCCCCTTCCGTCGTCACAGGGGTACACACATCTTTTGACGATGGTGGATCGCACCACGCGTTGGCCGGAAGCGGTCCCTCTGGCGTCAACCACAGCGGAGGAAGTGGCGCGCGCGTTTTTAACAGCTTGGGTAGCGCGTTTTGGAGTTCCGTCGGACATAACGTCAGACAGGGGTCCTCAATTTGTTTCTGAACTCTGGTTGTCGATGGCTCGCAGCCTAGGGGTAAAGATCCACTGCACCACCGCGTACAACCCCCAGGCTAACGGTTTATGTGAGCGTTTTCACAGGTCATTGAAAGCAGCCCTCAGAGCATCACTTACGGATACAAATTGGGTTGACAAGTTACCATGGATCTTATTGGGGTTGCGATCTGCACCTAAAGAGGATTTGCAAGCCTCTCCAGCGGAATTAGTTTTTGCACAGCCTCTCCGTTTGCCAGGGGAATTTCTCCCCGATAATCCTGCCCCAAATTGCCCGCCCGCTCAGCTGTTGCAGAGCGGTACAGGATCAAACACGCTTCCTGGCCCGGTTCATCACAGTTTCCCACGCGTTTTTGTGCCGAAGGCTTTAAAAAATGCGGAGTTTGTTTTTGTGAGACATGATGCTTGTCGCCCCAGCCTGCGCCCGCCTTACGATAGGCCGTACAAGGTGCTGGAAACAGGAGAGAAGCATTTTTTGCTAGATTTGAGAGGCAGAAAAGAAACGATTTGTATTAACAGACTCAAACCTGCTTTTGTTTTGGTGGATGAAGAGGTGCAGTTGGCGAGAGCCCCCCGTCGCGGTAGACCCCCTAGAGGGCATTCTACAGGACTCCCACGGAGATTGACTAACAGTTCTAATCCACAGGTGCAGACAGCAGCAAAGCCGGCTTTCAGCAGATACGGCAGGAGACTGAGAGTTAAGCAACTGGTGGATTGATGTGTAGTCATGTTATGTCATGTGTCTCTGGTTATGTTTGTCCCATTTAGACGTTTGGGGGGGGTCTTGTGGCGCATATGTTGGTTACATATTCCCCACAAATGTGTTGCTGTATGTTTATTGTGTGCTTCACATCTCATGGAACAAAGAGGACTGAGACTCTGGGATTCAGCAGAGGAGTGTGAGATTCGGTCTTTGTTTCCGGGAGACGACCAGGGAAGATTTCCGGGCCACAGAGACTAGAGGACAATGGCGTGAGATCAAACGGGTTACTTTGTGATTGAGATTAAGTACATGTGACTGTATGTTTGATTAAACACCATGTGACTGCTGTTTCGTGCCCGGGGTATAAAACCCCTGATGTGAGATGAAAACTTCCTCTTGATTCGCTTTGAGATTTGTTGGAGATGTGCTCTGTGAATAAAGCTGAATCTGAGGAACAAACTCAGCCTCATCCTTGAACACATTCTCCACAATCACTTTTTCAAAGTTGTATTGACTTTGACTAACACTAAACACCTGCTTGCGACGATGGGATGCGATTCTCGGCATAACACCGTTCCCTTCAGCCGGGTTGTTTGCCACAAACAAATAAAAAAAAAGCTCTGCTGTCTGTATAAACCCTCGTGCCGCCATCATGTTGCTAAACATTTTAAAAACATCAGTATTTTTGTGTGTCGCCACAACCAGCTGAGAAATCTTGTCCTCACACCAAATATCTATCAAAGCCTGCATCTCCTCACTACTCCAAGTCTGTCTGAGAGACATTTTTTTCACTTTTCTCCTCGGCTTTCTCTGGTAAAAGTATTTCTTGGATCTGTGCAGTTGTTTTTATTGTTATTTTCTACCCAAAATGGAGGCAGAAGGACCGGGAGCTCTTCAGCTGAATCGGGATGTTGGATTTATTTACCCACGGATTCCTGCCACGGACCTGCTAACAAGGCTAGCAAGCTAGCAATGGAAACACACATCAAGTTTTCATGGCAGGGACAACTTTTTCAGGTGAGTGGCAACTTCGCCTGTCTGCATCTCACCAAGACGGTGAATTCATGTCTTTTCATGTATTTACATTGAGTTATAATGTAATTGTGCTGCGCGAAAAATTCGCCCGTTCGCGTTTGATGTGAAGGCACCTTTACGGTAAACAGCACTTTGTCTTCTCACTATGTGTTGCTGTGGTTACACAAACGCTGAGGGGCACATCTGCTGGATACTCTGTTTGCATTCACACTGCAAGCGAAGCGCACCAGATTTTGTTTGCAAGTGAACCAAGACCCCTGTTTTCAGGGGGACCAGACTTGGCTTGTTTGGTGCGCACCAGAGTTCCAATGCACGTTCAGATGGCACGAAATGAACCGAACTATCCGCGGAATACACACATTGGTCCTTTATTCTGGACCAAAAAGTGGCTGTCTGAATGCACCCTAAGACAATGGATAAAGAGGAAGTAGGGAGAATGTAAAAAAACTAAATGTTCTCGATGGTTCCCTGATGATAACATGACTATGAGGGCAGTTTCTTTAGAAACTTGGCCCATGGACTGGCCTGAAAGAACAATGAGATCTTGGGGCCACAGTAACTTCTCACAGGGAATTTTTAAACGGGTTGCCAGACTCTTAGAAATGAAGTTATGCTTAGCTCCAGAGTCGATTAGAGCTGAGCTGACATGCTTGGTGGACTTGAGCAAGAGCCAAACAGGCAACAAGAAATGGGCATGCAGGGATCCGGATGCACCGCCTGCCTGTGCCCCTACTGCGACTGGCAGGCTGCATCATTTGGCTTCATGCGACATTGAGAGGCAATGTGACTGGTCTGCTCATAGTATAAACACAGACCCTTGTTGCGACGCCGCTGCCGCTTGGCTGGGGCAAGTTTGGAACAACCCACAGCCATGGGCTCTGGTGCATGGGGGAAGGGGGGGGCTAAGAACTGGAGAGGGGGTGGCGAAGTACGAGCTATGGGGTGGGTGCTGTTTTGCCGTTCCCTCAAACATTGATGAAGTCTGTTGTCAAGTTTTATGACCAGAGAGATTAATGCGTTGAGCGACTCGGGTTCTTCCCAGAGGCAAGCAAGCTCATCGCGGAGATTGGAGTTTAAACTATGGGCGAACACCAAGTGTAACACTGCGTCCCCCCACCCAGCGAAAGTGGCGAGAACCCGGAAATCAGTGGCGTGCTCAGCCATGGTTCTAGACCACTGGCTCATATCCATAAGCCAGTTGGACATGGCTCCCTCCCACTCAGAATGGTCAAAATACAGGAAAATTCCTTTGTGAATTGGTTGTAGGTGTAAGCATGATAATCTGGTCCCTGGATAATGGTCTGGGCCCATGAAAGCCTGTGTCTGTCAAGAAGCCCCGCCACGAAGCTAATCCGACAGTGGTTGGAGGGGAAATCATCCAGAACGTGGTCAAACACAAGCTGACATTGTAATAAAAAGCCACTAGCCTCCCCCAACCTGCCTCCATAGCGGGGAGGTTTGGACACTAGAAGGGAGCAACCCATTCAACCCTGTGGGCGCTGGAGAAGTGGAGAGAGGGGCTGTTGCGAGGCTCTGGACATTGAGCTCTAACTGGGTAAGGCGTTCCAACTGTTTAGCTAATTGACTCAAAATTGTCATAAGCCTCCTCGTGCGCTTTTACGCACCGCACGGAGGAGGGGAAGGAAGAATGGATTTACGCGCTGGGTTACACCACAACACATTTATTGAACAAAAGATGAACAAAAACCAACTGTACAAAATAACAAAAGATCACAGGGAACTCAAGGAGTCCTCCAGGATGCTCAACAGTCACAGGGTGAGAACACTGGGAAAATACACACAGTTGACAACAACTGGAGCAGTCTGGAGTTAGCAGTCTGGAGCAGTCTGAGTTAGTCCCAAATGGCCTGGCAAAAATACTTCCACATGACGGTACATCCATAGGACGAAACAACGGTCCAGCAATGCTTGACTAGCAAAGACCGCTTAAGTACAAGCATTGCTGGCGAACAGATTGGGTGCACCTGGGCGAGGCACGAGAAAGACAATTACCGCAGTGGAATCAGTTGGCTGTCAAGAGAGAGGGGGCGTGGTCGGACCGGTAAGTGTTAGACAATGCCCAAACGAATGTAGGTCAAGGAGGCTGCCTAACAGCTGCTGGCCAGAGTGGTGGCTACAGGCATGGAAAAGAAAAGAACAAAAGACATAGAAACTACAAGAACTCAAAAGATAACAAAATACACAAATATACCAAACCTGAGCCACAGAGAACGGTCAAAACCAAGCCTAAAGGACAACACCGGCTCAGTTCGTGACACAAAATGATCTGGTTTTGATAGGTAGATTGTGCTACACACTGCTCACGTGCACCGAGCTCATCCTTAATTGTTTCCATCCACCCGCAGGGTCAGTTTGGTGCCCATGTATTGTTAGGTTTTACAGATATTTGACCCAAAAGCAGGCATGGATGGAAACAAGGGATAAGGTATCACAATAATCTTTATTTACAATAATGTGCAAGAGAATAATGCAGCAATAATGTGCAAGAGAAATATTGTGCAATGAAGAATTTGGCGAGGATCTGGCAACCCTATGAGGAGAGAGCAGAAGAATAGGCAAGTATAAATGATTTAATAATGGCAAGGCTTTAATGTTGGGTTTCTTTGCTTACAGCCTCTGCAGGGGAGAGCTTCTGGGAGCAGATGAAGATCATCCACACTGGAGGGGAAGTTGCCAGCGGTGAAGGTGCTGAGGTGCTGCTGGGGGACTTCCGGGGGTTTGGTGGAGACAGGCTGGCCAGGCCTGCGTGCTGGGGAGAGGGAGTGAGGAGCAGTGAAGACAGAGAGTGGTATGTCGACTTACTTGGGGAAAGGGTTGTTGCGCAAAATCCAGGAATTTCCAAATCCAATCCTAGAGGCGAGCTCATAGGTCCAGGGTAGGCAGGGGCTCAAAGCTCAGTAGGCAAGTGGAATGATGAAGGGATCAGCTTCAGAGTTCTTCTTTGGACGTTTTCAATAAGGTCGATGTCTCGTTGTAGGTATGGTCTCAGACTTGGCAACAGTTTTCAAGGTGGGGCCTGATGAGTGACTTATACAGTGTTAAAATGACATCCTTTTCCTTATAAATAAAAGGTTTTTTTTGATCATTCCAAGTACCCTGTTGGCTCTATTAACTGCTTGGGCTATATGCTTACTAAATTTTAAAGTACTATCTATAGTGACTCCAAGATCCGTTCTTCAGCAACAGATGGAATAACATCATAATGTAGAAAGTAATCATAGTAGCTGTAGAAGAGCTTGGAATAACGAGGCGATGTGACTTATAAACCAAAGTTTATTATCAGCTTCGCTCCTCTAACAAGTCTCATCTCAGTGCAGAAGCAGAAGTAGAATAAGAGAGCGAACACATTCAGCTCTACATACTTATACCTACACATAACAAAAGACATGCATATCAAAGCTGACATCCCGCATTATCTTAATCCCCCTCCTTTGTCTTCGTACTCCTCCACCTGACCCTGGGTGGTCAGGGCAATCTATCTGGTCTCCACCGCAGCGCCTCGGATGCTCTTTGATCTTCGCTGGCGGTTGAGACCTCTTGTCCTGTTCTGAGGTGTGAAGTCGCTGTACATATGTAATCACCAAACATTCTCACATGCTTATACATATGTAGGTTATGGGATATATGATTAATATAAACCACATCACATAAAGAAGTTTATTTTTTTCGCTGAGAACCGCAGCCGTTAACGGTTCTCGGTTTTGGCGTTTTCCCGAACTTCTGAACTTGCAGGGGGGAACGCATTTGTACGCCCCCTCGGCGAACCGGTGGTGGTAATAGCAGATGTCGTTCCGCCTGCTGCGTCTTGGTCGTGTTGCCGCCATGGTGGGCGGGCTCTGCTCGGTTGTCTGTGGTTTTCCGCTGCTCCGGGCATCTGCAGATGCTGCTGTGGCCACCTGTTCCCTGCAGGCGTTGGTGAGTCGCTGCGCTTCCCGGGCCAGCGCGCGGAAGTCCTGCTGGGTGCTGCACCGCATGTTGATCAGCGTCCCTCTCATGTGTGGCGGCAGAGTGCTGAGGAAGATGTGTTGGAAGAGGAAGTTGTCGTTGTCCTCCTCCTTGAGCTGCAGCATGTCCTCCATGAGGGCCTTGGGTCTGCATCCTCTGTGGCCGTAGATCGCCAGGATCTTCTCTGCTCTCTCCTCGGCTGAGGGGACGAAGTTCTCGACGATGGTCGCCTTCAGCTCTCTGTATTTGTCATTGGCGGGCGGCTGTTGGATTATGCTCCGCGCGCATCTTGACGTGGCAGCATCGAGTTTGACGACGATGTGATAAAACTTCGTCTCGTCCGCCGTTATGCCCGCCAGTGCAAACTGAGCCTCAGCTTGCTGGAACCACGAGCTTGGGTCTTCTTGCCAGAATTCTGGCAGCTTGACGGTGATGGCGCTTGTGTGGGCCGTCCTTGATGTGTCCGCCGGGTGAGAGCGCCTTTCTTCTGCTCTCACGGCGGGGCTGGTGCTCGGTTGAGCCCTCTCTTCTGCCGTGGGGGAACGTCTTCCATCCGTTCCCCTGTCTGCATGGGCGCCGGCGCTTGCCTGGGTCGCCTCCGATGAGTCAATCACGGGAGAACGTCTCTGTTCCATTCTCACGTCTGGTCACCAGTGTAGAAGAGCTTGGCATAACGAGGCGATGTGACTTATAAACCAAAGTTTATTATCAGCTTCGCTCCTCTAACAAGTCTCATCTCAGTGCAGAAGCAGAAGTAGAATAAGAGAGCGAACACATTCAGCTCTACATACTTATACCTACACATAACAAAAGACATGCATATCAAAGCTGACATCCCGCATTATCTTAATCCCCCTCCTTTGTCTTCGTACTCCTCCACCTGACCCTGGGTGGTCAGTGCGATCGATCTGGTCTCCACCGCAGTGCCTCGGATGCTCTTTGATCTTCGCTGGCGGTTGAGACCTCTTGTCCTGTTCTGAGGTGTGAAGTCACTGTACATATGTAATCACCAAACATTCTCACGTGCGTATACATATGTAGGTTATGGGATATATGATTAATATAAACCACAGTAGCAGTTATTGTGCCCCAAGTGAAAGCAACCACATTTGCTTACATTAAAGATCATTTGCCAATCCTGTGACCATGAAAATAATTTGCTGAGGTCATCTTGCAGTGTAAATGCTGATTCTGCTGAGTCTACTTTCCGAAAGATCTTTGTATCATCAACAAACTTCAGTATTGTACTTGCCATATTCTCATCAATGTTATTAATGTATAAACTGAATAAAATCGTCCCCAGAACTGAACCTTGTGAGACACCACTCACCACATCGGACCATTGTGACTGGCTGTCATTCATGATGACCCTCTGCTGTCTACCACTCAACCATTCAGTAATCCATTGCAACACTTTGCCCCCGATGCCATGACCTTCAATATTCTTCATGAGCCGTTGATGTGGGACCTTGTCAAAGGCCTTACTGAAGTCAAGATGCAGGATATCAAGTGGATAACCTTGACTTCCGGTTATGGCGGCCGCCTAGAAGGACACGTATCACTCTGCTCTGCCCTTGGAAATAAAAATTCGGCAAATAACTCTCTCATTTGGAACAGAACTTTTCCCAGCGTTTGGGTGAGGATATGCCGGTGAAGACTAAGGCTGGGAAATCAGGAGGGGGAAAAATTGAATCGCCGAAGCAGTCCAAATTAACGGACTTTAAAGTTTGTGGCGCAGTAGAAAAAGCTGCGGATATGGCGGATGAAACTAGCGGTGGTGCGGTAACTGCTGCTGCTGACGATGACGGCACAGGTGCAGTGCTGGCTGCCATTAGCTCAATGAGAGCAGACTTTTCCGCTAAACTTGATGGGATTATGGCAGCGTTGGATGCAATGAGAAAGGAGTTGGGTGACTGCGTGGAGCGAGTGACGCAGGCGGAGCTTCGTGTCTCAAGTGCGGAGGATGAAATTAGCGGACTTCAAATAAAGGTGCGCACTTTGGAAAAAAAAATAAAGATCTGGAAAATAGTGTTCTGGACTTGGAATCTCGGTCCAGAAGGAACAACCTGAGGCTGGTGGGTTTACCGGAGGGAGCCGAAGGTCGTGATTCATGCTCCTTTTTGGAGGGGTGGATCCCGGAGGCGCTGAACAACGCGGAGCTAAAATCATCAGTCGTCTTGGAAAGCTCCCACCGAATTGGCCCACCGAGAGGTAACAAGGCAGCACCGAGGACGCTAATTATGAAGTTTCTCAGCTACAGAGACAGGATGACGATCTCCAACGCGGTGCGGGCCAAAGGAGAAATTAAATACCAAGATCAGCAGGTGCGGTTCTACCCAGATTTGGCCTCAGGAATCCAACAATTAAGGAAGCAGTTTGACCCCATCCGCAAAGAACTGCGCAACCTTGAGATTCGTCATGGAGTGATTCACCCTGCAAGACTTCTGGTCACATATGAGGGCAGAACACGCATCTTCAAGACCCCCGAGGAGGCGCAGGAGCTCATCAAGAAGATCCAGGAAGAGACTGGTGGGAGCTAAGCATGAACAGAATATAGGGTAGAATATTTGAGCATTTAACTGATTAGAAGCATATAACAAGATTACAAAATATAGAATGTATTACATATTAAAAAAAAAAAAAAAAAAAAAGTACAAAATTGCTAAAAAAATTTGGAGTTAAATTGGAAAATTACAGAAGAGAGTTAATGATACGTTATTAAAAGCAGTAGAGTTAGGGTGATTAGGAGGATGAAGAAGGAGTGGCTTTGGCTGTTCCTCGTGGGTGTGGAACGATCGATGGCTATATCGGGAGACGGAATTTTTCTTTTGCTTTTGGGGGGATTGCCACAAATGTGGAAAGGGGGAATTTGTTTGTGTGTAGTTTGTAGGGTGAATGTTCAACCACTCATTTTTTTGCTTTTCTGTTTGAGCATGTTTACACTGCAAGGTAATCCCAAACACCCTATTGATTATAAATCAAAGCGTTAATCTTAATTTAACTTCATGGAATTGCAGAGGTCTACAAAATTTAAAAAAACTTAAACAAGTTATGAATAAAATAAAAGACATGGGTTCAAAAATTGTGTTTTTACAAGAAACTCATCTAATAGAGCAAGATGTAAAAAGAATTAGGAGTAGATGGCAAGGAAATGTTTTCACCTCATCATTTTCATCCCAAGCCAGGGGAGTTATGACTCTCATACATAAATCAGTCCCATTTCAAGTGAAAAATGTAATTGGAGACAAATTTGGAAGATATGTAATCATTCAAGGATCTTTGCTATTAGAAAACATAAATTTGGTGAACTTATATGGTCCCAATATAGATGATCAAAAGTTCTTTGCCAATTTATTTCTTATCTTATCATCACTTACAGGGCAACATATAATAGCAGGGGATTTTAATTGTACATTGAATCCCAGTATAGATAGATCAACAGGACTGGACTGTACGCACAATGGATGTAGGATGACCATTAATCATTTTATGAAAGAATTGAAATTGATAGATATATGGAGAGAAATGAAACCACAAGTTAAAGCATACTCTTGTTATTCCAATACCTACAAGACATTCTCACGTATAGATTATTTTTTGATCTCCACAGAATTAAGGTCCAAGATTCAAAACTGTTTTTATGATAACATCGTGATCTCTGATCATGCACCCTGCTGTCTAATGTATGTAGATAAGAAATTGACAAAGGAACCAGGTAGATGGCAATTTCAGCATAAATGGCTTCAGGATGAGGAATTTGTTAAGTATATAGAAAAACAGATAGACGAGTTCTTTGATATCAATACTACACAAACATCAGCATGTGTAAAGTGGGAGGCTTTCAAAGCTTTTATTAGGGGACATATTATTAGTTATACAGGTTCAAAATCTAAGAAGACTCGAGAGGAGAGAGTCCAATTGGAACATAAAATAAAAATTCTTCAAGAAAGAGTATATGCAGGAAGAGATCCAAGGTTGGAGAACGAATTACTGATTTTGAGAGCTGAATATGACAAAAAATCAGCGAATAGAGCTGCCTCGAGTCTTCTAAGATTGAAACAATCTTTTTATGAACAAGGTGAAAAATCAGGAAAGTTATTGGCATGGCAGATTAAACAATTAGAATCTAAAACACCAATTACCAGTATTATAAGTAACGGACAGGTAGTTATAGATCCTTCAGAAATTAATAGAGCCTTTAGAGATTACTATGAAAAATTATATGATACCAAAAATGAATCTGACTTAACAAAACTACATGGGTTTTTGAATGAACTATTTATACCGTGTATTCCAAATGAAAATAGGGAGATACTGGAGTCTAAAATTAGTCAAGAAGAAGTTGGACTAGCCATTGATAATATGAAATCAGGAAAAAGTGCAGGACCAGATGGTCTTCCAGTTGACCTTTATAAAAAATTTAAGAATAAATTAACAAAACCTTTTTTGGAAATGGTTTTAGAAGCATTTCAAAATAGTAATTTACCATCATATATGAATAATGCCTTAATTATACTGTTGCCAAAACCAGGTAAGCCCTCTAATAAATGTGAAAATATGAGACCAATAAGCCTATTAAATGCCGACCTTAAGATAATTTGTAAAATTTTAGCAAGACGAATACAAGAAATTTTACCAAATATTATTAATCGAGATCAGAATGGCTTTATAAAGGGAAGACAAGGCTTCCATAATGTAAGAAGACTATTTAATATTATTTATTCTAATAAAGAAGCACCGGATACAGCTCTCTTATCACTGGATGCCGAAAAAGCCTTTGATAGAGTTGAATGGCCCTTTCTTTTTGAAGTCTTACAAAGGTTTGGACTTGGAAATAATTTTATAAAATGGGTTCAGATAATATATAATAATGCTACTGCAGAAATTCTAACAAATAACAACATTTCAAAATCAATAAAAATCAATAGAGGATGTCGACAAGGCTGTCCACTTTCACCTTTACTGTTTACTATGGCAATTGAACCTTTAGCGATGGCGATACGTCTACAGTCACAAATATATGGAATTAAAGTTGGACCAACAGAACATAAAATCTCCCTGTATGCCGATGACATAATTTTGTTTATGTCGAATCTTAAAAAATCAATTCCGACCTTGTTGAATTTAATAAAGAATTTCGGGGAAATATCAGGATATAAAATAAATAAAACTAAATCTTCAATATTAATGCTAAATGAGACCCAGAGAAATTACCCAGCCCCTGAGGTAAATCAATTCAATGTTGTAAATCAGTTCAAATATTTAGGAATCCAAATTGTGCCTAAGCTAGAATCAGTCGCCAGTGTCAATTATGAAGCCTTAATGACAGATATTGATGAGTTACTTCAGAGATGGATGTCACTACCAATGTCGATGATCGGGAGAATTAATATACTTAAAAGTAATATTTTACCTAAAATACTTTATTTATTTCAATACATTCCCTTACCACCACCTTTAGATTTATTCTCAAGAATTAAAAAAAAGTTAGTGGAATTTATATGGAACAACAGGAGGGCTAGATTACGTCTGTCTTTATTATATTTACCATTTGATCGTGGAGGTCTGAAATGTCCAAATTTTATGTTGTATTATTGGTCGGCACAACTGAGATCTATGACATATTATTTTTCATCAAATGATCTCCCTCACTGGACTGAAATGGAATCATACAATTTACCTTTACCTCTTCCCATATTCATATACTCAGATTCGGCAAAAAAATTACAAAAACAAGTTAAAAATCCATTTGTAAAGCATATGATCAAAATATGGTGTGAAGCTAAAAACTATTTAAAAGAACCACAGTTATTGTCACAATTTAGTCCAATATGGGGTAATCAATATTTTAAACCAGGGAGAGCGGACGCTGTATTTAAAGTATGGAATTTAAAAGGGATACAAAAGATTCAGGATTTATATTTGCCATGTGCAGAAAACATAATGTCTTTTGAAGAGTTGAGGATCAAATTTAATCTCAATAGAACACATTTTTTAAAATATCTTCAACTTAGATACTTTATTCGATCAAATCAAAATAATGCTCTCACTCGACCTATCTATTCATCCTTGGAAAAAATGTTGATGAAAGATAGTAAAAGAAAGGGTATTATTTCAGAGTTTTATAACTCATTGACACTATTTTCAAGTGAAAACTCACTGAAAAGATTAAACTACTGGAAAGAAGATCTGCAAACTGAAATTCCAGAGGAACAATGGGAATTGGCTTGTACAGAAGCTCAAACCAAATCAATAAATGTACGCCTTAAATTGATACACTTCAAATGGTTAATGCGGATGTATGTTACACCGGAGGAGTTAAATAGATATAACAAAAATATACCAGATACGTGTACAAAATGTATGGAAAGTAAAGGAACTCTATTTCATTGTGTATGGGAATGCAGATTAATAAGAATGTTTTGGGAAGAGGTGAGGGTAACAATTGAAAAAATAATCTCAAAACAAATCATATTGAATCCTAAACTGTTTTTGTTGGGTCTGTACCCAGAAAAGCATAATTTTAATATAAGTGAAAGAACATTCATAGACCTCAGTTTGCTTAATGCCAAAAAATGTATTGCACTACTGTGGAAAAAGACTTATAGACCAGATGTGACTCAGTGGTTAAGACAGATGTTAACAAACCTTCCATTAGAAAGAATAACATATATACTGAAATCAAAGGAAATTGTGTTTGAGAATATATGGAGACCTTTTATTGATTATGTAAAAAATTTAAACATAACTCTTGAAGAAGAAGGTGAATGATATGTGCGGACCTTGTAAATTCCAAACTGGTGAATATAATATGTATACTTATGTGTTGGATTGTCTAGACTAAACAGAGGAGCATTGTTGAAGATTTGATTTTGTTGGTGGTTGTTGGTGTTTTTTAGTGCATTTTTTTTTTGTAGTACTTTAGTGTTAGTGTTTGATTGTTTGTATCATGTTTGTTTAAAAAAAAAAAAAAAGGTTCAATAAAGATATTGTGGAAAAAAAAAAAAAACTGGATAACCTTCATCTATAAGTTTGGTAACCTCTTCCAAAAACTTGAGTAAATTTGTTAGCCATGACCTTCGCTGTAAGAACCCATACTGTGAGTCTCTGATCAGTTGATGCTGTTTTAAATGATTTACAATGGCATCTCTGATGAATTTTTCCAATATCTTGCAAATCACTGCTGTCAGACTTACGGGTCTGTAATTACTTGGTGATATCCTTGAGCCCTTTTTGAATATTGGTGTTACATTTGTTCTCTTCCAATCTTGTGGTACTGAGGTCTCGTAAAGTGATTTCCTAAATATTATGCTAAGGGGTAAAGCAAGGGAATCTGCAAGGGGTTGTTGGACTGCAGAGCTTATACCATCCGCTCCTGGTGCTTTATTTCTTTTGAGGTTATTCAAGAGTTTACAAACAGCTTCCTATGATATATCAACACTTACTAAAGCCTCCTGCGGGGTTCCTGTAAATAGCAACTCAGGCAGCGGCATGTTATTCAGCTCTTCATGCGTGAATACTGATGAGAAATAATAGTTTAACAGCTCAGCCATTCTGCCATCATCAGTAATGATACCACCAGTATCATCTACCAGGGGACCTACACACTCTTTGATCTTCAGTTTACTTCTGACATATGCATAGTATGCCTTCAAGTCACGTTTAATTTTCTTGCATATTCTTCTCTCAAAATTGATCTTGGCTCTCCTAATACCCTTAGTTGCTTTATTCAAGGCTCTCTTGTAGTCAGTGTAGTCCTAATGATCCTGAGTTTGTACATATTTGTTCCACCTCTGAAGTTTGCTTCTCCTCAGTTTTCCAATGTTGGCATTCCACCATGGTGGCTGTAGCTTTCCCTTGTTTCTTGTCTTGGGTATAAATAAGTCCACTGCCTCCGTAAGCTTATCAGTAGTTCCCAGGAATGATCAGTAGTTTTACCACTCAGATGGGTGTGCCAATCTATTTTTCTCAAATATTGATTTAACTTAATATAGTCACCGTGCTTATAGTCATAATATACAGTGGTGTGAAAAAGTATTTCCCCCTTCCTGATTTCTCATGTTTGTCACACATAAATGTTTCAGATCATCAAACAAATTTAAATATTATACAAAGATAACACAAGTAAACACAAAATGCAGTTTTTAAATGAAGGTGTTTATTATTAAGGGGAAAAAAAAATCCAAACCTACATGGCCCTGTGTGAAAAAGTGCCCCCCCGCCCCAGTTAAAACATAAATTAACTGTGGTTCATCACATCTTTGGAAAGCTGAGTTCAAGTTCTCTAGCCACACCCAGGCCTGATTACTGCCACACCTGTTCTCAAGAATAAATAGGACCTGGCTGACAAAGTGAAGTAGACCAAAAGATCCTCAAAAGCTAGACATCATGCAGTGATCCAAAGAAATTCAAGAACAAATGAGAAACAAAGTAATTGAGATCTATCAGTCTGGGAAAGGTTATAAAGCCATTTCTAAAGCTTTGGGACTCCAATGAACCACAGTGAGAGCCACTATCCACAAATGGCAAAAACATGGAACAGTGGTGTTCATGACTCCACCATAAGAAAGAGACTGGACAAAAATGCCCTGCATGGCAGAGTTCCAAGACGAAAACCACTGCTGAGCAAAAAGAACATAAAGGCTTGTCTCAGTTTTGCCAGAAAACATCTTGATGATCCCCAAGACTTTGGGGAAAATACTCTGTGGACTGATGAGACAAAAGTTGAACTTTCTGGAAGGTGTGTGTCCCATTACATCTGGCATAAAAGTAACAGCATTTCAGAAAAGGAACATCATACCAGCAGTAAAATATGGTGGTGGTAGTGTGATGGTCTGGGGCTGTTTTGCTGCTTCAGGACCTGGAAGACTTAATGTGGTAAATGGAACCATGAATTCTGCTACCAAAAAATCCTGAAGGAGAATGTCTGGCCAGCTGTTTGTGACCTCAAGCTGAAGTGCACTTGGGTTCCGCAGCAGGACAATGATCCAAAAAACACCAGCAAGTCCACCTCTGAATAGCTTAAGCAAAACAAAATGAAGACTTTGGAGTGGCCTGTCATCACCTGCAGCTCACGGGCTTCCACCTCAGCTGCGCGCACACCTGCGCCTCGTTAGTGTGCCGCTATTTATTCCATCCTGCCCTGAGCTGCAGTCTCCCAACATCGATATCTCCCAGCAGCTTCCTCCTCATCAGGCCTGCTGATCTACGCTAAAGGACACGTAAGCTGTCACTATTATCTGCTCACCTTCTTCTATCAGCCTCCCCTGTGCACAGGTGGATAACCTGGCGGCGGACTTACCCTCCATCGTCTCGCCGCTCCTCTGCCTCACCGCTTTGCCCGGTGACAGGTTGGCAGGTCCCAGGCTTGGGACCTGCCAACGCCAGCCATCTCTTCTCTGCAAGTAAGCACAGCTCTAGATCATGTTCCCGTGTGGTTGCCTAGCTAACCCCTTTTCTCCTCTCTCCCATAGGGTTGTCTGGCCGCACGACGTGCTGCTCTGTCCTGGCTTGCATCCTCCACCCACATCACACACTAATCACTCACACACGCATCCATACACTCACCTTGTTGTTTAATAAAGCTGTCAAATCTACCTGAGCCTGCGTGCGTGTTTCCTGGGCCGACAATATGTCAGTACGGCTCCAGCCAAGCAGCCCAGCGGACAGCGGGCTCACACGCCGTTTTTCCACCCTCGAGGCTCGGGTGGATATGATAGCTCACCAACAGCAGGTGATATTAAATCAATTGACATTAATTACTGACCGGTTAGACCGCCTGGATCCTCCACGGTCCTTCCCTCCGGGTCCTGGTGCCGCGGCTCCGGCTGTCTCCTCGGCCAGCCAGCCTGGCTCGGGGGCGCCAACCCGTCTCACACCCATCCCAACCCCCGCTCGCTTCAGCGGGAAACTCGGTGGAGCGAAGGGGTTTATTCTGCAGTGTGAGTCGGTGTTTCTGCGCGTCCCCGGGGATTTCCCCTCAGACCACAGCTGAATCGGTTACATGGCCAATCCTCTCGAGGGGCGAGCGTTAACTTGGGCTTATGCCGTAATGACGAAGCCCAGTTACGCTAACCTCTCGTATGACCGGTTTGTGTGGGACTTTCTAGAGGTTTTTGACCATTCCCGTCTCGACATCGTCCTCGCTGACTGGCTTCTTGGTCTCCAACAGGGAGGCCGGTCAGCGGCGGAATACGCGGTCGACTTCCGGGTGGCAGCAGAGGAGGTGGGCTGGGGAGAGGCATCTCTCTGCAGTGTTTTCCTCCGTAGCCTCAACTCTGGTCTGAGGGATGAGCTAGCTAGCCGGGACCTCCCAGGGCGACTCCCTGAGCTAATCTCACTCACGATTAGCCTGGACAACAGGCTGCGTGAGCGGGCTGCGGAGCAGAAGTCTGCCAGCCGCTCGCGCGGAGCTTCCCTCCGCCCAGCTCAGTCTCGCCCCCTGGCGTTACCGGCTCCGGAGTCCGCCGATGAACCAGAGGCCATGGCTATCGGGCGCACTAGGCTCCCTCTAGCGGAGAGACAACGCCAGCGGGAACGGGGTCTCTGCATGTATTGCGGAGATGACCAGCATCCTGTGGAGCTGTGCCCGGTTAAGCCAAACGGGGAGGTCCGCGAGTCACTATAGGGGGCCTCGCGGACTCTAACCGGTCTAACTCCCTATCCTCTTGTACACTGCCCTTACGGTTCTGTCACAACTCCACTGGGCACTCCATTCACGCACTGGTGGATTCCGGGGCAGAGCAGAGCTTTATTTCTAAAAGCCTGGCAACCCGTTTGGGCATACCATGTCAACCACTGCCTAACCCCTTAAACTTGGTCACACTCTCCCGTTCTCCCCTGGGTACTGTTACACATAGCACGAAGCCAGTCCCCATCATCGTCTCCGGCAACCACCGGGAGGATTTGTCCTTCAAACGTCCTGCCCTCCTTGTCGGACCGTGTCATCCTGGGATACCCCTGGCTGTGGCTGCACAACCCTGTCCTGGATTGGAGGACCGGCAGCGTCCTGTCCTGGAGCACCTTCTGCTTGGGCACCTGTCTCCAGTTGGCGCCCTGTGCACCGTCCTCCCCTCCATCAGCGCCCATCTCCGAACCTCCGGACCTGACCCTGGTGCTGCAGGAATTCCACGACCTAGGGGCGGCGTTTAGTAAGTCCAGAGCTTTGTCTCTTCCCCCGCATCGACCCTACGACTGTGCAATCAACATCCGCCCGGGGGCCCCCCTGCCGTCAGGCCGTCTGTACAGCCTCTCTGCACCGGAGCGAGATGCTATGGACACGTACATTAAGGAGTCGCTCAGCGCTGGGATCATCCGCCCCTCTTCGTCCCCACTTGGCGCGGGATTCTTCTTCGGGGCAAAGAAGGATGGGTCCCTACGCCCCTGTATCGACTTCAGAGCCCTGAACGACATCACCATTAAGGACCGTTACACACTGCCCCTTATGGACACTGCTTTCCACTCCCTCCAGGGGGCGACCTGGTTCACCAAGCTTGACCTCCGCAGCACTTACCATCTCGTTAGGATCCGGGAGGGGGACGAGTGGAAGATGGCCTTTAGGACGCCCAGCGGCCACTTCGAGTATCTCGTGATGCCGTTTGGGCTTACCAACGCACCTGCCGTCTTCCAACGTCTAATCAACGACGTCCTCCGGGACTTTCTGGGAGTGTTCGTCTTTGTATATCTGGATGATATACTCATCTTCTCCAAGGCACGAGATGAACACCAGGCCCATGTGAGGCGGGTCCTGCAATGGCTGCTGGAGAACCAGCTGTTTATTAAAGCCGAGAAATGGGAGTTTTATGCCCGAACCACCTCCTTCCTGGGGTTCGTCATTTCGCATAACCAGATCCTCCCCGACCCCGCGAAGGTTAAAGCGGTGGTCGAGTGGCCCACGCCCACGTCCAGGAAGCAGGTGCAGCAGTTTATTGGCTTCGCAAATTTCTACCAGCGCTTTATCCCTAAGTTCGGCGCCATCGTCTCCCTCCGACCCGCCTCACGTCACCGAAGGTGCCTTTCCAGTGGTCCGAGGAAGCGGCCACCGCCTTCAAGACCCTCCAGGCGGAATTCTCGTCCCCCCGGGTCCTGATCCAAGTCGATCCTGTGCTTCAGTGCTTAGTGGAGGTTGACGCATCTGACACGGGGGTGGGGGCGGTGCTTTCTCAGCGCTCGCCGGTGGATGGAGTCAAGCGGCCCTGCGCCTTCTTCTCTCGACGGCTGACAGCGGCGGAACGTAACTATGACGTCGGCGACAGGGAGCTTCTCGCTGTCAAGCTCGCGCTGGAGGAGTGGCGTCACTGGTTGGAGGGGGCAGCTCAACCCTTTGTGGTCTGGACGGACCACAAAAATCTCAGGTACCTGAGGTCAGTGAGGCGTCTGAATGCCCGCCAGGCGCGCTGGTCTCTATTCTTTGCTCGTTTTAACTTCACCATCACGTACCGTCCAGGCTCGAAGAATGGGCTGCCCAACGCCCTCTCCAAACAGTTTGCCCCCGAGGGTCCAGAAGAATCCGGTCATACCATCCTGCCCAAGTCGTGTGTCTTAGGAGTGATCGCCTGGCCCATTAAGGACAAGATTCTGGACGCTCAGAAGACGGAACCGGATCCCGGCGGGGGGCCGGAGGGGAGGCTCTTTGTTCCATCTGCAGTTTGGGGTGAGGTGATCCATTGGGCCCACACCTCCAGACTCGCTTGTCACCCCGGCATTACCCGCCTGGTGAGTTGGCTGCAGCGCTCATTTTGGTGGCCAGGTCTCCATAAAGACGTTACCAACTATGTCCGGGCCTGTCCCCAGTGCGCAACCGGCAAGACCCAGAACTCTCCACCTGCGGGCCTACTCCAGCCCCTGCCGATCCCGGGCAGGCCCTGGTCGCACATCGCCCTTGACTTCGTCACCGGTTTACCAGTCTCTAACACCTATGACACGGTCCTGACAATTGTGGACAGATTCTCCAAGGCCGCCCATTTTGTGCCTCTTCAGGGTCTCCCTTCAGCATGCGAGACGGCCGATCTACTGGTCCACCATGTCGTCAGACTGCATGGTATCCTGCTGGACGTGGTCTCGGACAGGGGCCCACAGTTTGTCTCCCAGGTCTGGAGGAGCTTTTGCAGCGCCTTAGGGGCCACGGTGAGTCTCTCCTCAGGTCACCATGCCCAATCCAACAGGCAGTGCGAGCGCACGAACCAGGAGTTGGAAGCCGCTCTGCGCTGCGTAACATCCTCCAATCCTTCGTCCTGGAGCTCCTACCTGACCTGGGTAGAATATGCCCATAATTCGGCCCAGTCCACGGCAACTGGAGTGTCACCCTTTGAAGCGTCCTTGGGGTATAACCCCCCTGTTTTCCCTGAGCAGGTGGGTGAGTTAGCCGTCCCCTCCGTCCAGGCGCACATCAGGCGCTGCCGGAGGATTTGGGCCAAAACTAAGGACGCGTTTTTACGCACAGCGGCGCGCAACAGTTCCACCGCCAATCGTCACAGGAGACTAGGTCCTGCTTACCAGGTGGGTCAGCGGGTGTGGCTGTCATCTCAAGACATCAACCTGAAAGGAGAAAAGAAGAAATTGGCTCCGAAATTCCTCGGCCCTTTCGTGATCTCCAAAATCATCAACCCGGTGGCTGTGCGTTTGGCCCTCCCCCCCTCCCTCCGTGTGTGTCCCACTTTCCACGTCTCCAAGCTTAAGCCTGTTGTGTCCAATTCACTCTGACCTCCTCCTAGGTCTCCTCCCGCGCCTAGAATGATCGACGGTGACCCGGCGTGGGGTGTTTCTGCCATTCTGGACTCCCGGCGTTGGGGTCGCGGGCTGCAGTACCTGGTGGATTGGGAGGGCTATGGGCCAGAGTGGAGATCCTGGATGCGCTCTTCGTGGGTGTTGGATCCAGACCTCATCGCGGAGTTTCACCGGACACACCCAGGTAAGCCAGCACCAGGAGGCGCTGGTAGAGGGGGGAGTACTGTCATCACCCGCAGCTCACGGGCTTCCACCTCAGCTGCGCGCACACCTGCGCCTCGTTAGTGTGCCGCTATTTATTCCATCCTGCCCTGAGCTGCAGCCTGGAGCCGTCTGTCTCCCAACATCGATATCTCCCAGCAGCTTCCTCCTCATCAGGCCTGCTGATCTATGCTAAAGGACACGTAAGCTGTCACTATTATCTGCTGACCTTCTTCTATCAGCCTCCCCTGTGCACAGGTGGATAACCCGGCGGCGGACTTACCCTCCATCGTCCCGCCGCTCCTCTGCCTCACCGCTTAGCCCGGACGCACAGCAGGATGTTGTCTCCCAGGCTTGGGACCTGCCAACGCCAGCCACCTCTTCTCTGCAAGTAAGCACAGCTCTAGATCACGTTCCCGTGTGGTTGCCTAGCTAACCCCTTTTCTCCTCTCTCCCATAGGGTTGTCTGGCCGCACGACGTGCTGCTCTGTCCTGGCTTGCATCCTCCACCCGCATCACACACTAATCACTCACACACACATCCATACACTCACCTTGTTGTTTAATAAAGCTGTCAAATCTACCTGAGCCTGCGTGCGTGTTTCCTGGGCCGACAATATGTCATGGCCCAGTTCAAGTCCTGACCTGAAACCCATTGAGATGCTGTGGCATGACCTTAAAAAGGCGGTTCATGCTCAAAAACCCTCCAGTGTGGCTGAATTATAACAATTCTGCAAAGAGGAGTGGGCCAAAATTCCTCCACAGCGCTGTAAAAGACTCCTTGCCAGTTATCACAAATGCTTGATTGCAGTTGTCGCTGCTAAGGGTGGCCCAACCAGTTATTAGGTTTAGGGGGCAATCACTTTTTCACACAGGGCCATGTAGGTTTGGATTTTTTTTACCCTTAATAATAAACACGTTCATTTAAAAACTGCATTTTGTGTTTACTTGTGTTATCTTTGTAAATTTGTTTGATGATCTGAAACATTTAAGGGTGACAAAAAAAAATGAGAAATCAGGAAGGGGGCAAACACTTTTTCATATCACTGTATACTCTTCCAGATCTTCCTTGGAACTGTAGTAATAATGTTAAAAATAATCATGTTGTGATCACTTGTCAAGAGGTTCAGTGACTACCAGGTTATCGATCAGGGCTTCATTGGAGGATAATGCCAAGTCTAGGATGTTGTTATTCTTTGTTGGCTTTCTCACATGCTGGGATAAGAAGCAGTCCTGTACTAAATGTACAAAGATGGCTTCCCTTTGGGTAGAATGCATTGTTTCGAATTCAGTGGTGCTGTAGTTGAAATTGCCATAGATGATTTTTCTTCTCTTCTTTCCCAACAAACTCTTTTAATCAGAGTATGTTGTGCAAATTCATTCTCGTCTGACAAGTTTGGGCTCCTATAGCATGGAGGATATTAGTTGATTGTGTAAACAGCTTACACCATAATGACTCCACACTTGGTGTATTGGTAAGATCAGTTTCCAAGGTACACATTATGCCATTCCTAGTGTGTATCAAGCACCTTCCTCCTGTAGTTACTGTCCGACCATGACGGAACATTTGATAACCATCAAACTCAAGGAAGACGTCATTAACAATGTATCTACCCCAAGCCTCAGTGATAAGTATTACATCTGGGGTCTTGTCATAGATCAAACACCTGAGGTCATCAATCTTGTTAATTAAGCTTCTTGCATTAAAACAATAGCATGTCAAAGTATGCGTAGTGTTAGTAATAGTTAAAAAACTTAACCCCTTTTCCCTTGTTACACTATTTACAGTTGGAGCACCTTGCCTGTGAATCCTGCCTCGTGCTCTGTTGCTACTAGGCTTCCTTTGCTCAAGAGACAAGGAGGGATCATTTGCTAGTTGTGCTTCAAGCAATGCTGTGTCATCACTTTCATCATCCATTTGTCTCTCATCTGACATCATTGCTGCCACATACCCTTGACCTTTTCCAGCTGGTCGCTCCTCCATTTGTACAGTTTTTCCCTTTCTGATGATGAGATTGCCTTCTCCATTGCCAAGCCTGTCTTGTAGCTCCTGTTTCAACTTCCTGTAGTCATCCCTTTTCCTTTTGGTCCTGTCGGGAGCTATTATTGTGCCTTGCCAACCCCTTTTCTTCATTAAAAATTTACTTTTGTTTAGGACTTTGAATTTACTGTCCTTGCTGTCCAGCTTGACGAATAATATGCTGTCTCTTCCATCCTCAGATTGAGGGAGTATTCTAATTGCACTGTCCACCTTTACATCATGTAAATTCACAGTGCCATGAATCATCACTTCAGCTATCTCCAAGTCTGTCTCACATTGTCCTATGTCTCTCGGGTCATCTTGCTCCAGATCTTTAATTTCCTCAATACCTCCAATCATGACATTGTTTTTTCTAGACTCCTTGTCTTTCAGTTCGAAGAATTCATCTCTGGCTAGGTGATGTAGATTTTTGCTGAATGTGGTCTCAGAGACATTTACGATTTTTTCAATTTTCAGCGTAAGTGTTTCAATCTCTTTCTTTATAGCCTGATGAGATTCATTTAGCTTACTCACTATTTGAATGACATTGAGTGCTTTAACATTGCACTTGTTACAAAACCAATGCAAGTTCTTGCCACATTTCACTGAGAGCTCATAGTCGAGCTTCTCACTAATGTTTTCACAAGTAATATGGTGCCAGATTGTACAATATTCACATTTCAAGGCCTCTTTTCTCTGTACTTTCTCGTTGCACGTTGGACATTTAGATTCATCTCATTTCTTCTCCATTTCTGCCATGATGGCTACCCAAAGCTTTGCCCCAGTCTACTAAAGAGTCTCCAAAAGAGATTAAGAATCTCTATACCAGAATTTGCACCCATAAAATCCGAAACATTTACTGCCTTTTCTGGATACTCTTCAAGGTGTTGACAGTGGGGAATGCTCTTCTTTGAAATCATGATGTCCAGAAAGTGGGAGTTCTTGAATGCTTGACAGCATCATGTTGGCTTTGTAACACCTGTCTTTGTGGTCCTTACTAAAAACTAATACAGTTAGGGTAACTAACCACACATGTTAACCATGAGGTCAGGACCAAGGTCAAAGGCTAAAGAAAAAATTTAAATCAGTTTTGGGGTATGGCCCCATCACTACTGGAGCTCGACCCTCCAGACCTGAACATGGCAGATCTAAGGATAGATCACCTAAGTGCCATTTGACCTTGTTTATGGGGTATGAGAGTACAGAAGCCTAGAAAAAATTTGGTTGAAAGGAATATGATATTTGTTAGGCCTACATTAGACAAAGGTGCATTTAACTAAAAGTTCAGTCAGAAGCAGGTGCAGAAGGCTCCTCATGGATAAATGCATGTAGTGCAGTGAAGGATTAAGGTGATGATGATTGTGCTTCTTACTGTCTCTTCTTGAGGATCTGTAAATGATGGATTTTTATCCGTCACATTATGACTAAATAATTCAGTCACTTTTTCAGCCACAAGAAGGACAAGGAGTCGTGGAACAGATTTTACAAAAATTGTTCAAAATGGCTTTTCCATAGCAGAAGTTCCCAACATCCAAAGTAAACAAAGCCCTGCACACAAATGATTCTTCTACAAAGGAGTTTTAGTTTGATACCTGATCATATCAGATTTCTTTGTGCAAATTTGTGCAGGCAAACCGGTTTCGTGTTTTTCCCTAACATAACTTGGCTGGTTTTACATGTTTTCCCGTGGCTGTAATACCTTTTTCTATTGCTAGAGTATTTGGACCACCTTCTGGCCTCAAATGTCCTAAAAGTATATGTTGTCTGCATACTGTATTGTACAGCGTTGTGAAAAAATATTTGCCCACTTTCTGATTTCTTATATTTTTGCATATTTGTCACACTTAAATGTTTCAGATCATCAAACAAATTTTAATATTGGACAAAGATAACGCAAGTAAACACAAAATGCAGTTTTTAAATGATGATTTTTATTTATTAAGGGAAAAAAGCTATTAAAACCTACCTGACCCTATGTGAAAAAGTAATTGCCTCCTAAACCTAATAACTGGTTGTGTCACCCTTGGCGGCAACAACAGCAGTCAACCATTTGTGATAACTGGCAATGAGTCTTTTTTTACATCACTGTTAAGGAATTTTCACCCATTCTTCTTTGCAGAATTGTTTTAATTCAGCCACATTGGAGGGCTTGAGCTTGAGGTCACCAACTTATTGATATAAAATATAATGTGGACAAGAGTCTTGTACTGATTTTTTGCCTTAGAGAGGATAAAACAATGACTTTTTTAGTCTTTGATCTGATGGGCAAGAAACTAGATGTCAGTGATCGAGTCAAATATCTGGGCCCCTTTATCAATGATGAAATGGAGGATGACAACGATATTTACAGACGACCCAACAAACGTCCAAGCAAACATCCATGCATGTAGGTTTAGCTTCTGTTCAGATGAGGTGACTGTTATGTCTGGAAATATGGGCGGACACAACCACGTGCTGAGGTTGGCTTTATTGAGGGTAAATAGCAAGCAGTACGCAGTGCGAGATGTAGCTGGGAGCAGGAACAGGGCAACTAGCCCTGGGAGTCACCTAATATACCCTGAGGTGCCCTGACGTCACACGTTTGTGTGTGCTACTGCAGCGTAGTGTGTCATGCCATTCCACATACACCACATTTATTCCCTCCAAGAAGCTCAGAACATTAGCTCACTTATCTAGCTTAGCAGAAATGTGCTGGCATCAAAACAAACTTATTAGCGTATCGGCTAATGTAAAATTGAGCATATACCTGACTGGGGCAATCAGGCAGGTATAAAGAACCACTTAAAGCACATTTCAACCATAACATTACTAACTGGGAAACTGGATAGACTGCCGGTGTGCCTGCATGGTCATGTGGATTATTCTGCCACTGAACAGACCAGGCGCTAGCTATTTATGAACTCAGTCATTAACACAGTTTCTCTTGAACTCATCAGGGCCTCTGTCAAGCCTGTGTTGGGTGCGGCCCTGGATGCGCTGGCTCAGGCAACTCTGGAGAGCGCACTGCTGGAGTTGCAGTCTGCTCATCAGCAAAGTTCCAGGCTTGATCCCACACTGGCTGGCTTTTGAAATAATAATAATAATAATAATAATAAATAATAATAATACATCAGTCTTATATAGCGCTTTTCTAAATACTCAAAGACGCTTTACAAAGCAGCATAGGGACAAACATACAGAGAACGGGTAAACAGACAAGGTAGGTACACATAGGTAGAAGAGGCAGTCAGTTTTCATAGGTAGATTTGAAAAGATGGGTTTTGAGTTGACTTTTGAAAGAAGCAAGTGTGTTGGCAGACCGGATGTGAAGGGGCAAGGAATTCCAGAGGGTTGGTGCGGCGACGGCGAATGAGCTATCACCCAGGGTGCGGAATTTTGTCTTGGTGATGGGGGTAAGAAGGTGAGCGTCAGCAGAGCGGAGGAGACGAGTGGGGGAATGACGAGACAGAAGGTCAATTAGGTATGAGGGGGCGAGGTTATGAAGAGCTTTATAGGTGATGAGGAGGATCTTGAAGTTGATGCGCTGTTGAATGGGGAGCCAGTGGAGCTGACGGAGGAGAGGAGTGATGTAGTCTCTGGAGCGGGAGTGAGTAAGTAGGCAGGCGGCTGAGTTTTGGACATACTGTAGTTTTTGGAGGATGGTGGAAGGAAGTCCATACAGAATGCTGTTACAGTAATCAAGTCTGGAGGTGATGAAGGCGTGGATGAGTATTTCAGCAGCAGAGGGGGAGAGGGTGGGACAGAGGCGTGCAATATTATGAAGAAGAAAAAATGATGTTTTGGTGATATGGTTGATGTGAGATTTGAAGGAGAGGGTGGGGTCCATGATAATGCCGAGGTTTCTGGCCAGGGGGGAGGGGGTGACTGAGTGACCATCGATTTGGAATGAAAAGTTCTGGGAAGAGGGGAAAAGAGATTTTGGTCCAAAAATGATGATTTCTGTTTTATTGCTGTTTAGCTTGAGAAAGTTATTAGTCATCCAGGTTTTTATGTCTGTGAGGCAGTTGGTGATGGTGGAGAGAATGGCGGGGGTGATGGATTTAGAGGAGATGTACAGCTGGGTGTCGTCGGCGTAGCAGTGAAAGTGAAGACCATGTTGACGGATGATGTGACCAAGCGGAAGCATGTAGAGAGTGAAAAGGGTTGGACCGAGCACAGAGCCTTGAGGGACACCGTGTGAGACGGGGGTGGTGCGTGATTTGTGATTGTTGATGGAGATGTACTGGAATCTCTCAGACAGGTAGGAGGTGAACCAAGAGAGGGCGGAGTCAGTGATGCCAATAGAAAGCAGACGACGGAGCAGGATGGAATGATTGATGGTATCGAAAGCAGCGCTGAGATCGAGGAGGAGAAGAATGGTGAGGGAGCCAGAGTCAGAGGCGAGCAGGAGGTCATTGGTGACCCTGAGGAGGGCGGTTTCAGTGCTGTGGTGAGAACGGAATCCAGATTGAAATGTTTCGTAGAGTTTGTTGGAGAGGAGGTGTTTCTTGAGTTGGGTGGCGACAGCTTTTTCCAATATTTTAGCCAGAAATGGGAGGTTGGAGATAGGTCTGAAATTGTTGGGGTCGTCAGAGTCCACGCCAGGTTTCTTAAGGAGGGGGGTGATGGCAGCAATCTTAAGTGATGGGGGGACAGTGCCAGTGGTGAAGGAGGAGTTGATGGTGTCGATGATAAGGGGGGCAAGATGGTTGACTAAATGGTTAGTATGCCATCGTGACCCATTGGCAAGCATGATGGTGGCTGGCCCAAGCTGAGTGGTGATTTGCATCGGCATCGACCGGAACAACTGCAGCTTGTGCGAGCAGCTGGGTTGCTGGATCCAGACCCAGTAGAGCACCATGAGTAAGGGTTGCTTCTGCTTCATAGTGTGCTGCTATTCCTTCGTCCTGCTGCCAGAGAAGGGTGCTGTTGCTGGGGTGTCATCTGGCAGCGGATGTGAGCAGTCCAGAGAAGAACATAGAGGCGGGCCCATCTTGTCACTGGCAGAGTAGGCCCTGTCTTCTTCCGGGTCCTGTGTGAAAGTGGATCGGAGCTCCTGCAGTGAGGCTCACACCGTGTGAGGATCGGCTCCAGATCTCCAGTGTCCTATTTGTTGTGTGATGCAAAGTGGGGAGTGACTGCGTCCATGTCTGAGCGTTTTGGACTCGGGCCGTCGTTGGTCAGACAGAATCCTATGCGGTCTGTGTTGGAAAAGGCCAATTCTTGGAACAATTCACACAGCAAGATGTTGTCACTGTAGTGGAACACTTGAAATGTGAACCTTGGGAGGACTCTTGACCTATAGCGAATCGAAAAAGTAACAGTTCCTACCAGCGGTGGACCGTGTATTTTACAACTAGGCCTTCAGTGGTGATCTACCTAATTTAAGTGCCATTCATACCAAACAGCATAAAAATAACCTATAGGGCCATCCACACAAAGCATGTTAAAGATAACTTTAACTCTAAAATTATAGTTTTAAAAATTTTTACCTTTTCATTGAGGAGCTCCATTTCCCTGCACACTTGTTCATTGAGCTGCAGATCCACTCTTGTTTTTCCAAAGTTTGAACAGTACTGTTGCTTGTAAGTGTCTGGCTGGTGTCTCGCTGCTGCTATGGTTAAGGCCTTGTCACACCTAGACGATTTAGGCAGCCAAAACGTATGAAAAATTTGGAGAATATGGTGGTGTATGTCCAATCAGGCGTAGTTCGCCAAGGTCCTCTGAAAATTAATGTTCAGCATGCTGAAAATTTTCTGACGTATCCAGTGTATGGCTGATATGTCCCTGCATTCGCAGAGCAAATGCCATATTTGGAGCGTTGGTTCACAAGAAAAAAACCCGTACAGTGCTCTGCCTGCAGCGCATACAGGTTTTTGTTCATATAACAAGACCTGTTGGGGTTTTTCCATTTGACTGGTGTGTACCATCAGCTGTCCAGAGTAGTTCTGCTAAATATACCAAAATGTCAGAACACCGCAGGAGGCGGATCCAATCAGCTGATCACCTGAAGCGCAGAGCGCAGCTGTTTTCCGTGATAAATCACACTTTCCTGTCGGCTGCGCCTCCCAGCAAAAACACAGTCCATGGATTACTGTTTTTTTTTTTCACTTTATTGAAAATAAACTTTTTTTTTTATCACCATCAGTTCAAGTGCCTTTGAGCCAGGTTGTGACAACTGTTATCTGATGTTCCTGACGTGATGTTCCTGATGTGACTGACCTAACAGATCTGACAGCTCTGCCAGGTCGGTCACACCTCCCTTCGTGATGTTTGGAGGACAGAATCATCTCAGTTGAACACAGATGATCTCTCCCACACCTAGGATTCATGGATCGGGAAGCAACAGCAGTTTGGCATGATTGTGCTATGGAGAAGTTAGACTATTATTGCGCATAAGTTGTGAATGTCGGCAACATGCTAAGCATTAGTTGGTTTAAGTTACTTATAAGTTATGGAAATATTCTATATAAGTTACTAATACTGTGGTATAATCTAAGTATTACATATGTGGAGCCACTAGGGGGTGACACAGACCGGATGTTGTCAGGTGTACAACAGGACGGATAATAATATGGCGGAGTTCGTGCGTTAATGTTGTTCCTGCCAGTTAATAAAGGAGGCTCCGTGTTCACCCAAAGCAGCAGTCTTTATTTATAAAAGAACCCAACACAACATGGTGTCAGAAGTTGGTGCGCTTTGAGGTGAGAAAAGTCAGCTTTGCAACCGGCTAACGGCTATGACGGACGAAGTTCAAAGAGCTGCAGCTGCGCCAATTGATCCGGTAATGGCGGTGGCTACTCCAGCGGCAACCTTCACCATTAAACCACCGGAGCCCTTCGACTTTGCGAGACCCCAAGAGTGGGAAAAGTGGATAAGACGTTTTGAGCGTTTTAGACTGGCAAGTAACCTGAATAACTCATCTGAGGCAAACCAAGTAAATATGCTGGTTTATTGCATGGGAGATGAGGCTGACGACGTGCTAAGAGGGCTCGAGCTAACGAGTGTGCAGCACCAGCAGTACAATGCCGTTAAAACAGCCTTTGATAGACATTTCGTTCCCAGAAAGAACGTGATTTATGAACGAGCAAAATTCAACAAGCGAGTGCAACAGCCGGCAGAACCAGTAGACTTGTTCATAACAGCACTCTATGCACTGGCAGAAAACTGTGAGTACGGTGCACTTCATGATGACCTCTTGAGAGACAGGATTGTAGTGGGTCTAAAAGATTCGTCGCTGTCAGAAAGAATGCAGCTTGACAAAGATCTTACCCTAGCTAAAGCTATAACAATGGCAAGACAATCTGAAGAAATAAAACGACAACAAACTGACCTAAGAGGTGAAACTAGCATTATCAGAACAGCCGTGGATGTGGTACACATCAGAAAAGCCAAGCCAAGCAAGTTCATAATCAAGGAACAAAAACAGATTAAGTCCTCAAGGCCTCAGCAGACAAAACAAGACAGTAAAGTTTGTTCCAAGTGTGGCAAAGCACCAGCACATGCAGCAGTACAGTGCCCAGCTAAAAACGCGGAATGCCATAACTGTAAAAAACGTGGACACTATATTAGAGTCTGTAGGTCCAACCCAACTGTGAATGAGGTCGCTGACAATGCAGACAGACTTTTTCTGGGTGAAGTGGATCTAGGAGAGGATCCATGGCTGGCAGACATAAATGTGAGAGGAAATAAAGTGACTTTTAAGTTAGATTCCGGCGCGGACGTCACAGCGGTTTCTGACCAAACATTTAAAATCTTCAAGAAGAAAAATGAACAGTTGGAAAAGGCACAAAAACCACTCTACGGACCGGGTGGAACTGCACTAACCGTGTTGGGGTCTATGACAGAGACTATTACATACGGTGACAAGAGCGCTACTGAGAAAATCTATATTGTCAAAAATCTGCGCATGGCACTACTGAGTAGAACAGCTTCCGTGAGACTGAAACTAATTGCCCGAATTGACACTATAGACCAAGAGACAGTGAGAAAAGCGTACCCCAAGTTATGCAGTGGACTTGGGCTTGTTCAAAAGCCATACACAATTAAACTGAAACCTGATGCTAAGCCCTTTTTGCTCAAGGTGCCAAGGCGTGTGCCACTGCCGCTCATGGGTAAAGTGAAAGAAGAGCTTGAGAGGATGGAAAAGTTGGGAGTCATCAGTCGCGTGGAGCAGCCAACAGATTGGTGCTGTGGCATGGTTGTAGCTCCCAAAAAGGACAAAGAAAAGGTGCGTATCTGTGTGGACATGACACCTTTAAACGAGTCAGTGTGTCGCGAAAGATACATCCTCCCGTCTGTGAACCAAACGCTAGGCATGCTCACAGGTGCTCAGTATTTTTCAAAGCTCGATGCAAATATGGGATTTTGGCAAATACCACTGTCTAAAGAGTCGGCCTTTCTCACCACATTCATTACGCCATTTGGCAGATACCACTTCAACCGTTTGCCATTTGGTATTTCCAGTGCTCCTGAACATTTCCAAAACATGATGGTAACTGAGGTTACAGCGGGTCTCGACGGAGTCGTCTGTCACATGGACGATATCCTGGTCTGGGGATCCACCAAGGAGCAGCACGACGCAAGACTGCACGCTGTCTTGAAGCGCGCGGAGAAAGCCGGCGTTACGTTGAATATGTCAAAATGTGAGTTTGGCAAAAGAGAGGTCAAATTTCTTGGGTTTATTGTTTCAGCAGAAGGAATGAGGCCAGATCCAGACAAAACCCAAGCTGTTCAGGACATGAAAGAGCCAAGCAACATGAGTGAGCTCAGGAGCTTTCTCGGAATGGTGAACCAGCTGGGGAAGTTCATTCCGAACCTTTCTGAAAAGGACAAACCATTGAGAGACTTGCTTTCAACAAAGAACATGTGGTACTGGGGGCATGAACAACAAAATGCGTTTTGTAATCTCAAACAAGAACTGTCCTCTGCTCCTGTATTGCAGCTCTATGACCCAAACAAACCACAGAAAATATCTGCAGATGCCTCTTCATACGGATTGGGGGCAGTCATGCTACAGAAGGAGAGAGACGTGTGGTCACCAGTTGCTTACGCTTCTCGATCATTGACACCTACAGAGCAGCGCTACGCACAGCTGGAAAAAGAAGCGCTGGCTCTCACGTGGGCCTGTGAAAGATTCAATGACTTTATCCTGGGTCTGCACTTTGAACTAGAAACTGATCATAAGCCACTAGTGAGCCTACTGGGAGGACAAGCTTTGGATGCGCTTCCACCGCGTATACAGAGATTTCGTATGCGCCTAATGAGGTACTCATACACTATAAAGCACATCCCGGGCAAAAGTCTAACCACTGCCGACACGCTCTCACGCTTACCGCTCACAAACAGTGTTACTCACACAGACACAGATCTTATGGAGGACACTAACATTTATGTTGACTCTGTGCTAGAGGGACTCCCTACAAGCAGCAAATATCTTGCAGATCTCCAAGAGCAACTGCAGTCCGACAGCGTCTGTTCACAAGTCATGAAATACTGCACAGAAGGCTGGCCGGATCGTAACCAGCTACAGGGAGCGGTGAAGCACTACTGGTCTGAGAGAGCCGTTTTGAGTGTGCATAACGGACTACTACTGAGAGGCACAAGGTTAGTTATCCCTGCTAACATGAGAAATGCAGTTTTGGACAAGATACATGAGGGCCACCAGGGGGTGGTTAAATGCAGAGAGCGCGCCCGTCAGGCTGTATGGTGGCCAGGTTTAAGCAACCAGATCAGTGAAATTGTACTCAAATGCAGAAAGTGCATACAGGAAAGAGTTAATGTGAGAGAGCCTTTAATGGCCACAGATTTACCAGAAAGGCCATGGCAGAAGTTGGGAGCTGATTTGTTCACGCTACAAGACAAAAACTACCTGTTATTAGTGGACTACTTCTCTAGGTATATAGAGATTGCCCAGCTCAGCCCAACTCGCTCTGCCAATGTCATTGTGCATTTAAAATCAATGTTTGCACGACACGGAATACCGGAGATACTGATCACGGATAACGGCCCGCAGTTCGCAAGTCAGGAAATGGAAGACTTTGCAAAGGAGTACTGTTTTGAGCACGTGACCAGTAGTCCCAGGTACCCCCAAAGTAACGGTGAGGCAGAAAGAGCTGTCAGAACAGTCAAAAACCTAATTAAGAAAGCCAGTGATCCATACCGAGCACTGTTAGCCTACAGAACCACAGCGTTGGCAAATGGCTACAGCCCAGCACAGCTTCTCATGGGGCGTAGGCTTCGTACCACCCTGCCAATGCTTCCAGAGGCCTTGCAGCCATGCGTGCCGAATCTGCAACAAATTCGTCACGTGGAAAAGGAGAGACGGATGAGGCAAACAGAATGTTTCAACAAAAGACACAGAACGAGAGATTTGGATAAACTGTTACCCGGAAACTTTGTTTGGATTACAGATGCAAAAGCACAGGGCACAGTGACATCTGTCCACAAAACTCCACGGTCCTATGTCATTAGTGGACCACAAGGGACAATCAGGAGGAACCGCACTCATCTTGTGCCTATGTCGATACCAGAGACTGAGATGGAACCACAACGGACCCAGTCAAATGGAAAAGACACTCCTACAGAAACTGTTTCTGAGCCCAATGCACAGGAAACACCAGGTGTTGTTAGAACCAGGTCTGGTAGAGAAGTGATAAAACCAAAGAGACTGGATCTGTAGAGTTGCATGCTAATATTTGTGAAAACAGAGTTGAGTTCTGAAAATGCCTTCTTTAAATAGAAAATAAGAGGCCTTTGCATAATATGTTCTTACATGGCAACAGTGTTGAAAAAAAAAAGAAATGTTATAGATTTGTAAAAGGGGGTGATGTGTTAAATCTATGCTGTCATAGTTAGTTGACAAAAGGGAACGGAAATAAGAATGTATTTTGTGTTTTCAGCTAAAAGGGGTCAACTTGGCTTCAGTAAGGGGGATGTGGTGTAATCTAAGTATTACATATGTGGAGCCACTAGGGGGTGACACAGACCGGATGTTGTCAGGTGTACAACAGGACGGATAATAATATGGCGGAGTTCGTGCGTTAATGTTGTTCCAGCCAGTTAATAAAGGAGGCTCCGTGTTCACCCAAAGCAGCAGTCTTTATTTATAAAAGAACCCAACACAACAAATACATTACGTTTATGCCCAAGTTTTTATGGATATGCAATACATACAGCCAAAAGTGAAAATTTTGTCGTATCCCAGCATTTTAGACCAATTTTTAGACATTTGGGAGACGCTGCCTAAATCGTCATGGTGTGACAGTAGACAGCTCGAGTTTGCATACCCTGTCTGGTTCCAGTTATCTACTCGATCAGTTGCAAACAACAGGCGTTCCCAGCAAGATAATTTGCAGCACTCCTCGGAGCTTGTAATCCAAGGATTCCGCTTATTGCTAATATGGAAGTGACTGACAGATCCTTTCCTCGGCTGAGACAAGCCTGCTAGCTTCGGGGTTGGCCAGCCTCTCTTTACAATGACCAACTTTTCTTGAAAAGTCTGGTCAGAAAATTATTTTTTTTAAAATGTAAAATTTAATTACTTAAATTATTAAATATAAAATGAATATAAAATCATTTTTCTCTCCCGTCAGCCATTGTGGGTAGAAAAACAGTTATATTTAAACAGATACAGTATATTGTACATAGCTGCTTAAGCAAGTCCTTGCACTAGCGTTTTGCTAGCTAGGATCCTCTGCATTGTGGGTGGAGGAGTCTGACCATCCAATCAAAAGACGTAAAAATGCCGACATTCTCTGATGCCTTCTATGCATATCCCTGGACATAGAGAAGACATCTGATTGGTTAAAGCAACAGGATAAGTTTAATGGTTAATTCAGCCTACAGCGCCGCACTATTAATTCCTGAAAGCCCAAGTCAGATTTGCTTGACCCTGGCAACACAGATGGCTGATATATGATTGGACAAAAAACTCTAACATGCATTACACTACTGGAAGGAGTGCAACCAAGAGAAAAGCTACAAAATGAAGTGAAAAGACTACTGGGAATAATTTAATACATCCTCATGGAACAAATATGTTGTAAACGTTGTAAATGTAATTCTGATAGTGTTTAGGCCAGCAGAAAAGGCTTTGCTGGCCCTGAGGGTCCACCACTGGTTCCTACCATGCCAATCTTTGTGGGTCCATAGTCGAACAGCTCCACCGCGTCTGGCTCAAATAGTTGAAGGGGAAAAAGCTGGGAAAGCGAGATGGTGGGCTTGTAGGAACTGAGCAACACACTCTGGTGAAGTGGTTTTGCTTACTGCAGCATTGGCACCTCTGTCCTGTGGCTGGGCAGGCAGGGGCATGTGTATGGTCCAAGGACGAGCCACATTTATCACATGGTCGGCATACTGCAGTACCTTGTCATCCTGCGATGTTCACCTTGGGGTCTGTGTGAAGGGACGTGGGGTCGACGGGCTGAGCAGCCGGGGTAACGGCCTGTGCTAGCGGAGCACAATGTGGGGAATGTGGGCTGGAGGTCACTAGCTGTATTGATAACTGGGCCGCTGCCTCTAGCTGGGACACCATTTCCACCGCACTGGCCAGCGGTAAGTCGTCCGGCGCCATAAGCAGCTTCTCCCACAGCTTCAGATTCGTGGTGTGCTCCGCTAACTGGTCTCACACCATCTCATCTTCCAGGTATCCAAACCTGCACATACTAGCCAAACAGCAGAGGTTGGCGACGTATTGTTAGATCAACTCACCCGTCTGCTGTTGGCGCTGGTGAGACTTGATCCATCGAACCAGAATGCTTTCTGGAGTGGCGAAATGTCCGGCCAATAGAGCTACACACTCATCATCCACAGGTCCAATTGTCTGAAAAACATGTCCCTCGCTGCTGAGACTATGAATTAGCATAGCTCATAGCCTAGCTTTGCTAGCTTTAGCTAGGTCGATGGCAGACACAAATGTCTCAAATGACTCATATCAACGGGACCAAGGAATACATGGCTCACCAGGCAGAGCGAGGAACGGAGGTAGTGGTATCAGCAAAGTCTCCATTATCCTCATTGCCAGTGTTATGTCTGGAAATATGGATGAACACGACCACATGTTGAGGTTAGCTTTATTGAGCATTCACAGCAGGTAATATGCAGTGCAATGTGTGGCTGGAAGCAGGAAGAGGCCAACTGGCTCTGGGCAGTCACCTAATATACCCTGAGGCGCCCTGACGTCACACGAGAATGCGTGCTACTGCAGTGTAGTGCGTCGCACCATTTCACATACACCAGTGACGTCAGCTCTCTTCAAAGCTTACTGTACACCTCTATATACTGCTCATTTGTGGACAAATTACAGGAAGCAAAGCCTGCAGAGTCTACAGGTACCATAAAATGATGCTTTGAGAATTCTTTTTCCACAATATTTTTTATTGAACCTTTTTCTTTGACACACATAACACAAACAATCAAACACTAACACTAAAGTAATTAAAAAAAAAGTACTAAAAACATCGACAACCACTAACAAGAACAGGTCTTCAACAATGCTCCTCTGTTTAGTCTAGGCAATCCATTACATAAGTATACATATTATACATTCACCAATTTGGAATTTACAAGGTCCACACACATCATTCATCTTCCTCTTCTTCAAAAGTTATGTTTAAATTCTTTACATAATCAATGAAAGGTCTCCATATATTCTCAAACACAATTTCCTTTGATTTCAGTATGTATGTTATTCTTTCTAGTGGAAGGTTTGTTAACATCTGTCTTAACCACTGAGTCACACCAGGTCTATAAGTTTTTTTCCACAATAGTGCAATACATTTTTTGGCGTTAAGCAAACTGAGGTCTATGAATGCTCTTTCACTTTTATTAAAGTTATGCTTTTCTGGATGCAGACCCAACAAAAACAATTTAGGATTCAATATGATTTGTTTTGAAATTATTTTTTCAATTGTTACCCTCACCTCTTCCCAAAACATTCTAATTTTTCTACATTCCCATAAACAATGAAATAAGGTTCCTTTACTTTCCATACATTTTGTGCACGTATCTGGTATGTTTTATGATGTAATGATGTAATGATGTGTGTGGACCTTGTATGTGATTCCCACATACAGACAGAGACTGAAGCTCACTAAACCTGTTGTGAGCACTACGAGGAAATGGACCAGTGAAGCTGGGGAGAAGCTGAGCACGTGCATGGAAATAACTGACTGGCGCATGTTTAAAGGAGCCACGCATGATCTGGATGAGTACACGGACACTGTGAACTCATATATCCACTTTTGTGAAGAGAGCATTTTTCCATCGCTCACCAGGGTGAGGTACTCCAATGACAAGCCCTGGTTCACTGCTAAGCTCAGACAGATCAGGAAGGAGGAGGAAGCAGCGTTGAAAAGTGGAGACAGGGACTGCTACAGGGAGGTCAAATATCGGTTTAACAGAGAGCTGAGGAGAGCTAAATCTGTGTATTCTGAGAGACTCCAGCAACAGTTCACTGCTAACGACTCTGCTTCTGTGTGGAGAGGACTGAGGCAAATCACCAACTATCGGCCTCAGGCTTCTAAAGGTCAGGATGATAAAGCCCTTTGTCAAAGACTGTCCCATCATTATGCCCGTTTTGACACCTCGTCAGCTGTGTCCATCTCCCCCCCTCCCCCCAGCGCCACTGCCTCCACGGTCCCCACTTCATCAAAGGCGGCCCCCCCCTCCCCCCCGGCCCTTGTCATCAGTGAGCAAGACGTGCACAGACAGTTCTCCAGACTGAACCCGCGCAAGGCCCCCGGTCCGGACGGCGTGTCTCCCTCCACCCTGAGACACTGTGCGAAAGAGCTGACTCCTGTCTTCACAGACATTTTAAACACCTCCCTGAAGTTATGCCACGTGCCGACCTGCCTCAAAGCCTCCACCATCATCCCTGTCCCCAAGAAGCCACGGATCACTGGACTTAACGACTACAGACCTGTAGCGCTCACCTCTGTAGTCATGAAGTCCTTTGAGCGCCTGGTCCTGCCCCACCTCAAGACCATCACCTCTCCCCTCCTGGACCCGCTGCAGTTTGCCTACCGAGCCAACAGGTCTGTGGACGACGCAGTCAACCTGGCCCTCCACTCCATCCTGCAGCACCTGGACTCCCCGGGAACCTACGCCAGGATCCTGTTTGTGGACTTCAGCTCTGCATTCAACACCATCCGCCCCGCTCTGCTCCAGGACAAGCTGTCCCTGCTCAACGTGCCTGACTCCCTCTGCAGGTGGATCACCGACTTCCTGACGGACCGGAGGCAGCATGTGCGGCTGGGTAAGACTGTCTCAGACTCTGTTAGCATCAGCACCGGATCACCCCAGGGCTGTGTACTTTCCCCCCTACTCTTCTCCCTGTATACCAACTCCTGCACCTCCAGCCACCAGTCTGTCAAGCTGATCAAGTTTGCGGATGACACCACCCTCATCGGGCTCATCTCCAACGGCGACGAGTCCGTCTACAGGAGTGAGGTGGCCCAGCTGGCGTCCTGGTGCAGCCACAACAACCTGCAGCTGAACGCTGTGAAGACAGTGGAGATGATCGTGGACTTCAGGAAAGTCACAACCCCTCTGCCCTCCCTTACCCTCACAGGCTCTCCCATCACCACTGCAGATTCCTTCTGCTTCCTGGGCACCACCATCACCCGGGACCTCAAGTGGGAGCCAACCATCAGCTCCCTCATCAAAAAGGCCCAGCAGAGGATGTTCTTCCTGCGGCAGCTGAGGAAGCTCAAACTACCCACCAAGATGTTGGTGCAGTTCTACACGGCCATCATCAAGTCCATCCTCACCTCCTCCATAACCGTGTGGTACGCAGGAGCCACTGCCAGGGACAGACTAATGCTGCAGCGTGTCGTGCGCGCTGCTGAGAAGGTGATCGGCTGCAAGCTCCCATCCCTCCAGGACCTGTACATCTCCAGGACCCGGAGGCATGCAGGCCGGATCATAGCCAATCCCTCACACCCTGGTCATGTACTGTTTGCCCCCCTCCCCTCAGGTAGAAGACTTCGGTCCATTCAGACTAAAACCTCCCGTCACATGAACAGCTTCTTCCCCTCTGCCATCAGACTGCTGAACACTAAGTGACTTATTAGACTCTCGTGCACTATGTATAGCAGCTCAACCAGACTCATGTCAATTATCACTGTTTTCTTTTTGCATTACCAACTGCACTATGTGGTACTCCACAATATCTGCTGCTCGCTAATATATTTAAAAATTGCTTGACTAGTAATACTCATTCATATTCCACATTTTATTGCATGTATAGTTTTTTATTTCTATCTTTATTTTTATCATGTTTAATGTTGCAGCATTGCACCGAGACAAATTCCTAGTTTGTGTACTACATGAACAATGGTAATAAATCTGATTCTGATTCTGATTCTGTTTTTGTTATATCTATTTAACTCCACCGGTGTAACATACATCCGCATTAACCATTTAAAATGTATCAATTTAAGACGTACATTTATTGATTTGGTTTGAGCTTCTGTACAAGCCAATTCCCATTGTTCCTCTGAAATTTCAGTTTGCAGGTCTTCTTTCCAATAATTCAATCTTTTCTGTGAGTTTTCACTTGAGGATAGTGTCAATGAGTTATAAAACTCTGAAATAATACCCTTTCTCTTACTATCTTTCGTCAAAATTTTTTCCAAGGATGAATAAATAGGTCGGGTGAGAGCATTATTTTGATTTGATCGAATAAAATTCCTAAGCTGAAGATATTTAAAAAAATGTGTTCTGTTAAGATTAAATTTGATCCTCAGTTCTTCAAAAGACATTATGTTATCTGAACATGACAGATATAAGTCTTGAATCTTTTGAATCCCTTTTAAATTCCATACTTTAAATACAGCATCCGCTCTCCCTGGTTTAAAATATTGATTACCCCATATTGGGCTAAATTGTGACAATAAGTGTGGTTCTTTTAAATATTTTTTGGTTTCACACCATATTTTGATCATATGCTTTACAAATGGATTTTTAACTTGTTTCTGTAATTTTTTTGCCGAGTCTGAGTATATGACTAAGGGAAGAGGTAAAGGTAAATTGTATGATTCCATTTCAGTCCAGTGAGGGAGGTCATTTGATGAAAAATAATATGTCATAGTCCTCAGTTGTGCTGACCAGTAATACAACATAAAGTTTGGACATTTCAGACCTCCACGATCAAATGGTAAATATAGTAAGGACAGACGTAATCTAGCCTTCCTATTGTTCCATATAACTTCCACTAACTTTTTTTTAATTCTTGAGAATAGATCTGAAGGTGGTGGTAAAGGAATGTATTGAAATAAATAAAGTATTTTGGGTAAGATATTACTTTTAAATATATTGATTCTCCCAATCATCGACATTGGTAGTGACATCCATCTCTGAAGTAACTCATTAATGTCTGTCATTAAGGCTTCATAGTTGGCACTGGTGACTAATTCTAGCTTAGGCACAATTTGAATTCCTAAATATTTAAAATGATTTACAACATTGAATTGATTTACCTCAGGAGCTGGGTGATTTCTCTGGGTCTCATTTAGCATTAATATTGAAGATTTAGTTTTATTTATTTTATATCCTGATGTTTCCCCCAAATTCTTTATTAAATTCAACAAGGTCGGAATTGATTTTTTAAGATTCGACATAAACAAAATTATGTCATCGGCATACAGGGAGATTTTATGTTCTGTTGGTCCTACTTTAATTCCATATATTTGTGGATGTAAACATACTGCCATTGCTAAAGGTTCAATTGCCATAGTAAACAGTAAAGGTGAAAGTGGACAGCCTTGTCGACATCCTCTATTGATATGTATTGATTTTGAAATATTGCTGTTTGTTAGGATTTCTGCTGTAGCATTATTGTATATTATCTGAACCCATTTTATGAAATTATTTCCAAGTCCAAACCTTTGTAAGACTTCAAAAAGAAAGGGCCATTCGACCCTATCAAAGGCCTTTTCGGAGTCCAATGATAGGAGAGCTGTATCCGGTGCTTCTTTATTAGAATAGATAATATTAAATAGTCTTCTTACATTATGGAAGCCTTGTCTTCCCTTTATAAAGCCATTCTGATCTCGGTTAATAATATTTGGTAATATTTCTTGTAGTCGTCTTGCTAAAACTTTACAGATTATCTTAAGGTCAGCATTTAATAGGCTTATTGGTCTCATATTTTCACATTTATTAGAGGGTTTACCTGGTTTTGGCAACAGTATAATTAAGGCATTATTCATGTATGGTGGATTTTGAAATGCTTCTAAAACCATTTCCAAAAAAGGTTTTATTAATTTATTCTTAAATTTTTTTTATAGAGGTCAACTGGAAGACCATCTGGTCCTGCACTTTTTCCTGATTTCATATTATCAATGGCTAGCCCAACTTCTTCTTGACTAATTTTAGACTCCAGTATCTCCCTGTTTACATTTGGAATACACGGTATAGATAATCCGTCCAAAAACCCATTTAGTTTTGTTAAGTCAGTTTCATTTTTTGTATCATATAATTTTTCATAGTAATCTCTAAAGGCACTATTAATTTCTAAAGGATCTACAACTGCCTGTCCATTACTTATAATACTGGTAATTGGTGTTTTAAATTCTAATTGTTTAATCTGCCATGCCAATAATTTTCCTGATTTTTCACCTTGTTCATAAAAAGATTGCTTCAATCTTAGAAGACTCGAGGCAGCTCTATTTGCTGATTTTTTGTCATATTCAGCTCTCAGAATCAGTAATTCGTTCTCTAACTTTGGGTCACTTCCTGCATACACTTTTTCTTGAAGAATTTTTATTTTATGTTCCAATTGGACTCTCTCCTCTCGAGTCTTCTTAGATTTTGAACCTGTATAACTAATAATATGCCCCCTAATAAAAGCTTTGAAAGCCTCCCACTTTATACATGCTGATGTTTGTGTAGTATTGATATCAAAGAACTCATCTATCTGTTTTTCTATGTACTTAACAAATTCCTCATCCTGAAGCCATTTATGCTGAAATTGCCACCTACCTGGTTCCTTTGTCAATTTCTTATCTACATATATTAAACAGCAGGGTGCATGATCAGAGATCACAATATTATCATAAAAGCAGTTTTGAATCTTGGACCTTAATTCTGTGGAGATCAAAAAATAGTCAATACGTGAGAATGTCTTGTAGGTATAAGAATAACAAGAGTAGGCTTTAACTTGTGGTTTCATTTCTCTCCATATATCTAGCAATCTCAATTCTTTCATAAAATGATTAATGATCATCCTGCATTCATTGTGCGTACAGTCCAGTCCTGTTGATCTATCTATACTGGGATTCAATGTACAATTAAAATCCCCTGCTATTATATGTTGCCCTGTAAGTGATGATAAAATAAGAAATAAATTAGCAAAGAACTTTTGATCATCTATATTGGGACCGTATAACTTCACCAGATTTATATTTTCTAATAACAAAGATCCTTGAATGATTAGATATCTTCCAAATTTGTCTCCAATTACATTTTTCACTTGAAATGGAACTGTTTTATGTATGAGAGTCATAACTCCCCTGGCTCGGGATGAAAATGATGAGGTGAATACACTTCCTTGCCATCTTCTCCTAATTCTTTTTACATCCTCCTCTATTAGATGAGTTTCTTGTAAAAACACAATTTTTGAACCTATGTCTTTTATTTTATTCATAACTTGTTTAAGTTTTTTTTTTTTCCACAATATCTTTATTGAACCTTTTTTTTTTTAAACAAACATGATACAAACAATCAAGCACTAACACTAAAGTACTACAAAAAAAAAAAAAATGCACTAAAAAACACCAACAACCACCAACAAAATCAAATCTTCAACAATGCTCCTCTGTTTAGTCTAGACAATCCAACACATAAGTATACATATTATGTTCACCAGTTTGGAATTTACAAGGTCCACACATATCATTCACCTTCTTCTTCAAGAGTTATGTTTAAATTTTTTACATAATCAATAAAAGGTCTCCATATATTCTCAAACACAATTTCCTTTGATTTCAGTATATATGTTATTCTTTCTAATGGAAGGTTTGTTAACATCTGTCTTAACCACTGAGTCACATCTGGTCTATGAGTCTTTTTCCACAGTAATGCAATACATTTTTTGGCATTAAGCAAACTGAGGTCTATGAATGTTCTTTCACTTTTATTAAAATTATGCTTTTCTGGGTACAGACCCAACAAAAACAGTTTAGGATTCAATATGATTTGTTTTGAGATTATTTTTTCAATTGTTACCCTCACCTCTTCCCAAAACATTCTTATTAATCTACATTCCCATACACAATGAAATAGGGTTCCTTTACTTTCCATGCATTTTGTGCATGTATCTGGTATATTTTTGTAATATCTATTTAACTCCTCCAGTGTAACATACATCCGCATTAACCATTTGAAATGTATCAATTTAAGACGTACATTTATTGATTTGGTTTGAGCTTCTGTACAAGCCAATTCCCATTGTTCCTCTGAAATTTCAGTTTGCAGATCTTCTTTCCAGTAGTTTAATCTTTTCAGTGAATTTTCACTTGAAAATAGTGTCAATGAGTTATAAAACTCTGAAATAATACCCTTTCTTTTACTATCTTTCATCAACATTTTTTCCAAGGATGAATAGATAGGTCGAGTGAGAGCTTTATTTTGATTTGATCGAATAAAGTTTCTAAGTTGAAGATATTTAAAAAAATGTGTTCTATTGAGATTAAATTTGATCCTCAACTCTTCAAAAGACATTATGTTTTCTGCACATGGCAAATATAAATCCTGAATCTTTTGTATCCCTTTTAAATTCCATACTTTAAATACAGCGTCCGCTCTCCCTGGTTTAAAATATTGATTACCCCATATTGGACTAAATTGTGACAATAACTGTGGTTCTTTTAAATAGTTTTTAGCTTCACACCATATTTTGATCATATGCTTTACAAATGGATTTTTAACTTGTTTTTGTAATTTTTTTGCCGAATCTGAGTATATGAATATGGGAAGAGGTAAAGGTAAATTGTATGATTCCATTTCAGTCCAGTGAGGGAGATCATTTGATGAAAAATAATATGTCATAGACCTCAGTTGTGCCGACCAATAATACAACATAAAATTTGGACATTTCAGACCTCCACGATCAAATGGTAAATATAATAAAGACAGACGTAATCTAGCCCTCCTGTTGTTCCATATAAATTCCACTAACTGTTTTTTAATTCTTGAGAATAAATCTAAAGGTGGTGGTAAGGGAATGTATTGAAATAAATAAAGTATTTTAGGTAAGATATTACTTTTAAGTATATTAATTCTCCCGATCATCGACATTGGTAGTGATATCCATCTCTGAAGTAACTCATCAATATCTGTCATTAAGGCTTCATAATTGACACTGGCGACTAATTCTAGCTTAGGCACAATTTGGATTCCTAAATATTTGAACTGATTTACAACATTGAATTGATTTACCTCAGGGGCTGGGTAATTTCTCTGGGTCTCATTTAGCATTAATATTGAAGATTTAGTTTTATTTATTTTATATCCTGATATTTCCCCGAAATTCTTTATTAAATTCAACAAGGTCGGAATTGATTTTTTAAGATTCGACATAAACAAAATTATGTCATCGGCGTACAGGGAGATTTTATGTTCTGTTGGTCCAACTTTAATTCCATATATTTGTGACTGTAGACGTATCGCCATCGCTAAAGGTTCAGTTGCCATAGTAAACAGTAAAGGTGAAAGTGGACAGCCTTGTCGACATCCTCTATTGATTTTTATTGATTTTGAAATATTGTTATTTGTTAGAATTTCTGCAGTAGCATTATTATATATTATCTGAACCCATTTTATGAAATTATTTCCAAGTCCAAACCTTTGTAAGACTTCAAAAAGAAAGGGCCATTCAACTCTATCAAAGGCTTTTTCGGCATCCAGTGATAAGAGAGCTGTATCCGGTGCTTCTTTATTAGAATAAATAATATTAAATAGTCTTCTTACATTATGGAAGCCTTGTCTTCCCTTTATAAAGCCATTCTGATCTCGATTAATAATATTTGGTAAAATTTCTTGTATTCGTCTTGCTAAAATTTTACAAATTATCTTAAGGTCGGCATTTAATAGGCTTATTGGTCTCATATTTTCACATTTATTAGAGGGCTTACCTGGTTTTGGCAACAGTATAATTAAGGCATTATTCATATATGATGGTAAATTACTATTTTGAAATGCTTCTAAAACCATTTCCAAAAAAGGTTTTGTTAATTTATTCTTAAATTTTTTATAAAGGTCAACTGGAAGACCATCTGGTCCTGCACTTTTTCCTGATTTCATATTATCAATGGCTAGTCCAACTTCTTCTTGACTAATTTTAGACTCCAGTATCTCCCTATTTTCATTTGGAATACACGGTATAAATAGTTCATTCAAAAACCCATGTAGTTTTGTTAAGTCAGATTCATTTTTGGTATCATATAATTTTTCATAGTAATCTCTAAAGGCTCTATTAATTTCTGAAGGATCTATAACTACCTGTCCATTACTTATAATACTGGTAATTGGTGTTTTAGATTCTAATTGTTTAATCTGCCATGCCAATAACTTTCCTGATTTTTCACCTTGTTCATAAAAAGATTGTTTCAATCTTAGAAGACTCGAGGCAGCTCTATTCGCTGATTTTTTGTCATATTCAGCTCTCAAAATCAGTAATTCGTTCTCCAACCTTGGATCTCTTCCTGCATATACTCTTTCTTGAAGAATTTTTATTTTATGTTCCAACTGGACTCTCTCCTCTCGAGTCTTCTTAGATTTTGAACCTGTATAACTAATAATATGTCCCCTAATAAAAGCTTTGAAAGCCTCCCACTTTACACATGCTGATGTTTGTGTAGTATTGATATCAAAGAACTCATCTATCTGTTTTTCTATATACTTAACAAATTCCTCATCCTGAAGCCATTTATGCTGAAATTGCCATCTACCTGGTTCCTTTGTCAATTTCTTATCTACATACATTAGACAGCAGGGTGCATGATCAGAGATCACGATGTTATCATAAAAACAGTTTTGAATCTTGGACCTTAATTCTGTGGAGATCAAAAAATAATCTATACGTGAGAATGTCTTGTAGGTATTGGAATAACAAGAGTATGCTTTAACTTGTGGTTTCATTTCTCTCCATATATCTATCAATTTCAATTCTTTCATAAAATGAGTAATGGTCATCCTACATCCATTGTGCGTACAGTCCAGTCCTGTTGATCTATCTATACTGGGATTCAATGTACAATTAAAATCCCCTGCTATTATATGTTGCCCTGTAAGTGATGATAAGATAAGAAATAAATTGGCAAAGAACTTTTGATCATCTATATTGGGACCATATAAGTTCACCAAATTTATGTTTTCTAATAGCAAAGATCCTTGAATGATTACATATCTTCCAAATTTGTCTCCAATTACATTTTTCACTTTAAATGGGACTGATTTATGTATGAGAGTCATAACTCCCCTGGCTCGGGATGAAAATGATGAGGTGAAAACATTTCCTTGCCATCTACTCCTAATTCTTTTTACATCTTGCTCTATTAGATGAGTTTCTTGTAAAAACACAATTTTTGAACCCATGTCTTTTATTTTATTCATAACTTGTTTAAGTTTTTTTAAATTTTGTAGACCTCTGCAGTTCCATGAAGTTAAATTAAGATTAACGCTTTGATTTATAATCAATAGGGAGTTTGGGATTACCTTGCAGTGTAAACATGCTCAAACAGAAAAGCAAAAAAATGAGTGGTTGAACATTCACCCTACAAACTACACACAAACAAATTCCCCCTTCCCACATTTGTGGCAATCCCCCCAAAAGCAAAAGAAAAATTCCGTCTCCCGATATAGCCATCGACCGTTCCACACCCACGAGGAACAGCCAAAGCCACTCCTTCTTCATCCTCCCAATCACCCTAACTCTACTGCTTTTAATAACGTAACATTAACTCTCTTCTGTAATTTTCCAATTTAACTCCAAATTTTTTTTAGCAATTTTGTACTTTTTTTTTTTTTAATATGTAATACATTCTATATTTTGTAATCTTGTTATATGCTTCTAATCAGTTAAATGCTCAAATATTCTACCCTATATTCTGTTCATGCTTAGCTCCCACCAGTCTCTTCCTGGATCTTCTTGATGAGCTCCTGCGCCTCCTCGGGGGTCTTGAAGATGCGTGTTCTGCCCTCATATGTGACCAGAAGTCTTGCAGGGTGAATCACTCCATGACGAATCTCAAGGTTGCGCAGTTCTTTGCGGATGGGGTCAAACTGCTTCCTTAATTGTTGGATTCCTGAGGCCAGATCTGGGTAGAACCGCACCTGCTGATCTTGGTATTTAATTTCTCCTTTGGCCCGCACCGCGTTGGAGATCGTCATCCTGTCTCTGTAGCTGAGAAACTTCATAATTAACGTCCTCGGTGCTGCCTTGTTACCTCTCGGTGGGCCAATTCGGTGGGAGCTTTCCAAGACGACTGATGATTTTAGCTCTGCGTTGTTCAGCGCCTCCGGGATCCACCCCTCCAAAAAGGAGCATGAATCACGACCTTCGGCTCCCTCCGGTAAACCCACCAGCCTCAGGTTGTTCCTTCTGGACTGAGATTCCAAGTCCATAACGCTATTTTCCAGATCTTTATTTTTTTTTTCCAAAGTGCGCACCTTTATTTGAAGTCCGCTGATTTCATCCTCCGCACTTGAAACACGAAGCTCCGCCTGCGTCACTCGCTCCACGCAGTCACCCAACTCCTTTCTCATTGCATCCAACGCTGCCATAATCCCATCAAGTTTAGCGGAAAAGTCTGCTCTCATTGAGCTAATGGCAGCCAGCACTGCACCTGTGCCGCCAACGTCAGCAGCAGCAGTTACCGCACCACCGCTAGTTTCATCCGCCATATCCGCAGCTTTTTCTACTGCGCCACAAACTTTAAAGTCCGTTAATTTGGACTGCTTCGGCGATTCAGTTTTTCCCCCTCCTGATTTCCCAGCCTTAGTCTTCACCGGCATATCCTCACCCAAACGCTGGGAAAAGTTCTGTTCCAAATGAGAGAGTTATTTGCCGAATTTTTATTTCCAGGGGCAGAGCAGAGTGATACGTGTCCTTCTAGGCGGCCGCCATAACCGGAAGTCCCCCGTTTAAATTTTTTTTTAAATTTTGTAGACCTCTGCAATTCCATGAAGTTAAATTAAGATTAACGCTTTGGTCTATGATCAATAAGGAGTTTGAGATTACCTCGCAATGTAAACATGCTCGCACAGAGAAGCAAAAACATGAGTGGTTGAACATTCATCCTACAAACTACACACAAACAAATTCCCCCTTCCCACATTCGTGGTAATCCCCCCAAAATAAAAAAAAAAAAAAAAAAAAAATTCCGTCTCCCGCTATAGCCATCGACCGCTCCACACCCGCGAGGACCAGCCAAAGCCACTCCTTCTTCATCCTCCCAATCTCCCTAACTCTACTGCTTTTAATGACGTAACATTAACTCTCTTCTGTAGTTTTCCAACTTAACTCCACAATTTTATAGCAACTTTGTACATCATAGTTTGTTTTGTTTTTTTTAATATATAATACAACCTATATTTTGTAAACTTGCTATATGCTTCAGATCAGTCAGATGCCTGTGCAAATGCTTAAATATTCTACCTTATATTTTGTTCATGCTTAGCTCCCACCAGTCTTTCTTGGATCTGCTTGATGAGCTCCTGCGCCTCCTGAGGGGTCTTGAAGGTGTGGGTTCTGTCCTTATATGTGACCAGCAATCTTGCAGGATGAATCACTCCATGACGAATCCCAAGGTTGCGCAGCTCTTTACGGGCGGGGTCAAACTGTTTCCTTAATTGTTGGATTCCTGTGGCCAAATCTGGGTAGAACCGCACCTGTTGATCCTGGTATTTAATTTCTCCTTTGGCTCGCGCCGCGTTGGAGATTGTCATCTTGTCTCTGTAGTTGAGGAACTTCATAATCAGCGTCCTCGGCGGTGCCTTATTATCTCTTGGTGGGCCGATTCGGTGGGCGCTCTCTAAGACGACCGATGACTGCAGGTCCGCGTTGTTCAGCGCTTCTGGAATCCACTTTTCCAAAAAGGAACATGGGTCCTGACCCTCCGTTTCCTCCGGGAGGCCCACCAGCCTCAGGTTGTTCCGTCTCGACCGGGATTCTAAGTCCAGGACATTATCTTCCAGACGGTTATTTTTTAATTCCAAAGTGCGCACCTTTAATTGTAGGCTGGTGACGTCATCCTCAGCGCTGGAAATTCGGAGCTCCACCTGCGATACTCGTTCCATACAGTCGCTTAATTCCTTTCTCATGCCTTCTATCGCTGCTATAATCCCATCAAATTTAGAGGAAAAGTCTGCTCTCATTGAGCTAATGGCAGCGAACACCGCACCTGTGCCGTCGCCAGCAGTCACCGCTCCACCGATAGCTTGCTCCGCCATATCTGGAGATTTTTTTGCTTCGTCACGAACGTGAAAGTCCGTTAACTTGGACTGTTTCGGCGGTTCAGTTTTTCCTCCACCTGATTTCCCAGCCTTAGGCTTTACCGGCATATCCTCGCCCAAACGCTGGGATAGGTTTTGTTCCAAATGAGAGAGTTATTTGCCGACTTTTTATTTTTAGGAGCAGAGCCGAGTGAAACGCGTCTTCCTATGTGGCCGCCATAACCGGAAGTCATGCTTTGAGAATTCTACTCAAAAGGCCTTGATGGTGCAGTGCAAGTGAATTATTTGTGTCTGCTTGCATTAACACACTTCAAGCTAAGATCAGAAACTTTATGTATAATTCGCCTGTTGTCTTGATGCCTCTGGAAATGAAATCATCTGTGTCATGTCTATCATCAGGCTCAGTTTTGTCTGGTGTCAATAATAATAATGGATTAGGTTTATATGGCGCTTTACATGTCAAGGTGCATCTCAAAGTGCTTACAGTGAGTCCATTATTCATTCACTCCAGACAGATATTAATAGAGGTAAGCTACTACTGTCGCCACAGCTGCCCTAGGGCAAACTGATGGAAATGTGGCTGCCAATCTGCTCCAATGGCCTCTCCGACAACTACCAAACATTTATTCACATTCATACCCAGTGTCATGGACACTGTAGCCAAGGTGGGTAAAGTGTCTTTAACAGGGACACAACGGCAGGATGACTGGGAGGAGCGGGACTCGAACTCCCAACGCTCCGGTTATTGGATGACCTACTCTACTTCCTGATCCACTGCCGCCCCTCAGTCTCAGTTCAGTAGACATTGGAACAATTGTCTCTTTTTAAGGGGTTAGATTTCTTTTTTCTTTTCTTTTTACCTGTTTGTGGTTTTATGTTGTCTGTATTGTGTTGTTTTAGTGTTTTGTTTCTTTTATTGTGTGGGCCATGAGTCCGAATAAGGCTTGAATTGAATTGAACTGATGGCCGGACATTCTCTTTCAGAATTGTCTGGTCTCTCTTCGGGAATTTCTTCCTTTCTTTAGCTTATTCAGGACAGGGGTCGCCACACCTCTCTGCCCGCCAACAGTATGTTGGGCTTTTCCCTCCTCCGTTCCTTTATTGCTGAGCACCAAGCAGGACTGCAAGAAGTTCCACTTTTACCTGGTCTTTGGCATGACCCGGCTGGGATTTGAACCCCGGCCTCCCGGTTGTGGGGCGGATGCTCTACCCCTAGGCCACCACTCCGGTATTGTCTGGTAGAGTGCAGAATTCATGGTTCCATCAATTACAGCAAGTTGTCCATGTCCTGAAGCAGCAAAGCAGCCCCAGACCATCACACTATCACCACCGTGTTTGACTGTTGGTATGATGTTCTTTTTATGAAATGCTGCATTACGATACGCACACACTTTAGTCTCCTCAGTCCACAGAATATTTTCCCAATAGCCTTAGGGATCATGAAGATGTTTTTTGGTAAATGTGAGAAAAGCCTTTATGTTCTTTTTGGTCAGCAGTGATTTTCACCTTGGAACTTGCCCATAGATGTCATTTTTGCCCAGTCTCTTTTCTTATTGTTGAGTCATGGACCAGTGTCCAAACTGAGACAAATGAGGCCTGCAGTTCTTTAGATGTTCCTCTGGGTTTTTGTTTCTCATCTGTTCTTGAATTTCTATAAATCGTGGCATGATGTGTTTCTTTTTGAGATCTTATAGCTTATTTCACTTTGTCAGACAAGTTCTATTTAAGTGATTTCTTGATTCAACAATTCTGGCAGTAATCAGCCCTGGGTGTGACTAGTGAAATTGAATTCAGCTCCATTAGGAGTCTATGGGCAATGAAATAACAGCTATTAGCCACCATAACCATTTCTGATGAGTTTCTCTCTTCTAGTTTTAGATCATATTAAATGAAACAATAATATACATAACCACAGTCCCTTTAGGACAATAAAGCAAGTTGAGCAATGAATGTGTAGTTTTCCTCATATCAAGAAAGTAGGGGCTTATAAAGGGTGACGTCCTGATGATGTCCATCTCTGATAGACAGTCTAGGTTGTAGGCTATTTAAGGTTCCTGCAAATTATTGGAATCTATTTTCGGCGTGCTTTGTAACCATGCTTTACCCCAGCTTTTGTTGCATGTTATTGTGATTTATGCAGTGTATAAGTGAGAGTTGGTAAGATGTAGAACAATTTATTAGCCAATATAGCATTTAGATGGAAAGTTTAACTTTTCAGAGACATTTTCATTGTACCATGTAATAATGACAACCCCAGTTTCAATGAAGTTGAGAGTTGTGTAAAACATAAATAAAAACCAAAATACAATGATTTAAAAATCCTTTTCAACCTATGTTAAATTGAATACATGACAAAGAGAAGATATCAACTTCAAGATCAAAATCAACTTGATTGATTTTTTTCCCCCCCAAAATATTCACTCATTTTAAATTTGATGCCAAATTTGATGCCTGCAACAAGATCCAAAAAAGCTAGGATGGGGCATAAAAGACTGGGAAAGATGACAAATATTTTAAAAACACCTTTCTGGAACATTCCACAGGTGAACAGGTTAATTAGAAACTGGTGAGTGTCATGATTCGGTATAAAAGGAGCATCCTTGAAAGGCCCAGTTCACAAGCAAGGATGGGGTGAGATTCACCACTTTATCATTTTCTTTCAACTGTAAAATATACTGTCTGGATTTATATTTATATATTGCCGGGTCCATCCATTCATCCATCTTCTACTGCTTTTCCACAGGTCCGAGTCGCGGAGGCAGCAATTCAAGCAGAGAAGCCCAGATTTCCCTCTCCCCAGCCACCTGCTCCACCTCTTCAGAGTGGATACCAAGGTGTTCCCAGACCAACTGGGAGACATAGTCTCTCCAGCGAGTCCTGGTCTGCCCCGGGGTCTCCTCCCAGTGGGACGTTGAAGTGGAAATGTACTAATATTACTGTTGATGTGATGCTTTATTCTGTTTCTATGCCAGAAATTCTGATATGTCACCAAATGAGGGTTTGCAGACCCTACTGGGGTGTAATTTTAAGAAGCTAAACTACTGTCTTCCCATTTATGTGTAGCACAAAGAGTGTTTGTATGATAAGGTTATGCACTGTCTGATATGTTACCATATAAGGCAATTTTGAGAGCACCTTGCAAAACTGTATAAAGGAGTCTGTTTTATGACTTTGAGGATCAGAAGGGCCTCGCTGGGAGACACACACATATCAACAGCCTTTTCTCTCCTGCATGCAGGAAATAAGGGGAAATAAAGGCACCCCAAGCTTGCAGATCTCTGGTGTTATTTCTTCAAGGACCCAGGAAGAAAGGGCAAATAAATTTTTTCTACAACAATGTGCCCGAAACACCTCAAGTGGGAGGCATCCTGATCAGATGCCCAAACCACCTCAACTGGCTCCTTTCGATGTGGAGGAACAGCGGTTCTACTCTGAGCCTCTCCCGGATGACTGAGCTCCTCACCCCATCTCTAAGGGTGAGCCCAGCAATCCTACGAAGAAAGCTCACTTCAGCCGTTTGTATCTGCGATGTCATTCTTTCAGCCATTACCCAAAGCTCGTGACCATAGGTGAGGGTAGGAATGTAAATTGACCGATAAATCGACAGCTTTGCCTGAGCAATTAGCTCTCTCTTCACCACAACGGACAGGTACAACGTCCGCAGCTGCCCCGATCCATCTGTCAATCTCTCGCTCCATTCTTCCCTCACTCGTGAATAAGACCCCAAGATACTTAAACTCCTCCACTTGGGGCAGGAGCTTGTCCCCAACCCGGAGAGGGCATTCCACCTTTTTCCAACTGAGGACCATGGACTTGGACTTGGAGGTGCTGATTCTCATCCCAGCCGCTTCACACTCAGCAGCAAACCATCCCAGTAAGACCTGTAGGTCATTGCTGGATGAAGCCAACAGGACAACATCATCTGCAAACAACAGAGATGAGATCCTGTGGTCACCAAGCATGACACCCTCCGTTCCCTGGCTGCACCTAGAAATCCTGTCCATAAAAATTATGAACAGGATCGTGACAAAGGGCAGCCCTGGTAGAGTCCACTTCTCACTGGGATGAGTCTGACTGAGTGTTTGCAATATGGACCAAACTCTTACAATGGTTGTATAGAGACTGGATAGCTCGTACCAACAAGCCTGATACTCCCGAAGCACCCCCCACAAAAAACCACGAGGGATGCAGTTCAGTGCCTTCTCCAAGTCCACAAAACACATGAAAATTGGTTGGACAAACTCCCATGAACCCTCGAGGATTCTCGAGAGGGTAAAGAGTTGGTCCGATGTGCCATGGCCAGGACGAAAACCATATTGCTCCTCCTGAATCCGACTTGCGACCAGCGGCCGGACTCTCCTCTCTAGTACCTTAGCATAGACCTTCCCAGAGAGGCTGAGGAGTGTGATCCCTTTAAAGTTGGAGCACACCCTCCGGTCCCCTTTCTTGAAGAGAAGAAGCATTACCCTGGTTTGCCATGCCAAAGGCACTGTCCCCAACCTCCACGCAATGTTGCAGAGGCGTGTCAACCATGACAGCCCTACAACATCCAGGGCGACTCTCGTCCACCCCCAGGGCCCAGCCACCAAGGAGTTTTTTAACCACCTTGTCAACCTCAGCCCCTGTGATGGGCAAGCCATCCCCCTCGTCCACAAGCCCTGCTTCCTCTGTGGAAGGCGTGTCAGTAGGATTGAGGAGATCCTCGAAGTATTCCTTCCACTACCCGATGATATCCCCAGTCGAAGTCAACAGCGCCCCATCTGCACCATACACAGTGTGGACAGGGAGCTGCTTCCCCCTCCTGAGCCGCCGGACAGTTTGCCAGAATCTCTCCAAGGCTGACCAAAAGTCTTGTTCCATGGCCTACCGAACTCCTCCCACACCCGAGTTTTTGCTTCAGCAACCACCCGAGCTGCACTCTGCTTGGCCTGCTGGTACACCTCAGCTGCTTTGGAAGTCCCACAAACCAACCAAGCTTGATAGGACCCCTTCTTCAGCTTAATGGCCCTCCTCACCACTGGTGTCCACCACTTGGTTCGGGAGTTGCCACCACGAGATGCACCAGTGACCTTGCGGCCACAGCTCTGGACAGCTGCTTCAACCATGGAGGTGGAGACCATGGCCCATTCAGACTCTATGTCTCCAGACTCCCTAGGAATGTGGTCGAAGTTCTTCCAGAGGTGGGAGTTGAAGACCTCCTGGGCAGGGGCCTCAGTCAGACGTTCCCAGCACACCCTCACCATACGTTTGGGTCTACCAGGTCTGAATAGTATCCTCCCCTGCCATTGGATCCAACTCACTACCAGGTGGTGATCAGTGGACAGCTCTGCACTTCTCTTTACCCAAGTGTCCAAGACACATGGTTGCAGGTCTGATGACACAATAACCAAAGTGATCATCAACCTGCAACCTAGGGTGTCCTGGTGCCAGGTGCACATATGGACACCCTTGTGCTTGAACATGATGTTTATTATGGACAAACTGTGATTAGCACAGAAGTCCACTAACTGAACACCACTCGGGTTCAGATCGGGCAGGCCGTTCATCCCAATCACCCACCACCAGGTTTTACTGTCGTTGCCCACGTGTGCGTTGAAGTCCCGCAGTAGGACAATGGAGTCTCCAAGAGGAGCACCCTCCAGCACCCCAGTCACAGACTCCAAAAATAGTGGGTACTCTGAAACATAATTTGGTGCATAGGCACAAATGATGGTCAGGACCCATTTCCCAACCCAAAGGTGCAGGGAAACAAACCTTTGATCCACCAGGGAAAACGCCAATATAGAGGTAGCAAGGTGGGGTGATACAAGAATACCCACCCCTGCTCGTCGTCTCTCCTTTGAGGCAACTCCAGAGTAGGCCAAGCTCCAGCCCCTCTCCAGGAGACTGGTTCCAGAACCAGAGCTGTGTGCTGAGGTGAGGCCAACTAGATCTAGCTGCTATCTCTCAACCTCATGCACCAGCTCAGGCTCCTTCCACACCAGAGAAGTGACAGTCCACATCCCAAAAGCCAGTTTAGGAAGCCTGGGATCAGACCACCAAGGTCTGTGCCTTCGACCACCACCTGATCCATATAGCACCAGATCCCCATGGTCCCTCCTGCAGGTGGTGATCCCACTGGAGGGCGGGCCCATGTTACTCCTTTGGGTTGAGCCCGGCCGGGTCCCATGGGCAGAAACTTGGCCACCAGGCATTAGCCATCGAGCCCCTTCCCCAGGCCTGGCTCCAGGGTGGGACCCCGGTAACCCCATACCGGGCAGGGTACACAGAATCCTTGTTCAAGCATTCATCATGAGAGTCTGTTGGATCGTTCTTTGTCTGGCCCTTGACCCAGGATCAGCTTATCTTGGGTGATCCTACCAGAGGCAAATTGCCCTGGACAACATAGCTCTTGGGATCACTAGGGCACGTAAACCCCCCACCACGATAAGGTGACATTCCATGAGGCGATATTGCTGGGTAATTCTGTAAATACCATTTAACTCCACTTATATCCACTTATATCATGGACACACAGATCATCCCAAATGTCTCCTGAGCCGGTGGACGGAGCCACTGTTTATAGCAGGATACGATACAGCAGGGAAGAGCTGCTAGCATTCAACCGCCACCCGGTCCCATTGGAAAAACTCGACATACCGAGAGAACTGAGGTGAAAACGCCGCGGCTGCCGGGCTGGAGTAAGGTGGAGGACGAAAAATATAAGGTACAGACCCTCCCTTCCATCTGTTGTCATGGGAAATGTATGGTCGTTACTGGGAAAGGTAGATGAGCTAGCGGCTATCTGCCGTTACAATAGCACATACCGGGAGTGCTCTCTCCTTTTGTTTTCTGAGACGTGGCTAACTGAACTAGCAGCAGATGCTAACATTGAGCTGGAGGGTTTTCACATGATACGGGCAGACCGAACACCAGACAGTGGCAAAGCAAGGGGCGGTGGAGTGATAATGTATGTTAACAACAACTGGTGCAGACCGGGACATATCACTGTTAAACAACGACACTGCAGCAAAGACATTGAGTTGCTAGCTGTTAGCATGCGGCCTACATATCTCCCGAGAGAACACTCACACGTGATCTGCATTGTTGTTTATGCAAATCCGACAGCGAACGCTGGGACAGCGCGTGACGTCATCCATTCAGTAACCAGCAGGCTGCAGACAGAACACCCAGATGCTCTTCTCCTCATCTCAGGCGATTTCAACCATGTTTCACTATCTCCCATTCTACCCACGTTCACCCAGTATGTCACATGCCACACTAGAGACAATAAAACACTGGACTTATTCTATGCAAACACTAAGGAGGCGTACACCTCATCACAACTCCCCCCACTCGGGAGATCGGATCACAACTTGGTTCATCTCCGGCCGGTGTACAAACCCCTAGTGCACAGACAACCTCCGGCCATGCGCACAGTGGAGTTATGGTCTGAGGAGACAATGGACACTCAAAAGGGCTGTTTTGAAGCCACCGCCTGGAAGCAGCTCTGCGATCCACATGGTGAGGACATCGATGGCCTCACTCACACCTTCACAGACTACCTCAGCTTCTGTGTGGACAAATCCGTTCCCACCAAGACCATACGGTGTTGCTCAAACAACAAACCCTGGATCAACCCTGAGATAAAAACACTTCTGAGAGAGAAGAAGAGGATCTTCAGGTCGGGGAACAGGGAGATGTTGAAGTCCGTACAGAGGGAGCTGAGGAGAAAGATCAGAGAAGGCAAGGACAGCTTCAGGAAGAAGATGGAGGACAAGCTGCAACAGAGCGACATCAGCGGGGTCTGGAGAAACCTTAAAACCATCTCTGGGCTCCAGAATACCTCCCCCCAGGCCACGGGTGGCAGGGAGTGGGCGAACAACCTGAATCTGTTTTTCAATAGGTTTGACCAACCGCCCTCCCCCCTGACTGCACAACAACCACTGCTGCCTCAAAAGAAATCAAGTCCTGCTGCCCACTCCCCACTCCACCAACACCCCCCCACTCCCAACACACAGCCCCCCATCCTGACCCTGACCAGGACCCAGGTGAGGACGGAGCTGAGGAAGATCAAGGCGAGGAAGGCGTCGGGACCGGATGGCATCAGCGCAAAGCTCCTCAAGTCCTGTGCAGACCAGCTGTGTGGGATTGTGACGTACATCTTCAACCTGAGCCTGAAGCTGGGGAGGGTACCACAGCTGTGGAAAACATCTTGTGTGGTACCTGTACCAAAAACTTCCCACCCCAAAGACCTGAACAGCTACAGACCGGTGGCCTTGACGTCCCACTTGATGAAGACCCTGGAGAGACTGCTCCTTGCTCACCTCCGCCCCCTGGTGGAACCAGCGATGGATCCACTCCAGTTCGCCTACCAGCATGGCATTGGGGTGGAGGATGCGGTGATCTTCCTCCTTCACCGTTCTCTGTCCCACCTGGAGAAGCCCGGGAATATGGTGAGGATCATGTTCTTTGACTTCTCCAGTGCTTTCAACACCATCCAACCGATGATCCTGAAGGACAAGCTGCTGTGCGCAGGGGTGGACCAGCACCTGTCATCATGGATCCTGGACTACCTCACGAACCGGCCTCAGTTTGTGAGAACCCGGGACTGTGTGTCCGACACGATCATCGGTAGCACGGGGGCCCCCCAGGGAACGGTGCTGGCTCCCTTCCTGTTCACTCTTTATACTGCGGACTTCTCACACAACACAACACACTGCTATCTACAAAAGTTCTCTGATGACTCTGCGATCGTTGGCCTCATCTCCAATGGAGATAAAGCTGAGTACAGAGGGCTTATCCAGGACTTCGTGGACTGGTGCCATCGGAACTGCCTCCAGATCAACGCGAGGAAAACTAAGGAGCTGGTGGTGGACTGCCGCAGGCATGGGCAGTCCCTCACAGCATCAGTAAATATACAGGGAACAGACATCGAGATGGTGACATCCTATAAGTACCTGGGTGTTCATCTGAACAATAAACTAGACTGGTCACACAATACTGACGCACTCTACAAGAAGGGACAGCGCAGGCTGTTCCTGCTGAGGAGACTCAGGTCTTTTGGTGTACAAGGGGCGCTGCTGAAGACATTCTATGACACGGTGGTGGCATCAGCCATCACTTTTGGAGTGGTCTGCTGGGGCAGTGGCATTACTGCAGCCGATAGGAAGAGACTGAAAAAACTGATCAAGAAAGCTAGCTCTGTCCTGGGGCAGCGCCTTGATCCGGTGGAGGAGATAGGAGAGAGAAGGACGGTGGCTAAACTGTCATCTCTGCTGGAGTCCGAGTTTCAACCTATGCAGGACATACTGAATGCACTGAGGAGCTCATTTAGCAGCAGACTACATCATCCCAGGTGCACAACCGAGAGGTTTCGCAGGTCCTTCCTACCAACGGCTGTCAGACTGTACAACCTAAGCAGGGCTGCTCGCAGAGATAGCAAAAAGACGTAACAAACTAATAGTTTTTTTGAATGCAAAAGATGCAATAGACTTACACAATGGTCCCCTCCGGCATACAACTAGGAAAATACCGGTCACTATGGAGGGTGAGAATATGTATGGGCACATAATCATACCATGTAGGATATCTAAGTAGACGGTTATGCTGTTTCATCCCATCTAGCAACAATGCTCTGCACTGTGTGTGTTTATATATTTACATATTTATTCCATCTAGCTACAATGCTCCGCACTGGGTGTGTTTATATTTATATATCTATATATTTATTCCATCTAGCTACAATGCTCCGCACTGTGTGTTTATATATCTACATATTATTCCATCTAGCTACATTGCTCCGCACTGTGTGTGTTTATATATTTACATATTTATTCCACCTAGCTGCAATGCTCCGTACTGTGGGTGTTTATATATTTACATATTTATTCCATCTAGCTACAATGCTCTGCACTGTGTGTCTGTGTGTGTATATATATATATTTTATAGTAATATGTACATAAGTATATTAGCTGCTCTTGCTTGCTTGTTTTTTTTCTTGCCTTCTGATTGTTGCTCTGAGTGTTGCTATCCCTGTGCTGTTGCAGTCCTGGAATTTCCCCGTTGTGGGACTAATAAAGGCTTATCTTATCTTATCTTATCTTAACTGTAATGCTCCTGCACTGTGTATTTATACTGTGTATACAGTGGATATAAAAAGTCTACACACCCCTGTTCAAATGCCAGGTTTTTGTGATGTAAAAAAATGAGACCAAGATAAATCATTTCAAAACTTTTTCCACTATTAATGTGACCTATAACCTGTACAACCCAATTGAAAAACAAACCAAAATCTTTTAAGGGGAAAAATAAAAAATAAAAAACACTCAATAACCTGTTTGCATAAATATGCACACCCTGTTATAGCTGGGGACATGGCTGTTTTCGAAATTAACCAGTCACAGTCAAACTCATGTTCAATGGGAGTCAGCACATACCTGCTGCCATTTAAAGTGCCTCTGATTAACCCCAAATAAAGTTCAGCTGTTTTAGTAGGCTTTTCCTGACATTTTTCTAGTTACATCTTACAGCACAAGGCATGGTCCACAGAGAGCTTCCAAAGCATCAGAGGGATCTCATTGTTCAAAGGCATCAGTCAGGAGAAGGGTACAAAAGAATTTCCAAGGCATTAAATATACCATGGAACACAGTGAAGACAGTCATCATCAAGTGGAGAAAATATGGCACAACAGTGACATTACCAAGAACTGGAAGTCCTTCCAAAATTGATGAAAAGACAAAAAGAAAACTGGTCAGGGAGGCTGCCAAAAGGCCGAGAGCAACATTGAAGGAGCTGCAGGAATTTCTGGCAAGTACTGGCTGTTTAGTAAATATGACAACAATCTCCCATCTAGGGTGGCAAGATGGAAGCCTTATCTTATGAAGAAAAACATTCAAGCCTGGCTACAATTTGCAAAAACACGTTTTGAAATCTCCCAAACGCATGTGGGAAAATGTGTTGTATTCTGATGAAACCAAGGTTGAATTTTTTGGCCATAATTCCAAAAGGTATTTTTGGCACAAACACAACACTGCTCATCACCAAAAGAGCACGATATCTACAGTGAAACATGGTGGTGGCACCTGTTATGTCGGTCATCAGAGACAGTCAGACTTATGCCATGCAGCGAACTGAACCTTTATTAAGGAACCACACAACTATATACAGTCTGGCTGTAGCCTGCCTGACGTCAATTCGTAAGCAGGTACGGCAAGCCCATAGAACCAAACACACACACAAGACATTGACTACACATCATTCCCCTCCCCCTTACAAAAGTGCAAAACACACACAATTCAGGCCCACCCCAATTTAGGACCCGAATCACGCACTAAGAAACAACAGCGAACAGTGAACTATAATGACCTAACACATTTGCCCAAAAACAGCCAAAACAGGACCATTTTTTTTCCTGAGCTAACTAAAATACACAAAATAATCCCATGTCACAACATACACACATGCACACCTATAAACATATGTACATTAACATTACTTAAGTTACACCACAGTCCATGGGCAGCCATGGATAAAACCGGCTCGGAGGCCCAGCGGAGCCCCATGGCATGCGCGCCCCTGGCAGCCTCCTGCCCTCAGGATCGAAGCTGACCTCCCCGGTGAGAATGTCCCCACCAACTGCTTCTCTTGTCTGGACCTACCGTGCTGCTGCCCGGCATTCAGTCCCTCCATGCCTGTCGGTCAGCCCCCGACCGCCTCCAACACCACTGCAGCTGTCATAGCCTCAGACACCCTGGCCCTCGTGGCCGAGCTCCGGGAAAAACTGCAGCCCACTTGTCGGCGTTGCCTGTCAACCCATGCGCCTCGCCGCTGCGCCCAGCACCTTCGTCCAAGGCGCTCCACTGCACTACCCCTGCGCCCGGCCATCACTGCTCTCCCCTGAGGCTCTTAGCATGACTCACGTCGGTGTCACTCATCAACCCAGGGGTGTTGCCGCTGCGCCTGGCACCTTCGTCCAAGGCGCTGCACTGCACTGTCTCTGTGCCCGGTTGTCACTGCTGCTTCCCAGGGCCATCAGCATGCTTGTTCCCGCTCTCCCGCTGCCCGGACTCCAACTGTGGGGAAGATTCAGTTGAGTCCGGTTGCTGCTCTCCCTCTCTGCTGTCACTGCTCACCGCACCATCAACATCACCAGCGCTACAGTCATGCACCGTGCTGAGCTCCTCGGCTGGCTCGCCATCGTCGGTCACCAGAGGCTCTGGTCCCCCCTGGATACCCAGCTGGTAGCTTGTAGCTTTGTTTTGGCACGCACCTAGCTTCGTGGCTAACCTTCTCGTTGACACAGCCTGAGCCTTTAGCTCTTCCGAGCTATCTAGCTTAGCTCCTCTTGGCGCCAACAGTCTCACTACCCACAGTCCCAGCTTCTTGTCCCTTGGACGTTCGGCAAAATCTCCAGCCAGCCGCCTGACAGCATCCGCATAATGCTCCGTCTCTCCCAACATGCAGAGAATTCTCCAACCCTCTGCGCCGAAACGGCGGTCCAGTAGCATCCGTCCTTGGTTCCCACCAAGTCTACCCAGGCTCAGCTCAGCCACGTATCCCGCAAGCATGGCCACCCAGTCTGGCCACAGGATTGCTGGCTCTCCCGGACACTCCAGAAACGGCAGTGGAGGTGAAGGTAGCCCACCCGCCTCCATGGTTTTCTCTTGTCGCCAAAATGTTATGTCGGTAATCAGAGACAGAGTCGGACTTATGCTATGCAGGGAACTGAGTCTTTCTTAAGGAACCACAGAACTACTGTATATACAGTCTGGTCGTAGCCCGCCTGACGTCACCCCGGAGGTGGGTACAGCAAGCCCATAGGGCCACACACACACAACTTTCATTACACATCAGCACCATCATGCTTTGGGGCTGTTTTTCTTCAGCTGGAACTGGGGCCGTAGTCAAGATGGAGGGAATTAAGAACATTTCCAAATACCAGTCAGTGTTGGCACAAAACCTTCAAGCTTCTCCTAGAAAGCTGAAGATGAAATTCATCTTTCACCATGACAATGACGCTAAGCACACATCCAAATTAACAAAACAATGGCTTCACCAGAAGAAGATTAAGGTTTTAGAATGGCCCAGCCAGAGTCCAGACCTGAATCCTATCGGACATCTGTGGGATGATCTGAAGAGGACTGTGCACAGGAGGTGCCCTCACAATCTGACAGATTTGGAGCATTGTTACAAAGAGTGGGCAAATATTGCTACATCAAGATGTGCCACGCTGATAGACTCCTACCCAAAAAGACTGAGTGCTGTATTAAAAGCCAAAGGTGCTGCAACAAAGTATTAGTTTAAGAGTGTGCATACTGTATTTATGCAGACAGGTTATTGTAAGTTTTTTATTTTTCCCCTTAAAAGATTTCATTTTGTTTTTCAACTGGGTTGTACAGGTTATAGGTCACATTAATGGGGGAAAAAGATTTGAAATGATTTATCTTTGTCTCATTTTTTTACATCACAAAAACCTGGCATTTGAACAGGAGTGTGTAGACTTTTTATATCCCTGTATATATATATATATTGTAGAGGATGATTGTTATAAGGTACAGAGATTATTTAATTTATACATATGGGAGTGTGTGGAAGCAAAGGTTTACTTCAGGACCACACACATACAAAAAAACTTGTTTGGGGCACCAGTCCAAAAGCTTGGGACAATTTATTAATAACTAATCTTTATACCTTCTATCAATCAGTCTCAAACATTTGTGAATTCTTCTGCGTGACTCAAGAAAACAGACACAAGAAAAAAATTAAAGCGGAAACTTGTATATACCATTTACAGTTTTAATGATCAGACTTGGCTTAAAATACATTACACTCAATGGACTTGTAGGTAAGGTGAAATGATCAACAAGTATCAAGCATCACATTCAACTTGTAACGGATTACTGAGCGTAAAGGATATAATGACACATTTGTGGAATCAAAGAAAACCTTAGTTGAATTTGTAACTGATGAAAATGGAGACTGAAATAACTGTAGCCAAAATATGAAGAAAATTAGACGCAATTTTTATGAAGAAAATGATAAAAGCTGATTATATGAAAAAAAGAAATTCTGGGTTACTCTAAAAAGGAATGGAGGTTAATGAAAAGAGGGATACTATTTCTCTTTAATTCTATAGCCTTGATCAGAGTCTATGAAGTAGCTTTAACAGGAGAAAATTGTGACATACTTTAAGGTGATGGACATCGCATAAACTCAGCAGATAAACAAGGGATCTTGCTCACTTGACCATTGGGGTTTTTCAGCTGGATCTGTGGTTGAAGCTTTATTTGATGATACAGTTGGGAGCTGAGATCCGGCTACGTTGATGAAAGACTGCTGGCCGCTGATGTGTATGCCATGCGGAGGGACAACACAGGATTTTTCCAGCGGCTTTCCCGAGTCCAGATACTTTGGAGATCGTTCAAAGTCTGATCAAAGTCACAGGATCGAAGAGAGAAATAATAAAAAAATTATTTAAGCTGTGGAGGAATGAAATAAGTGCAGGCGGACACGGCAAGCTGAAGGTTAAAGGTGTTTTATTCCTCCATCACGAGACTCACTCAGCGCTCTGTCTGTGCACTGTGAGTGAGCCCTGAGTGCATTCTGAATGCGTTGTGAGTCAGCTTAGAGTGAGTACATTTATACAGACAAGAGAGAATGCATGGCACATTTACATAACAGTCAACACATATCAATTGCTTGATTACCGGCGCCGGAATTCCTCTCTTTGCTCCGGGGATGTATAACAATAGGACAAAAGAGAATGCAAGGCACATTTATGTATATATTGATATCAGTCCATGCATATCAATCACGTGATTAACTGGTTGTCCCCCGAGGGGCTTTCTGCCTGTATGCCAGTTCTGTTTCATGCTCAAGCTGAGTGTTCTGAATGTCCAAGTAGATTGTGGTGGGTCACCACACCGCTCCCCCCAGAGCACTCAGCAGTGGTTATGACACCCCCCCCCCACTCCGTCGTTTGTCCAGCTCTGGTAAAACTGTCCTGCTGTAGAGGAGTGTCGGAGGGCATGTCAGTCCGTGAGGGGGACGGGGGAGGGGTGGAAAGGCAGTGTGCTCCGCTCCGAGTTCCAGCACGTTGAACGGCCGTGGATCATGGGCGCACGGGCAGGAGCGCAGTCGTGCGTAACGGAACCAGACGGCGATCGGCCAGCTTTGGAAGCGAGGTGCGGGAAAAGCTCTGTGCAGGAGGAGGTGGAGGGGGGTGGGAGTAAGCAAGTGCCGGCCTGGGACGGCAAAGTTGTCCGGGCCGCGCAAAAATTGCTTGTGGATCCGCGATGGTGAGGGACTTTCCCGTTAAACGTGGCGGAGAGCCACAGCGGCTGTGAGAAGAAGAAAAAAAAATTTAGTCTCTGACTCCTCGTGCGGGCCCAGTCCTGCAAGGATGTGGGGAAGGCGAATGGCCGAATTCCCCGAGAATGCATAGCGGCTATAATAAACTGAAGCTGTGTCAGGGACTCGGCAGTTTGGCTTTAGGTGCGGGAAAACAGCCCTAAAGTCATCGGGGAAAGCAATCGACTAAATTCCCATTGTGTGCTGTGACTGGAAAACTCATACAAAGTCCTGTGTGCGGGCTGCACGTCTGCTTCAGGTGCGCGAGCAGCCCTGAAGGTTCTGAGGGTGGCGATGGACCGTGTTTCTCGGGCATGTACAGCGGTGAAGGACGTTGTTTCAGTCTGTGGAGCCGGTTTGTCCCTGGTGCGTGGCGCGTGCCTGGCGCGTGCCTGGCGCAGTGACCACATAGCTGGCAGTAGCGCTGTCCTCGTAGTCCCTGCAGTGTGCGTGCATGGCTTCTGTGTACCGAAGGTCTGTTGATGAGAACTGAAGTCAGGATCAGGGAGCTTGATGGAAACCTGCGCAGTCGGCGCCGATGGTCTTCCCTGTTCAGGCTGGTTCTGTCGTTCGCTTGTGTTGGGTCATGGTGCATTCTGGTCCAAGCGCTGCGCTCTCCATCCGGCCCTGGAGGTCACCATCGCGGAGAGAGGACAAGGTGTGCGCGGGCTCCCGTGTGGATGCGAAGGACGTAGGCGATCCTCGGTCTCTGGAATCCACAGCGCGGTGAGAGGGAGCAGACGATCATGCTCCCTCGGCAGGTCCCAGCGTGGAGGTCCAAAATATCAGGCGAGGGTCGCACCATGATGCTTTCTGAGGCTTTCCAGGTCGTGGATGATCTCCAGGGTGTTCGCCTGGTGTTCCATTCTTCGTCAAGGGTCACCAGTGTGGAGGAACGAAATAAGTGCAGGTGGACATAGCAAGCTAAAGGTTAAAGGTATTTTATTCCTCCATCACGAGACTCACTCAGCGCTCTGTCTGTGCGCTGTGAGTGAGCTCTGAGTGCGTTCTGAATGCGTTGTGAGTCAGCTTAGAGTGAACACATTTATACAGACAAGAGAGAATGCATGGTACATTTACATAACAGTCAACACATATCAATTGCTTGATTACTGGCGCCGGAATTCCTCTCTTTGCTCCTGGGATGTATAACAATAGGACAAAAGAGAATGCAAGGCACATTTACATATTGATATCAGTCCATACATATCAATCATGTGATTAACTGGTTGTCCCCCAAGGGGCTCTCTGCCCGTATGCCAATTGTTCTGTTTCATGCTCAAGCTGAGTGTTCTGAATGTCCAAGTAGATTGTGGTGGGTCACCACAAAGCCACGAAATTCGAGTTCTTCCGATGTTGTGGTACTTGGGCGTAGCCACCTTTCAGTGGGGGTTAGAAAAATCAGGATCAGTCCACTTTAAACACAGTGATTTAAGGAAACAATTAGAAAAAGCTTAACAAATTGTAAGATAGAAAAAACGTCTGAGAAAAGCGGAGTTTCACTCCATGCAAAAAGGTTGAGCTTGAAGAAAAAAAAAAAAATCTTTCTTCAGACGCACACAGAAAGGAGACAAATTCAAAGCAGGAATATAACTGGAAAAACTAGGAAGTTTTTTCCTCTTAAATGAAAGCCATTCTTGGTCAAACACTTGACTGGCAGCAGGAAGAATCAATTATCGTCTATCGCAGGAGATTCGAATGGATTACAGTCCAGTCAGGGAGAGGTTCATTGTAACTGACCAACAGAATGAAAGGGTCCGTCATCCAACCGAGACTGGCTGGTGATTGGCTGATACCAGTCATATGACTTGCGTAAACTTCCAGTAGGAAAAAACAAAACGCATATTAACTTGATCCATCAAAGGGGTGGCCATCTTCAGTAGTGGTAATGTTCTGAGAAATATTTCCTGGAAAACTATCAAATGCTGTGTTCGAAATGCTCACTCCTTCCCTATATAGTGTACTATATAGTGAATCAGCCATTTTGTAGTGCTGTTTGAAATCTTAACTGAAAATTTCATTGACTATATAGCGCAATCAAAATATCCCACAATGCATTTTGAAAAGTAGTGTACAACGGATGGCCACTACATTAGCCAATATATGATATCTGATCAAGAAAGCTAGCTCTGTCCTGGGGCAGCGCCTTGACCCAGTGGAGGAGATAGGAGAGAGAAGGACGGTGGCTAAACTGTCATCTCTGCTGGAGTCCGAGTTCCACCCTATGCAGGACATACTGAATGCACTGAGGAGCTCATTTAGCAGCAGACTACATCATCCTAGGTGCACAACCGAGAGGTTTCGCAGGTCCTTCCTACCAACGGCTGTCAGACTGTACAACCTAAGCAGGGCTGCTCGCAGAGATAGCAAAAAGACGTGACAACCTAATAGTTTTGAATGCAAAAGATGCAATAGACTTATACAGTGGTCCCCTCCGGCATACAACTAGGAAAATACCGGTCGCTATGGAGGGTGAGAATATGTATGGGTACATAATCATACCATGTAGGATAACTAAGTAGACGGTTGTGCTGTTTCATCCCATCTAGCAACAAGGCTCTGCACTGTGTGTGTTTATATATTTACATATTTATTCCATCTAGCTACAATGCTCCGCACTGGGTGTGTTTATATATCTACATATTTATTCAATCTAGCTACAATGCTCCGCACTGTGTGTTTATATACTCATATATTTATTCCATCCAGCTACAATGCTTCGTACTGTGTGTCTATATATATATATATATATATATATATATATATATATATATTTATATGTACATATGTATACTTGCTGCTCTTGTTTCTTTTTTTTTCTCTTGCCTTCTGATTGTTGCTCTGAGTGTTGCTATCCCTGTGTGTTGCATTCCTGGAATTTCCTCATTGTGGGACTAATAAAGGCTTATCTTATCTTATCTTATATCCCATAATGCAATGCGCAGCCAACGGAGCAGTGAGAGAAGAGCTTCACATCACAACATAAACTACCTCAAAGAATTTATATTTATTAATTTGGCAAAACTAATTTGATTTGATACATTCATTCATCTTCTTCTGCTTAATCCTTTTCGGGTCGCGGGGGGGGGGAGGGGGCTATCCCAGCATCTTTGGGCGAGAGGCAGGGTACACCCTGGACAGATCGCAGGGCCAACACAGAGAGACAGACAACCATGCACTCTCACAGTCATACCTAAGGACAATTTAGAATCCCCAGTTTTGATGCCAATCAAATGCCAGATTTGATACATATTTACTACAAATTACAAGCAGGTATTGATTTTTTACCACCGTTAGTCTGTTATGTTTTACTATCTGACTGTGAAGACGTCATTAACCGTGCCGCAAAAACAAGTCCAGTAGTGTCCGAAAGCTCTTAATTTTATTGTTATCTTGAGTTTACTATATAGTCCACTATATCTAAATTCACTATATAGTGAATAGGGAGGGAGGGAGCGAGTGAGCATTCTGAACACAGCCAAAGTCTTGAGAAGAGAGAGGATTATTTTCAGTCAGAAAAGGCAGGTCAGTGTTGTCAGGAGCAACAGCAAACATATTCCTGAGTTGTCCACAAGGCGGCAATGTTTTAGCTTTGGACAATTCCTGGAGACCTGTAGGAATGTGTTTGATATACCTAGACTGTTTCAAACAGCCCTTGGTAGATAAAACTGTCTGGTTGGAGAGGAAGTTTATTGAATTTATGATCACCGTCCAAGCCTTTTCCTGGCACGAAGAGGATTTTGGGGTCTCCGTTCAAGACAGGAATGTAACGTTTAAATGGTTTATTCAGGAAAAAGGGTGAACGGGAGGTCTTTTGTTCTGCAGGGACTGTTGATGTAAATTGGAACTCAGCGTTTAATGTTACAATATTTACTGTTTTGCTGTCCAATTCTTATCTTATTATCTTATTTACTAGTGCAGTACCCGGTCACATGACCATATAAGGAGTTGTTCGGTTCCTGCTGGACTCCTTATAAGATGTTGTTCAGTCATAGACTATCGGTCACATGATCATATAAGGTGTTGTTCAGAACTCCTTGTAAGGAGTGAAGAACACAGACACACTATGTTCCGATATGAGGTCATAGAATTCTGGTTACATGAGATGATATAAGGAGTTGTTCAGTTCCTGCTGAACTGAACAACACCATTAAACAGTTCTTTGATCTCTCTTTGACATCATAGGCACTATGTATGTCACACTATATAGAATTCTGGTCACGTGACCATATAAGGAGTTGTTAAGAGCTCCTTATAAGAACTCCTTATATAAGGACTTGGAATTCCTGCTGGGGTCTTAACTCCTTATATGGTTATAACCATATAAGGAGGAACCTTATATGGAACTGGGTCTTCGAAGGGAGACTTAGTTCTGGAGCTTGGATCAGGCCCAAATCGGCTGCACGGTGGCGCAGTGGTTTAGCACTGTGGCAGCACAGTTTTACCCTCGGCCGGGGGATCGCGGGGATCATGAGATCGTGGGTTCGATCCCAGCCCCCGACAAACAGTGAGCTGTGTGTGGAGTTTGCATGTTCTCCCCGTGTTGCGTAGGTTTACTCCGGGATTTCTCCGGTTTCCTCCCGCATACCAAAAACATGTAGGTTTAGGGCGCTTGCGCACGCAGTGACCGGCAGCCGGTGGCTTGTCACCAGACTGCAAACCAAATCTACCTACGGGTACAAATAAGTAACAAAAAAAAAAAATTAACATTTTGTCCCACTGGCCTCCAGAGCCTGCCCTATGAATTGCAGTCCTCCAACTCCCAGCAGATATACCTTTTCCACCTCTGTGTTCATTTAATAGCTCCCATATGAACGATCAATAAAGATTTCCCCTCCTGAACTTCCACATATCCCAGGAGGCTAAAATTCGGGGATGCACACCCTCGTAACCCTGGCAAAGCATGTATCAAATCTGAGGTCAGTCTGACAAAGAGTTCGAGAGATATGGGAGGAACAGACAGAATGACACACACACACACACAGTTTCTTGACACTCTGTACCCTTGCCACTCCGTCCCAAGTCACTCCGTATACAAATCACAACGTACTTTAGACATTCCATACCTGCCTCTGTACCTGCTATTATGTATAGAGTCAGAGACTGGAGTCCTCTTATGCCATGCAGTGAACTTATCTTTATTGAGAACACAGAACTATTTACACTGGCTGCAACCCGCCTGACGTCACTCCCCCCAGACGGCTACGGCAATCCCTAGGGGCCACACACACACACACACACACACTACACCCTCTACACAACATTCCCCTCCCCCTTACAAAAGTGCAAAACACATACACACAATTCAGACCCACCCCAATTTAGGACCCGAATCATGCAATAAGAAAACAACAGGGAACAGTGAATTATAATGGCCTACCACATTCACCCAAAACAACTAAAATAGAATAGTATCTCTATACAAAATAATCCCGTATCACAACAGCCATTCACATGCACACCAATAAACATATTTACAATACTGTTACTTATGTTACACCACAGTCCATGGGCAGCCAAGGATCAAACCAGCACGGGGGCCCAGGGCAGCCCCACGGCATGCGCGCCCCACGGCAGCCGTCTGCCCCCCGGGGTCAAAGCTGACCTCCCCGGCATGAATGTCTGTTCTCCTCACCCTCGACTGCTTCTCTCGTCTGGACCCGCAGTGCTGTTGCCCGGCACGCAGTCCCTCCATGCCTGTCGGTCCGCCCCCGACCGTCTTCGAAATCACTGCAGCTGCCGCCGTTGTAGCCTCAGACACTCCGGCTCCCTGTGGCTGAACTCCAGGGAAAACTGCTGCCTGCTCGTCGGCGTCGCTCGTCGACCCAGGTGTATGGGATAAGGTTTGAGCCAGCAGGAACTGAATTTGAATTTTTATTATTTGATTTTGAATAACTGAATTTGAACCTGAATTAATCACTTTGAATAATTGCTTTTTACAATTTGAATCTTAATGACCTAATTTGAAATTGAATCTATTGGTTTGAATGTGTATTGCAATAAAATTGAAACTGTATTTCATTTACTTGAAAAATTTGCCTCCCTAATTCATTTTCACAGTTCAGTTTTACTTTTCTCCATACAAATTCACTTCTTTAAATGTGTTTTTTTGTGCCACACATCCAGGTCCTGGTCACCCCAGGCATGGGCAAACATGGTCACCCAATTTGGCTACAGGATCGTTGGCTCTCCCGGATACTCCAGAAACGGTTGCAAGGGTGGGGGTAGCCCATATGCCTCCATGGTTGCTCCTCATCCCCAAAATGTTATGTATAGAATCAGAGACTGGAGTCCTCTTACGCCATGCAGCAAACTGATCTTTATTGAGAACACAGAACTATATACATTGGCCGCAGCCCAACTGATGTCACTTCCGCCAGACGGCTACGGCAAGCCCTAAGGGCCACACACACGCCACACTCTCTACACAACACCTGCGTAATTAAATACTTACCAAACCAAAATGTTGTTGTTGTTTATTTTTAATATCAAAATGTGATTACTAGCTTATCAAAAGCTTCAAAATAGAAGCTGAAATTCAGGCTACTGTCAAACTCTCAAAAATGAGAGAGAGATCAAAAATCAACATTGAATGACCGTGACCTTCGATTTCTCAGGCAACACTGCATTAAAATCCGGCATCATTCTGTAAAGAATATTACCACTTGGGCTAAGGAACACTTTGGAACACCAACACAGTTCGTCACTACATCTACAAGTGAAAGTTAAATGTGAAAGCCATATATCAACAACACCCAGAAATGCTGCTGGTTGCTCTGGGCCTGAGCTCATCTGAGATGGACTGACGTAAAGTGGAAACGTGTGCTGTGGTCTGATGAGTCCACATTTCAAATTGTTTTTAGAAATCATGGATGTGGTGTCCTCTGGGCTAAAAATGAAAATGACCATCCAGATTATTATTGACGTTAAGTTCAAAAGCCAACATCTGTGATGTTATGGGGGTGTGTTAATGCCCATGGCATGGGTAACTTGCACATATGTGAAGGCACCATTAATGATGAACTGTACATACAAGTTTTGAAGCAACATATGTTGTCATCCAAGTAGCGTCTTTTTCATGGACGTCACTGCTTATTTCAGCAAGATAATGCCAAGCCACATTCGGCACGTGTTACAACAGCATGACTTCATCATAAAAGAGTGCAGATACTAGACCGGCGTGCCTGCAGTCCAGACCTGTCTCCCACTGAAAATGTGTGGTGCATTATGTGTAATATGATGGTTTCATCTACTCACAAGGATATGCGGGCAACACACATGTGGTCTCAGTGTGAAGCACATTTTTGTTTATTTTCTCCCCGGTCCGCCTCTTACATTCTTCCCCATCTCCACACACATACATGAGTTCCTACTTCTTTCACTCCATCAACCCCTTGTAGTAGAGTGCCAAGATTTATTTAAACAACAGCTATTTATTTTTCATAACTATCAAACATGAGTTCAACTAATAACCTGTTCCCCCCATTCTCTTTCCAAACTTTCTTACTTATTTTACCCAAATTTTTATTTTTTTTTTCCACAATATCTTTATTGAACCTTTTTTTTTTTTTTAACAAACATGATACAAACAATCAAACACTAACACTAAAGTACTACAAAAAAAAAATGCACTAAAAACACCAACAACCACCAACAAAATCAAGTCTTCAACAATGCTCCTCTGTTTAGTCTAAACAATCCAATACATAAGTATACATATTATGTTCACCAGTTTGGAATTTACAAGGTCCACACACATCATTCACCTTCTTCTTCAAGAGTTATGTTTAAATTTTTTACATAATCAAAAAAAGGTCTCCATATATTCTCAAACACAATTTCCTTTGATTTCAGTATATATGTTATTCTTTCTAATGGAAGGTTTGTTAACATCTGTCTTAACCACTGAGTCACATCTGGTCTATGAGTCTTTTTCCATAATAGTGCAATACATTTTTTGGCATTAAGCAAACTGAGGTCTATGAATGTTCTTTCACTTTTATTAAAATTATACTTTTCTGGGTACAGACCCAACAAAAACAGTTTAGGATTCAATATGATTTGTTTTGAGATTATTTTTTCAATTGTTACCCTCACCTCTTCCCAAAACATTCTTATTAATCTACATTCCCATAAACAATGAAATAGGGTTCCTTTACTTTCCATGCATTTTGTGCATGTATCTGGTATATTTTTGTTATATCTATTTAACTCCTCCGGTGTAACATACATCCGCATTAACCATTTGAAATGTATCAATTTAAGGCGTGCATTTATTGATTTGGTTTGAGCTTCTGTACAAGCCAATTCCCATTGTTCCTCTGAAATTTCAGTTTGCAGATCTTCTTTCCAGTAGTTTAATCTTTTCAGTGAATTTTCACTTGAAGATAGTGTCAATGAGTTATAAAACTCTGAAATAATACCCTTTCTTTTACTATCTTTCATCATCATTTTTTCCAAGGATGAATAAATAGGTCGAGTGAGAGCTTTATTTTGATTTGATCGAATAAAGTTTCTAAGTTGAAGATATTTAAAAAAATGTGTTCTATTGAGATTAAATTTGATCCTCAGCTCTTCAAAAGACATTATGTTATCAGCACATGGCAAATATAAATCCTGAATCTTTTGTATCCCTTTTAAATTCCATACTTTAAATACAGCGTCCGCTCACCCTGGTTTAAAATATTGATTACCCCATATTGGACTAAATTGTGACAATAACTGTGGTTCTTTTAAATAGTTTTTAGCTTCACACCATATTTTGATCATATGCTTTACAAATGGATTTTTAACTTGTTTTTGTAATTTTTTTGCCGAATCTGAGTATATGAATATGGGAAGAGGTAAAGGTAAATTGTATGATTCCATTTCAGTCCAGTGAGGGAGATCATTTGATGAAAAATAATATGTCATAGACCTCAGTTGTGCCGACCAATAATACAACATAAAATTTGGACATTTCAGACCTCCACGATCAAATGGTAAATATAATAAAGACAAACGTAATCTAGCCCTCCTGTTGTTCCATATAAATTCCACTAACTTTTTTTTTTATTCTTGAGAATAGATCTAAAGGTGGTGATAAGGGAATGTATTGAAATAAATAAAGTATTTTAGGTAAGATATTACTTTTAAGTATATTGATTCTCCCGATCATCGACATTGGTAGTGACATCCATCTCTGAGTTAACTCATTGATATCTGACATTAAGGCTTCATAGTTGACACTGGCGACTGATTCTAGCTTAGGCACAATTTGGATTCCTAAATATTTAAACTGATTTACAACATTGAATTGATTTACCTCAGGGGCTGGGTAATTTCTCTGGGTCTCATTTAGCATTAATATTGAAGATTTAGTTTTATTTATTTTATATCCTGATATTTCCCCAAAATTCTTTATTAAATTCAACAAGGTTGGAATTGATTTTTTTAGATTCGACATAAACAAAATTATGTCATCGGCGTACAGGGAGATTTTATGTTCTGTTGGTCCAACTTTAATTCCATATATTTGTGAATGTAAACGTATCGCTATCGCTAAAGGTTCAGTTGCCATAGTAAACAGAAAGGTGAAAGTGGACAGCCTTGTCGACATCCTCTATTGATTTTTATTGGTTTTGAAATATTGTTATTTGTTAGGATTTCTGCTGTAGCATTATTGTATATTATTTGAACCCATTTTATGAAATTATTTCCAAGTCCAAACCTTTGTAGGACTTCAAAAAGAAAGGGCCATTCAACTCTATCAAAGGCCTTTTCGGCGTCCAGTGATAGGAGAGCTGTATCCGGTGCTTCTTTATTAAAATAAATAATATTAAATAGTCTTCTTACATTATGGAAGCCTTGTCTACCCTTTATAAAGCCATTCTGATCTCGATTAATAATATTTGGTAAAATTTCTTGTATTCGTCTTGCTAAAATTTTACAGATTATCTTAAGGTCGGCGTTTAATAGGCTTATTGGTCTCATATTTTCACATTTATTAGAGGGCTTACCTGGTTTTGGCAGCAGTATAATTAAGGCATTATTTATGTATGATGGTAAATTATTATTTTGAAATGCTTCTAAAACCATTTCCAAAAAAGGTTTTATTAATTTATTCTTAAATTTTTTATAAAGGTCAACTGGAAGACCATCTGGTCCTGCACTTTTTCCTGATTTCATATTATCAATGGCTAGCCCAACTTCTTCTTGACTAATTTTAGACTCCAATATCTCCCTGTTTTCATTTGGAATACACGGTATAGATAGTTCGTTCAAAAACCCATTTAGTTTTGTTAAATCAGGTTCATTTTTGGTATCATATAATTTTTCATAGTAATCTCTAAAGGCTCTATTAATTTCTAAAGGATCTATAACTACCTGTCCGTTACTTATAATACTGGTAATTGGTGTTTTAATTTCTAATTGTTTAATCTGCCATGCTAATAATTTTCCTGATTTTTCACCTTGTTCATAAAAAGATTGTTTCAATCTTAGAAGACTCGAGGCAGCTCTATTCGCTGATTTTTTGTCGTATTCAGCTCTCAAAATCAGTAATTCATTCTCCAACCTTGGGTCACTTCCTGCATACACTTTTTCCTGAAGACTTTTTATTTTATGTTCCAATATAGCTCTCTCCTCTCGAGTCTTCTTAGATTTTGCCTAATTTTTATTTTACTCTAAGATTACCCTAATCTTATAACTGTAGTATCTAACATTTTTTTCTCTTTGGCAAAACATAGAACAAGAAATGGCTTTCTCTACCTAGGGGTCAGGGTAGACTTCCTGAGTCCCCGAAGCTTGTCAGGGATTATTCTGCCCTGTATGACCATAGCTTCCTGCCAACAGGCTGATGATTACAAGTCCATCCTATGAGGGGCTTTTACAGGCCTCCCTGACCTTGTCCTCATAGGAATCTCTGGAATGAACCTGATATGGGATCCGTTTCTGTGCAGACTTCCCGATGGTAGGTCGATGTTGTAGTACCTTGGTGTCTGAGCTGGCCCACTGATGAGTCCCGACTGTTGTGTGTTTTTCACCCAAACCCTTTGTCCTGGTCTACGCTCTTGTCTTTCCATTGTGCGATGTCTGTTGTTGAACCACAATGTTTGTTTTGCGGCAGCATGAAATAAAGCAACGTTGAAAGGTTTTAAGCAGGTTTATTAAATCATACCGCCTTCACAGGAACTCGGCTCCAGCCCATAGTGTGAGCAGACTGAAGCTGAATTCCTCAGGCTCTCAGAGAGGAGACACAGTGTGTGTCAGCAGCAGTTGCAGGAATCAGATTGAGAGGATGAGCATGGATTACAGTGCAGTATATATACCCAACTACAACAATACATAAAAGAGCATTCCCAGCAGTGGGTATGATCAAAGAGACTGCAGAACAGGCATGAGACATTTGCATTTGAGAGACATACATCACAATAGGCAGATTGCTGGCCTCTGCTCCAGCTGCAGGACAAAGAGGTTACAAGGCACATCTACATATTGATCTCAGTCTCTAGGTCACAGTCAGGACAGGACGCATGAACACAATGAATGAATGGCACATTAACATCACAATGCATGTATGGCACATTACATCTCAGTAGTGCAGCGGAAAAAACCAGGAGTAGCGAGCTGTCTGTCCTTAGTCTGTTGTGGGGGTTACACCAACCCGCCACACACTCCCTCCCAGAGGGCTCGGCAGGCGGCCGAGGTCTCGATCATGCAGCTTGGGCAGCGAGCAGGAGAAGCTCTGTGCAGGCGGAGGGGGGTGGTGGTGGTGGTAAGTGCCGGCCGGGAGCGGTGAAATCGTCCTGGCAGCGCAAAAATTGCTTGTTGTTCCGCGATGTCGAGGGGCTGTCCCGTTGAACTTGCGGAGATCACAAGAAGAAAAATTAGTCTCTGACTCCTCTCGTGGCCATGAAGAAAAGCAGGAGCGGCTGTAAGAAAAAAAAACAAACAAAAGCAGAGGGACTTGGCGTGTGGGAAAAGCTGACGGCTGAATCCCCTTGTGTGCCGTGGCTAAGACCATAAAATCCAGTGAGCAAGCTGCGTGCCTCAGGTGTACGAGCAAGCCTGAAGGGCCAGTGTGCAGCAGAAGGAAGGCGGTCAGTGGAGCCGTATGTGTCCCGTGCATGGTGCGCCGTCCTCGTAACTCCCCGGTGCGTGTGCCAGGGCTCCGTGCGTGGGTGGGCCAGCTGGAGAGGAAAAGCCAGGGTCAGGGAGCTTAATCATCCCTGTTGTAGTTGCAGCAGATGGGTCATGGTGCGTTCAGGTCCACGTGTGCTCCGTCGGCCGTGGAGGTCGCCGTCGTGGAGAAAGGACAAGGTGCATGCGCTCTCATGTGGAGGAGCTGCGAGCGCGGCCGGTCCAGCGTGGATGTGCCGATCTAGGCGTGCAGATCTCACCATGAAGTTGCTGCGGCTTTCCCGGTCGTGAGTGATGTCCGGAGAGTTCCCTGAAGCAGAAGGGAGCTGCTGCGTTCACGTGTCGTCGGAGCATCACCGCCGGGTGCTGCGTTCATTGTCAGCGTGTTCTTTTCTGCCTTCAGGTCATGGTGCGTTGGAGCGGCGAGAGGGAGGAGACGTCTTGTGTCCCTCGGCCGGTTCAGCGTGGATGTCCAGACCAGAAGGTTGCGTCGCACAAAGCGTGTGCATCTTCGGGGTCACCAGTGCGGCGGCATGATATAAAGCAACGTTGAAAGGTTTTAAGCAGGTTTATTAAATCATACCGCCTTCATGGGAACTCGGCTCCAGCCCATAGTGTGAGCAGGCTGAAGCTGAATTCCTCAGGCTCTCAGAGAGGAGACACAGTGTGTGTCAGCAGCAGTTGCAGGAATCAGATTGAGAGGATGAGCATGGATTACAGTGCAGTATATATACCAAACTACAACAATACATAAAAGAGCATTCCCAGCAGTGGGTATGATCAAAGAGACTGCAGAACAGGCATGAGACATTTGCATTTGAGAGACATACATCACAATAGGCAGATTGCTGGCCTCTGCTCCAGCTGCAGGACAAAGAGGTTACAAGGCACATCTACATATTGATCTCAGTCTCTAGGTCACAGTAAGGACAGGACGCATGAACATAATGAATGAATGGCACATTAACATCACAATGCATGTATGGCACATTACATCTCAGTAGTGCAGCGGAAAAAACCAGGAGTAGCGAGCTGTCTGTCCTTAGTCTGTTGTGGGGGTTACACCAGCCCGCCACAGTTTGTCCTTAATATCCTGATCCTTTCTTTTGAATGCCTGAAGGTCAGGCCATATTGGCTGAAGCTTCTCCTGACTGACGGGCAGGGGTGTTCGGATGTTTTGACCCATTGGCAGCTGTGCAGGTGATGATCCGTGTGACAAGGGTGTGGCCCTATAAGCCAAGAGAGCCTTGTGTGGATCCTCCCCCTTATTCAGAAAAGCTTTAACAGTACGCACAGCCCTTCCCGCTTCTCCATTACTTTGTGGATAAAGTGGACTGCTGGTCATATGAGTGAAGTCGTAACCTTTAGCAAACTCTGCTACAGTGAACTGAAGTCCATTGTCTGTTACCATGGTTTCTGGAACTCCATGGCGTTTGAAGATGAACTTTAACTTGTCTTTAACATGGGGTGTGGTTGTGTAGGTGAGGTTGGCTACTTCAGTGTAGTGTGAAAAGTAGTCAATCACCATGAGATATGTTGTCTTATTCCACTGGAACAGATCTGCAGCCACCTGCTGTGACAGTCCGGCTGGCAGCGGTGTCCTCATCAGTGGTTCTGGTGCATTGTGGGTTAGCCTTGCACATATTCCACAGTTTTCCACTTGCTGTTCAATCTGTTTTGTCAGACCTGGCCACCATATAGACTGTTGAGCCTTGGCAATACACTTTGTTATGCCCTGGTGACCTTCATGTATTTTACAAAGCATCTCTTCTTGCATGGTGACAGGGATGGCGAGTTGCTTGCCTTTCATCAGTAGTCCATCTAGGACCAACAGGTCCTGGCGATACTGCCAGTATTGTTGGAGAGAAGGTGGGAGAGCACTCCTTTGTGGAAAAAAAAAAAAAAAAAAAAAAAACTTATAAAAATTAAAGGGCAGCGATACACCATGGCGGCCGCTGTGGGCACCATCTTTTTTTTTTTTTTTTTTTTTTTTTTTTTTTTTTTCTCCTCTGTGGACGACGCAGTCAACCTGGCCCTCCACTCCATCCTGCAGCACCTGGACTCCCCGGGAACCTACGCCAGGATTCTGTTTGTGGACTTCAGCTCCGCATTCAACACCATCCGCCCCGATCTGCTCCAGGACAAGCTGTCCCTGCTCAACGTGCCTGACTCCCTCTGCAGGTGGATCACCGACTTCCTGACGGACCGGAGACAGCATGTGCGGCTGGGGAAGTCTGTCTCAGACTCTGTTAGCATCAGCATTGGATCACCCCAGGGCTGTGTACTTTCCCCCCTACTCTTCTCCCTTTATACCAACTCCTGCACCTCCTCCCACCAGTCTGTTAAGCTGATTAAGTTTGCGGACGACACCACCCTCATCGGGCTCATCTCCAACGGTGATGAGTCCGCCTACAGGGTAGAGGTGGCCCAGCTGGTGTCCTGGTGCAGCCACAACAACCTGCAGCTGAATGCTCTGAAGACAGCGGAGATGATTGTGGACTTCAGGAAAGTCACATCCCCCCTGCCCCCCCTCACCATCACAGGCTCTCCCATCACCTTTGCAGATTCCTTCCGCTTCTTGGGCACCACCATCACCCGAGACCTCAAATGGGAGCCAACCATCAGCTCCCTCATCAAAAAGGCCCAGCAGAGGATGTTCTTTCTGCGGCAGCTGAGGAAGCTCAAGCTACCCACCAAGATGTTAGTGCAGTTCTACACGGCCATCATCGAGTCCATCCTCACCTCCTCCATAACTGTGTGGTACGCAGGAGCCACTGCCAGGGACAGACTAAGGCTGCAGCGCGTCGTGCGCACTGCTGAGAAGGTGATAGGCTGCAAGCTCCCATCTCTCCAGGACCTGTACATCTCCAGGACCCGGAGGCGTGCTGGCCGGATCATAGCCGATCCTTCACATCCTGGTCACGTGCTGTTTGCCCCCCTCCCCTCAGGTAGAAGGCTTCGGTCCATTCGGACTAAAACCTCTCGGCACATGAACAGCTTTTTCCCCTCTGCCATCAGACTGCTGAACACTAAGTGACTTTTGACTCTCGTGCACTATGTACAGCAGCTCAACCAGACTCATGTCATTCATCACTGTTTTTCTGTTGCATTATTGACTGCACTATGTGGTACTTCACATTATCTGCTACATGCTAATTTTTTAAACTGCCTTGACTAGTACTACTCATTATTACTAGTATTACTATTATTATTATTACTTATTATTACTTATTTTTCTACACTTATTGCACGTTTCTAGTCCTTTAGTTTTTTTAGTTTATCCCTTTTTCTCATTATGTTTTTAATGTTGCAGCATGGCACCGAGACAAATTCCTAGTTTGTGTATCACATGAACAATGGCAATAAACCTGATTCTGATTCTGATTCTTTGAGGCCATTCTGTTTGGACCATGTCTTTTAGCCTTTTGAAGGGTTCATCTGCGTCTTGTGCGGTCCTAATCTGAGCCAATTTCCCCTGCAATGCAGGTAAGTGTTCCACTATTTGGTTGACATACAGCTCTATGTCTTTCTCCAGCTCTACTTCTTCTGTTGTAGGCAGAGCTTTGATTGGTGCCCTGGACAATGCATCCGCAGTCTGAATCTCATAATTCGAGGGGGAAAGTCATCAACGGCTCTGCTGCTCAGCAGAGAGATGAGAGGTTTGTGGTCAGTCTGTATGAGGAAATCCATTCCAATCAGATAAGTCTGAAAATGCTCACATGCCCAGGTCAGTGCCAGTGCCTCTTTTTCAGTCTGAGCATATCTGCGCTCTGCCTCCGTCATGCTGTGTGAGATGAAGATGACTGGACACCAGTCTTCTGATGGCTGTTTCTGGGATAAGACTCCACCGAGTCCAAATGATGAGGCATCTGCCACGACTCTTGTCTCTCTGTTTGGGCAGTAATGTACCAGGACTGTGAGTGAGCTCAACTGTCTACGCAGCTTCTCAAAAGCCCACTGTTGTATGCTCCCTCAGGCTCAGTCACTGTCTGCTTTGAGCAGGTCTCATATGTGCTGGGTGAGATCTGCAACATGTGAAGAAAACTTTCCCACATAGTTTACCATGCCCAAGAATGTTCCCACCTCCGTGACATCTTTGGGTGTGGGCATCTCAGTTATCACCTTGATTTTGCCTGGGTCTGCCTCTATGCCCGGTGCACTGGGCCATGTGCCCAGGAATGTAACCCGCTCTACAGCGAACTTGCACTTGTCGTTGAGTGTTTGCCCTTCTTTTTGGAGTCACTCCAACACCTGGTGCAGCCTGTGGTCATGCTGTTCTCGATGACCCAAAGACAAGAATATCATCTGCATGACAAGTGGCTCCCTCCAGTCCGGCTAGCATCTGTGTTAGCCGCTTCTGAAAGTGCTTGGGTGCTGACGAAATACCAAATGGCAGTCTGTGAAAACAGTATCTCCCAAAAGGTGCAATGAATGTTGTCAGAGGGGCTGATTCAGGGTGTAGATGCACCTGCCAAAATCCTGCCATGGCATCAAGTTTTGTAAAGACTGCTGCATCTTCAAGTTTGCCCAAAGTTTAGTTGACGGCTGGCAGGATGTGTCACTCTCTGCGGATGAACTCATTAAGGTGAGTTAGGTCTACACAGATCCTAATCCTTCCCTTCAGTTTGGGTGTCACCACCACCCCTGCATACCACTCTGTGGGCTCCTCTATGGACTTGATCACACCCATCTTTTCTATTCTCTGCAGTTCCTCTTTTACTTTGAACAGTGGTGATGCTACACCCCGTGGTAGTGACAGAGCATAAGGTTTTGCTGCTTCTTTTAGCTTAATTCTGTACTCTCCTCGCAAGCGTCCCAGTCCTGTGAAGACTTTGGGATACATTTGTTTGATGTTGGCTGACAGCTCATGAATACTGTCAACTTGGTGCAGCAGCTGCAGTGCTTTGATTGCTGGCAGTCCTAGCAAAGGGGTAAGCAGCTCTTGTACCACAAATACAGGTTGCTTTGTAGTTAGGTGTTTGTATTGTATGACACCATTAAACTGTCCTCTCACCTTTAGAGGCTTGTTGCTTGGTCCCAGTAGTGTTATTGTTGGTCTGATTAGTCTGCCGTGCTGTTTTTCTGACTAGATGGTAGTTGGAATGGCTGTCACCTCCGCCCCAGTGTCGAGCTTGAAGGTGGTTTGTTGCCCATTCAACGCCACTGTTTTTTTTCACGTTGTAGATCCATCTCCTGTGGACACTTCTCCCAGGAAAACACTATCCTTCTCCTCTTCTTGGATGAAGTTTACTCTGCCTGATCTACAAACAGCAGAAAAATGGCTTTTAGGATGGCATTTCCTGCATTCTGCTGCCTGTGCAGCACAGTCGTTCAGTGAATGCATTGGTGCTTTGCCACATTGCCCGCAGCTATATTGTCCTTTATGTGGCTGTTTTTGAGCTTTGCCTTGCGTGTGTTTTTCTGTCCATCGTTCTCTGTAAAAGTTTTTCTTGCCTTTCACCATATCTACTGTACATTCACTTGTTTGCATTCTGTCTCAGCTGTGTCATGCACCGCGGGGTGCTGCTTTTTGATTTCTTTATGCTGTCTGATTTTTATGACCACTTTTTCCAGTGATAGTTCACTATCCATTTGCAGACTCTCTGACAGGTGCCTACTACCAGTCTGTCTCTAATCAGTTCCTCTTGCAATATACCATATTGGCATTGTTCTGCCAGTTTTTAAACAGCAGCAATTAAGACTTATGCCGATTCTCCAGGCTCTTGGCATCTTTTGTTAAAACGTTCTCATTCATAGACGACATTGTATTTGCATATGAAATACTTCTCAAAAGCATCATGTAGTTTTGTATTTCTTCTGGTCTGCTTCAATTAAACCCAGTGTATTAAAAATGTCATCCGCTTTGTCCCCCATAGTGTAAACTAATGAGTTTACCTGGTATTCTTCAGATTTTTCATTCAGTCCTGCAGCAATCCGAAACCTTTCGCATCTGCAAATCCAATTAGGCCAGCTGGAGAAGTCCAAGAAATCAAAGTTTTCTGGTGGGTTTATGGAGAACAGTGACTCCATCCTATTTTTTTTTGTATTTTCTTCGGTCAATTTATAACTCTGCACATGGGTGAGCAGACTGTCAGCGCCACGTCTGGGGGGCAGTCTCTTGCTCTCTTTCTGCTCCGCTACAGTTTGTAACTGCCAGCAAGGTAGCTTAGCTTTTTTTTCTGACCGTGCGTGACTCACAGCACTTCGCTAATCTTCGGGTGTCAGTGTTCACTGTCCTTCCTCTTCAGGACCTCCAACATTCTTTGTGATGGGATTCAACACTTCTGACACCATGTAATATGATGGTTTCATCTACTCAAAAGGATACACGGGCGACACACGTGGTCTCTGTGTTAAGCACATTTTTATTTATTTTCTCTCCAGTTGATCCCTTACATTCTTCCTCATCTCCACACACTCACATACATGAGTTCGTACTTCTTTCACTACATTATGAAGTGCAAAATATGAAAATGGAGACCCTGGACTGTTGAGCAACTGAAGTCATACATCAAGCAAGAATGGAAAAGAAGTCCACCTACAAAGCTTCAACAATTAGTGTCCTTAGTTCCTAAATGCTAAGTGTTGTTAAAAGTAAAGGTGATGTAAGACAGTGGTAAACACGTCCCTGTCCCAGCTTTTGTTGAACGTGTTGCAGCATCAAATTAAGAATGAGTGAATATTTGCAAAAAAAAAAAAATAAAGTTTATCAGTCTGAACATTAAATATCTTGTCTTTGCAATGTATTCAACTGAACATAGGTTGTAAAGAATTTTTAAATCATTGTATTTTGTTTTTAAACATGTACACAACGTCCCAACTTCACTGGAATTGGGTTGCAATTTGATCCAGCTATTAGTTATATGAGTCAGTCTGGAAAAGTGTTGCCCACCCCTGATATAGATGTGACATTAATTGTTGTATCTTAGGAAAAGGAACAAAATAATAACAGCTTCTATTTTTAAGTGTTTGAGTATTGTTTACATAGTACTGCTCTCTGTCTCTTCAGTTTGGCCACAGAAGCTATTTCATTTGTTTAAAAGGAAACTCAACACACCCAAGGTTATGCAAACGTGTTTTTATCTCTTTTACAGCCCAGTTAAAACAAGCCATACTTTACCACTCAAAATCTGTACCTAACGGCACACAACCTGAATGCCGAAGCTATTGAAGCAAAATTTTCATTACCGCTTAGAACAATACAAAAGTCAAAACCTTCTAGAAAGACCTTACTCCTGATTTTTTGCTTTAGGGGAGGAATTTACTCCCAACAAGATTTAGCACATCACTCCAAAGAGAGGGGAGGTGGGGGAGGAGGAGGAGAAAAGTGAGAGACAGAAAGAAAAAGGGATGAGTAAGGGAAAGAAATGAGAGGAGGAGAGAAGGAATTCTTGCATGTACAGACTGGCAGCAGCTCTCTGTTAACACACAAAGTTACTCATTTAAACAGCTTGGATAATGAACTGTCTATAAATAAAATAGGTTTTTAAAACTTGATTTTCCATCTGATGTTTCCATAACACAATGTGTCCAGTATTGTAGTTCATTACCATTATTAGTTTTGAACACAAACACTTTTAATGTATCATTGCTGCAGCATCCATTAATACAGTATTATCATTCTGTGTGTTACAGATTGCTCTTCCTACAAGTTTGTTCAAGAATAGATGACTATGCCAAGGCTTAAAGAAAATTAAATATTTAACTGTATGAATAATGCAGTGATGACTGGTGGGCTATTTTAAGTGCTCCTCTTATAAAATCATTTACTGTAACTAGAGAAAAGAAAACATAATGCAACTCTTCACCCCAGGGCTGTTGGCATTGTTATAGTTATAGTTGTTATGCCTGTTGTTTGAAATGTTAAGGTTAACATTTTTATAGATAGCTGGTGCTTGCTAATACTGTATAGCACGTGGGAATTGCAATGTCAAACTTGATGCAAGAATACTACAAGCAATCTTCAACATACACATTCATTTTCAGGTCAGAGGTCAAGGCTACAGGATCTGCACCGCCACTGAGTGACTTCTTGTTGGGGTATCTTTCAACTGGTTTTGACATACTGTATTTTTTTGGAACCTATCAAAGCTTGTCTGCACGAGAGGCGGAGTACATCCCGGACAGCCCACCACGCCATCACAGGGCCAACACAGAGAGACAGCCACTCACACCTAAGGACAATTTATCCTCAGTTAGTGGCAGTGACCCTAACATGCATGTTTTTGGACTGTGGGAGGTGACTGGAGTACTTGGCAAAAAGCCATGCAGACAGAGGAGAACATACAGTCTCCACACAGAAAGGCCACTGCTGACCAAGGGTGGGTTCCAGTTCATGACCTTCTTGCTGTAAGGTGACACTGCTAACCACTGGACCACCAAGCTGCCCAGGAACCCATTCTGTCTTTGCCTTAAAATAGCCCCATTTCCATTACCAGGAACTAGGAACCAGTTTTGCAGGAACGTCCCCTATATGCGTGTCACCACTACCAGGAAGCGACAAAAATAAGGCCCTGGTCAGGAGTAGGTACTTCAGAGCAGCAACAAAAGCTGCTGGGTGGAATTTAGGATTGACTTGGTGCCGATTTCATAAAACTCGACCAGAGTGCTTAAAACCCTTTCGTATTCCGGTGTCCCACTCGTAGGACGTTTTAATATTTCTGCTGCAATACAGTGAAGTGTGGTAAACCTGTGGGTAGTCATGCCTTACATCATTTGAAAGCTTAGACTTTCATCCATTTGGTTATTAAAACAGATCTGAGATACAGTCATAACACTGAAATTAAATAGAGCATCAAATGAGCTAGCACAACATAGCAACATAGCATTTACTCACCAATGATGCTTTCTTGGAGTCCTATAATTAATGATAATCCAACAAATATGGTACAGTTTTATTGCAAAAGGTCCAGCAGATCCATTTGAATAAGATTTATTTTCCATCTAGATGACTGCAGGGGAAAGCACCCATAAAATTGCAGCATTGTTTGAAACCCAGCCGGCTAACTTCCTGCCTTTTTTTGTTTATGCCCTATAAAATCTACATTTCCCATAGCGATAGTGATGTAAATGGAAGCCCAAATAAGCCAATTAATTTCTGAACTTAATGATACCTGAAGTGGTGAAGAGGTAGCTGAGCGCTAAGGCAAAGCTGTCAATTTATCGCTTGTGTTCCCTCCTAGCTGTTCGGGCTAACGTTTAATAATGCTAACCTCAACACGTGGACCTGCCTGCATCCATTATTTCCAAACAACATTGGCGACGAGGAGAAACTTTGTCAACATCAAGATGGAAATGCTGCTGACACATCTACCATCGTTCCTCGCTTTTCCCGGTGAGCCGCCCATTCCTTGGCAACGTTGGCATGAGTCATTTGAAACATTTGTGTCCGCCATGGAACTAGCTAAAACTAGCACGCTAAGGCTGCGTGCCATTACCCCGGCTGCTGGGCCCGCCGACCCCGCATCCTCTGGCCCGCCGACCCTGAAATTATCATTGCAGGATGACAGGATAATACAGCATGCCAAAAATGTGGTAACTGTGGCTCTCCCTCACACCGGACATGCACACCTGCTCTGGACCAAGTAACAGCAACTAAGCTGACCCAGCCAGTGTGGGATCTGGACTGGGACTTTGCTGATGAGCCAGCCACAATTCCAGCAAGGTGGCCCCCAGATTCACCTGAGCCAGTGCCACCAGGGCTGCACCCACCACGGGCTTGACAGAGGCCTCACTGAGCTCTGAACTGTCACTGACTCAAAAGTTCTTATTTCATGTTCAGTCAGTGCATGGTCCATTCAAAGTGACAGAATAGCCCACATGACCATGCGGGTTAAACTGGCAGTCTACCCGTTTACCCAAGTTGTAACAATTAATTTTTTAGTTTTCTGATGTCCTGTTCGGAAATAAGCTTGCGGTGATTCTCACAATGGTCCACTCAAGTACATAAGCATAACTTGTTTTACATTAAGCATATGCTAATGGTCATATTGGCCCGTTTGGCCACATCTTGTGTGTGCTTAACTTGTAATTCAACTTTTTTATTTTCTCAACAAAAAATAAGCACAAGTGACAGCATTATTTACAAACCTTAACAAATCAAATCAACAGGTCTTGGGTAGATACACTTTCCCATATCCAAAACAATCTCTGCAGCCATACAAAAGAAAGATTACCATCTGTCCTATCTAGAAGCTTCTTTAAAATATAAAACTGTTAACCATGACCTATTAAAGTTTTCACAGTTATTGTTAATTCTGATTAACATTTCTTCATATGCTACAACTTGTAACATTTGTGTCAACCACATTTTAAAATCAGGAGGGGATGTACTTTTCCAGCATCTGAGGATCACTCGGGCCGCAGTAACAACCCCTAAATTTATCACAACAAAATCATATTTTGACACATTCGGCATTTCTGTTCTGTCCCCTAAAAGGCATAACCTTGGGGATTTAGGCACCGTTCTATCCAACCACTTTCCAATATGTTCCACAACCTTTTCCCAAAATGGATTCACAAGTGCACATTCCCAAATTGCATGTAGATAGATACATAGATAGATGTACTTTATTGATCCCAAACTGGGAAACTGCAGTGTAACAGCAGCATGACAGTAGACACCCAAACAATAGAAACACACGCATGACAGACAAAGGGATTACCCATGGAAAGTAAAACTAACACTATGTCACATTGCCGAGCGGTCAAGGCACATCAGAGAAGGAGGAGACTTCCCAATGTTTGCCACAAGCAGTTTTCCATTTATTCCAAAATAGTTCACAGGCAACAACTTACGTGAACATCCGACACCCAACCCCAAACCAAATGAAAAACACCTGTTAATATACTTAGTGAGATAATCAATCTAATTGGAACATACCACAGTCCCAGGTAAGACAATAAATATTTCATATTCCCACATATACCCAATAACATCTAAAAGAGACATAAATACATAAATACTTTCCCACAATATTTACAGAATAAATAAACACCCTAAATAACACATAAATAATACCATAAATAGTTTAAACCCCTATTTACATATTAAATTCCCCTTTACTCAACCATAACATACTTTCTCCTGCTGGCATCCTTTAAAGGGCCCTCAAACGCCTGAGGAGTCTTTTACCCAGACACCACCAGGAAGCATGCTGGCAAAGGTACATGGTTTTAAGATTGTTCAATTGCCTCACCCAATTAGCATAACTAACAATAACAATTATCTCATAAATGGAATTCAATTCAGTCAAAGCAAATCTGCAATTATATGTGCATTTCAACCATTACAATACATGTTGACATTTGCAAACATAAATCCTTTTGAAACTCCTCCAGCTCAAGGTGCCCCCCTCCACCTGCCAGTGGATCTCCAGCTTTCTGACTGACAGGTGGCAACAGGTGAAGCTAGGGAGAATTACATCCAGCTCCCGAAAAATTAGTACTGGCACCCCCAAGGGTGTGTCCTTTCCCCACTGCTCTTCTCCCTCTACTCCAACGACTGCGCCTCAGAGGACCCTTCGGTGAAGCTCCTGAAGTTTGCGGATGACACCACAGTCATCGGTTTGATCTGGGATGGTGATGAGTCTACATACAGGCTGGAGGTGGAGCAGCTGATCCTCTGGTGCGGCCAGAACCATCTTGAACTTAACCCAGCCAAAATGGTGGAGATGACTGTGGATTTCAGGCGACACCCTCCTTCATTCCCTCCACTCACCATCCTCAACAGCACAGTGTCCACTGTGGACTCCTTCAAGTTTCTGGGTACCACAATCTCCTGGAACCTGAAGTGGTCCTCCCATACAGACACTGTCCGGAAAAAGGCCCAGCAGAGGTTGTTTTTTCTGCGTCAGCTCAAGAAGTTTGATTTGCCTCAGGAGCTGCTAGTTGTCTTCTACACCGCCATCATCCAATCTGTCCTCTGCTTTTCCATCACTGTCTGGTTTGGATCTGCCACTAAACAGGACAAGACCAGACTGCAGCGTATCATTAAGTTTGCGGAGAGGATCATTGGTACCGACATACCCTCCATTGAGAACTTACATCGGTCCATAACCAGGAAACGGGTGGGAAACATCTGTGCTGACCCATCACACCCCGGCCACAAACTGTTTGAACTTCTATCTTCTGGTTGACGTTACAGATCACTGAAGGTCAAAACCACCCGTTACAGGAACAGTTTCTTTCCTCAAGCCATCACTCTGATGAACTCCTAACATTCACCTAGTCCTACCTGTTGCTGTACTCATGACTTTTCATCCATTCTTACATTGCACATAACTCTCACACTGCTTTTTACTTCATTCACATTATATCACTGAATCTGAGTTCACATTGAAATACTGTATGACTGTATATTTTTTCATATATTTCTGCAAAGTGTGGATAGTCTGAGTAAATAACTGCATATATTCCTGTATATATTTGCATCCTTTTATAGAAACATGGACAGACTGTAATTTACTGTACATACTCTGTTGTCACTGAATCCTTATTTAAATCTTATTTAAATCTTACACCTAAACAATGAGAGCAAGTTTTTAGCCAAAGTCAAATTCCTTGTATGTGTTGTGCATATTTGGCCAATAAAGCTGATTCTGATTCTGATTTTACACATATAATATTCAATTTCAAAGACCATAACAGTGGCGACACTCCGTCTTCACACACTACTATAAAACTATACTATAAAAGCTTATATATATCATAGCTGAATAGATGGTGACCCGTATAAACACATGAATCACACCCGATGCACAATGCAGGACTATCAGGAGCAGAGTGAAAAGTGAGGTACCAGTTAGACTGTAAGGTGCAGTATGGCAGCATAGTTAGTGATGACAAGAGTACAACATCTTAGTGAGTTATTGTACAGTGAAATGGCATGTGGCAGGAAAGATTTCCTATACCTAACTGTTCAACAGCAGTAGTAGTCTACTGGAGAAAGTGCTCCGCTGTCTGTTCAGTATGTGTTAAAGGGGGTGATCAGGATTGTTTATGATGGATCGCAGTTTATTCAGTGTCCTCTTCTCCACCACTGTCTCAAAGGTCTCCGGCTTGAGACCAATTACAGGGCCAGCCCTCTTGATAATCTTGTCAAGTCTGTTGGTGTCTCTGGCCCTGATACTGCTTCCCCAACATACAGCAGCAAAGAAGATGGCACAGGCGACAATAGTCTGGTAGAAAAGCTCCAGCATCCTGCTGCACACGTTGAAGGATCTCAGCTTCCTCAGGAAGTAGAGTCTGCTCATCCCCTTCTTGTGCGCAGCATCAGTGTTGGATCTCCAGTCTAGCCTGTTGCTGATCCTGACACCCAGATATTTGTAGTCCTCAACCACCCCCACATCCTCCCCCCAATCTGCAATGGCTGAGAAGGCGTCTTCTTCCTGAAGTCAATCACCATCTCTCTGATCTTGCTGACATTCAGCCTCAGGTGATTCTGCTCTGTCCACTCCACAAATCTGCCTGCCAGTGCCCTGTACTACCCCCCTACACACCCCACAACAGCTGAGTCGTCAGGTGGCATGACTCAGTGTTGGACTGAAAGTCATTGGTGTATAAGGTGAAGAGAAAAGGAAAGACCACAGTCCCCTGTGGAGCTCCCATATCACTAGCCACCACGTCAGACAAGACACTGCCCAGTCGAACAAACTATGGCCTGCCTGTCAGGTAGACAGTAATCCAGGAGATTATAGAGCTGTCGACCCCCATCACTCGCAGCTTCTCACCCAGCAGCAGTGGCTGGATGGTGTTAAAGGCACTGGAGAAATCAAAGAATGTGATTCTCACAGTGTCTCCTCCACCATCCAGGTGCAGATGGGGTCGCTGCAGCAGATAGATGACAGCGTTTTCAACTCCTAAATGGGGCTGATATGCAAACTGCAGAGGGTCCAGCCACATCTTCACCTACGGCCTCAGGTGGGCTAAGACCAGTCTCTCCAGGACCTTCATCACATGAGATGTGAGGGCAACTGGTCGATAGTCATTCAGGTCCGATGGAGATGACTTCTTGGGGACAGGAACCCGGCAGGATGTCTTCCACAGCACTGGTACTCTCTCCAGACTCAGGCTCAGGTTGTACAGGTGTTTCAGTACTGGAGCTAGCTGGTTGGCACAGGACCTCAGGATCCTGGCGGAGATACCATCAGGGCCTGCAGCCTTCCACTGACGGAGTCTCTCCAGCTGTTTCTTAACTTTACTGTAGTCACAGTGATGTGAGGGAGGGGCCTGGTGTCCCCTGAGGACGAGGAGGGGGGGTGAGGGGGGAGATGGAGAGAGGTGCTGCACAGGAGGGTGAGGGGAGGGGTGTGTTGTTGGGGTGATGGACTGTGAGTTGAACCTATTAAAAAACAGATTCGGTTCATCAGCTCTCTCCTGGCTCCCAGATGTCTGTCTGATGTAAAAAGATTCCTACCTCTGTTTGACATTTCCAGCCAAGATTATCAGCCATTAGGCACATTCTGTGGAGCTTAGATGGAGTAAAATAAAACCTATGTATTAATTTATACTGAATAAATTTTCCCCTAGCTTCTTTTACTAATTTCCCTGTGTTTGATAATATTTTCGACTAGCCCTCATCTTCAGATTTGCACCCTAAATCCTTCTGCAAATGGTCCTCAGATTTTTGCAAATATCTTTGTTTAAATTGTTAAATATCTTGTAAAATATAGATGCCCTGTGCGCCATATCACGTCTTTCTAAAAATTGTATTACTGAATTCCCTTCTTGAAAGAACTGACCCTTAATAATACGGTCTCTAATTTGTAAATATTTCCAAAAGTTACCTTTGTTGTCTAAATTATATTTTTGTTTAAGTTCTGGAAAAGACATTAACACTCCATCTTGGTATGAGTCACTTATTCTATGAATTCCCTTCATGAGCCAGTCCTTCCAATAAACCCACTTTTTGCCAATCTGTATGGCTGGGTTGTACCACAAGGAGGCATATAGTTGTTTTGAATGGAACATCTTCCACATCTTATGGACTTCTCACCAGACCTGCTTAGAATAAGCAAGTACAGGATTTAAGAACAACTGTCCATTATTTTTTGACTCCTGGGAAAGAATGTCCAGAGGCATGAAGGGGTAGATTATCTCCTGTTCAGTTTTAATCCAGCTCAGTTCTGAGTCCGTTCCTTTCCAGTGTATATTCAATCTGGACATTTCAAATGCCAGATTATAATAATTTTGCATTCGGGAGGCCTAAACCTCCTGTATCCCTTGATGACCACGTTTTCCTCATGTTAATTCTCGGCCTCTTTTTATCCCAAAGAAAATCTTGATTATAACTTCAAATTGTTTAAACAGTTGTGTTTATATAATAATAGGCAACATCATGGAAACATATTTAAATTGTGGGATAATGACCATTTTAATCACATTGAGCTTTCCCCATAGAGTAAACCTTAGTTTTCCCCATTTATCCAAATCGTTTTTTATTCTTTGTAGGAGTGGTTCCAGATTTAATTCCATTTTTCTTTCCAAGTTTGAATTTAATTGGATAGCCAGATATTTCATACCTGAGGGCATCCCTCACACCCTGGTCATGTACTGTTTGCCCCCCTCCCCTCTGGTAGAAGACTTCGGTCCATCCAGACTAAAACCTCCCGTCACATGAACAGCTTCTTCCCCTCTGCCATTAGACTGCTGAACACTAAGTGACTCTCGTGCACCATGTACAGCAGCTCAACCAGACTCATGTCAATCATCACTGTTTTCTTCCTGCATTAGCGACTGCACTATATAGTTCTCCACAGTATCTGCTGCTGGCTAATATATATTTTAACTGTTGACCAGTATCACTTAATCTTATCCTACACTTTATTACATGTATAGTTTATTTCTCTTATCTTATCATGTTTAATGTTGCAGCATTGTACCGAGACAAATTCCTAGTTTGTGTACTACATGAACAATGGCAATAAACCTGATTCTGATTCTGATTCTGATCCATTTGAAATGAAATTTAGTAATGTCATTAGATTGGCATGTGCATGATATTGGCACGCCCTCAGATTTGTGCCAGTTTATTTTGTAGCCTGATAACTTAGAGTACAAGTCAATGCATTCAAACAATACCGGTAGAGAGTGAGTAGGATTTTTTATAAGTGCTAATATGTCGTCCGCATACATAAATAACCTATGTTCTCTCCCCCCTGTGCATACACCTTTAATTCTAGGATCTTCTCTAATTTTTTGAGCTAACGGTTCTAAAAATACTGTGAAGAGCAAAGGGGAAAGAGCACAGCCCTGTCTGGTCCCTCTTGAGAGACTGAAAAAATCAGATATTAATCCATTAGTTAAAACTGCTGCTCTTGGATTGGAATAGAGCACTTTCACCCAATGACAGAAGTTAAGACCAAAGCTGAATTTTGACAGAACTGACATGAGGAATCCCCATTCGACTCGGTCAAAAGCCTTCTCAGCATCCAGTGAAAAGGCTGCCTCTGGCACCGAGTTAGAATAGTTCATATGTATGAGATGTAGAAGCCTTCAGGTTCAGGTTCAGGTTCAGGTTACTTTATTTGTACCCGTAGGTAGATTTGTTTTGCAGTCTGGTGACATCCATATTTACAAGCCACTAATTACATTCAACATAGACACAAACACAGGCACACATCATACAAAATAAGTAAATATAAAATATGTACAATATATTTTATAGCTTGTTCAACTCTTTGACAGCAGCAGGGATAAAGCTGTTTTTGTAGCGCTGGGTTTTGCTTTTTGGGACAGCAAACCTCCGTCTGGAGGGAAGAAGCTGAAAGTTGCAGTGCAAAGGGTGGGAGTCATCATTTAAAATGGAGGTAGCCATCCTCTGTACTTGTCTGGTGTACAGGGATGTCAGGCTCAGCTGTGACTCACCAAGCAAACGACTGGACCATCTAACTACCTGATCCAAGGATTTCCTCTGTTTCAGTTTTATCTGACCAAACCATGACATTAAAGAAAAGGATAAAACAGATTCAATAAAAGCCCGATAAAACATAGTCATTATGGTTCGGTCAATTTGGAAGCATGCCAGTTTCCTCAAACAATGCAAATTTTGCTGACCCTTTTTGCACACCCTTTCACAGTTCACTTCAAAGTTTAATTTACTATCAATAATCGTCCCAAGATATTTGTACGATTGTACACATTCGGTGGTCTGGCCTTTTAGTACGGTGACTTTGTGCCTGGGAGTTTTCCTCCTAAAGTCAATAATCATATCTTTCGTTTTTGTTGTATTCAGCTGCAGGTAGGAATCCTCACACCAGTGAACAAAGTCATCAACTACTGGGCCGTGGCCACTCTCACCATCCTGGAGGAGACTGACAATGACTGAGTCATCAGCATACTTTATAATGTGTCTGTTGTCATGTCTGCTCCGACACATGTTTGTGTACAGGATGAAGAGTAGTGGTGACAACACACACCCCTGAGGAGAGCCAGTAGAAGAGCACTTTAGGTCAGACAATGTGCCATTGACCCTTACTCTCTGCGTCCTGTTGGTTAAGAAATCCAGAATCCAACCCACCAGATTATTGCTCAAATCAAATTGTTGCAGGAGCCTTTCAACTAAAATATGAGGTTGGATTGTATTAAAGGCAGAAGAAAAGTCCACAAATAAAAGCCTGGCATGTGTCCCATTAAAATCCAGATGTTTAAAAAGCATGTTAAACATAGTGACAGTGGCATCCTCCACTCCTCTGTGAGGCCTATAGGCAAACTGCAGGGGATCCAATGCATGTTCAGTCTGCCTTAGGACCTCACATCTGACCAGTTTTTCAAAAATTTTCATTAAAATTGAAGTCAAAGCAACTGGTCTAAAGTCATTTACCATTTTAGGACAGCTGGATTTTGGAACGGGAACAACCACAGCATCTTTCCAGATCTTAGGCACATGTTGTGTCTGTAAGGACTTATTGAAAATGTAATGAAATATAGGACTCAGTTCATGTGCACAGGACTTTACCAGGCGCCCACATATATTATCAGGGCCCTGACTTTTGTTCACTTTTACAGCGCAGAACTCCCTTTTAACATCCTGCATCTCAATATTAAAGTGCTGATTGTCTTTGAGTTTCTGTTTCAAATCTTGGATTTCTGTACTGAAATCAAAGGAGTCAAAACGACCATAAAAACAATTTAGAGCATTAGCCAGCTCTATGTCTGAACTAAAACCATCTAAAAACACACGATTACTGCGTTCTGTGCTCTGAAGGCCTGCAATAGTTTTCATACTGGCCCAGGCCGAACCAAGTTTATTTGCTGCCATCTTGCCTTTGCATCTTGCCTTTACATATTATCAGCTGATGACCTGTTTTTAATAAAGCCTACTTGATCACTGTTAATGATGTCTGGAAGTACCTTTTCTAGATATGTTGCCAAAGTCTTGGTCAGAATCTTACAATCTACGTTCAGGAGACTCACTGGTCTGAAGTTGGATGGGTGTGTAGTGTCTCTGTCCTTTTTAGGGATGAGAGAGATTAATGCATCGTTAAAAGTGTTTGGCAAACACCCAGTTTCAAATGCTATCAAATACACCTCATGTAAAATAAGAGCTAGAATATCAATATATCTCTTGAAATATTCAACAGGGAAGCCGTCCAAACCTGGCGACTTCCCTGTTTTCATGGATCGGATAGTAGCTGTAATCACTTCCTCTGTTATGAGTATCTAGCTTTTCTTTTTGTTCACCACTTGTGTTTGGTAGGTGGAGGTCAGAGAAAAATTTCTCCATTTCTTTTACATTTGGCATATCATCAGATGTGTAAAGATCCTTGTAAAATTTTTCAAAATTTTATATATTAATTAATTAATTAAAAAGGAATATTAATTCCTTTTGATGATGTTGCAATCTCCTTGCTTCTTTTAATCATTGGAATATTAAAATTATTATCCTGTTGTTTTAATTGTATAGCCAATAACTTACCACTTTTTTCACCCCCTTTGTAAAAATTTGTTTTAAGTCTAAATAGGGCATATTCTGCTTTTTTTTAATTACATATTTCATGCATCTGATGCTTCAGATTACAGATGATTGGTATAGTTTGTCAGAATAGTGTTTTGCCAGCTCTTTTTCCATGTTACAGATGTCTATCTAATTTTTTAATTCTTTCTGCATTCTCTTTTTTAATTTTGGAAGCATGGGCAATGATTTTTCCTCTAATGTACACTTTGGATGCTTCCCATACCGTACCTATTTTGGAGGTGGAACCTGTATTAATTTCAAAAAAGGATTTTTGATCCTCCGCTAGTGCATCACTAAATTTCTCATTTTGCAGTAGCATAGTATTGAGCCTCCACATGTCTTTTTTTTTTTTTTTTAACCCCATCAGTGTTCAAATCTTTTAGATTTAGAATCCTTTATTAGTCCCACAATGGGGAAATTCCAGATGCAGTTTCAGAAATCTACATGTAACTCCACTAGAGCGTGATCAATGAGGGCAGTAGCTCGTATTTTACAGTCTGCTACTGACTCTATTAAGGTATTAGAAACCAAGAAATAGTCAATCCTGGAGTGTGATTTGTGGCAATGAGAATAAATGGTATATTCTCTCTCACGTGGATTAACCATTCTCCATATATCTATTAAATTCAGATCTTTTGCCAGTAGCTGAATTGCAGTCCTGTCTTTTGGAATAGTCTTACCACTCGGGCAGCTCTTATCAATCATCCCATCCAAGACTTGATTAAAGTCACCTGACGGTATTATTTGACCTTCCATATCAGCCACCATTCTATTAATTTCATGAAAAAAAAAATCTGATTCCTCCTTGTTAGGTGCATAAATATTACAAAGTACTGCTCTGACTCCATTTATCAGGGCTTTGATACAGATGAGACAACTTTCTTTATCATTGTGTTGTTTCAGCAAAGTAAAGCTTATGTTTTTATGGATAAGGATCATCACTCCATTTCTTTTACTTGAAAAAGAGCTGTGGAAAACTCTTCCCATCCAGCCTTTCTTAAATTTCACTGCCTCCTCATCTCCCTCTATATGAGACTCTTGAATGAATGCTATGTCTGTATTCTTGGATTCTAGATATGTCAAAACGTTTTGTCTTTTAATTGGATTCCCACAGCCATTTACTGTATGTTCCATGATGCTATATTAATATATCTATTAGCCATTGAATCCAAACCAGTACGTACTCTGTGGCTGCATTTGCAAACAGTCTATCACGTAATCAGATTTAACATACAAGTGAATGAGCTACTCAGAACATATTTATGCCTAGCAGGTACTGTCAGCGTGCTAAACCCAAATACGAACAAACCAAACAATTCCCCAAACAAAACAATACTGGACATAATGTTGCTAAGCAACACCCTCCCTCCCCGCTGTAGATTTACTCCGTCCGTGGAGCGCTGATATACCCGATGGCGATGTCCCACCTGCTCACACTCCCAAACAAACCATCACAAAAAGTTACCTTACTTTTGTAGTTTCACACACACTTTGTCACAGTGTCATTTTAATGTCTTACTGTCCTCTATTGAGCTCTTGGATGGATATATCTGCCTCCTTACTGTCTCTGAACATCTTCCTCTGCCCCTTCCACATTAAGATGAGCGTGGCAGGGTAGATCAGCCTGTGCGTCACCTTCATGTCGTACAGACCTTTTTTCACCAGGATAAATGCCTTTCTTTTCTCCACTGGTTCTCTCGTCAGGTGCTCAAAGAAGGACAACTTACAGTCCTCCCATTTGACTCCTTTCTTCTCCCTCGCCGCCTGCAGCACCCTGTCCCGGCCTGATGAACGGAGGAAGCGTATCATAATGGTCCTGGGTGGGTCATTCTGGTTAGGTATGGGGGTGAGTGACCGATGTGCGTGCTCAATTTCAAACTCACTGACAGAGAGGCCAAGCCCCTGCGAGATGATGTTTTCCACACACTGAATCATTCTACCTGCTTCTTCTTTACCCTCTTTCAATCCCACTGTTCTGACATTATTCCTCCAACTCCTATTTTCAAGGTCTTCCACTCGTGCCCATAATATCTCCAGCTTTTTGTCACGCTTCTCTACACTCTTCTCCATCTGCACATTAACGTCCTCAATATCGGATATGCGCTGCTCCACTTCTCCATGCCTCACGTGAATATTCTCCGAGGCATCTTTTAGCTCTTTGCTAGTTTCTTTAATGGACATGACGTCTGCTGCCACCTGCAGAATTGTGTTCATTTTCTGTATCTCTTGCAGCATGTTACTGTTATTATCCCTTCCAGTGCAGCTTTTAGCTTTGTCCGTTTTAGCTGGTGGAGATTTACTCTTGCGTGTGTCTGTGGGCAAGGCACTCCGAGGTGGTGTTGTTCCATGTTGCAAGCTTGCTTCTCGTTCCCGCACCTTTGAAGAAGTTTGCCTTGGGGTTAGACAACAGTCTGTAGCGTACTTATGACTTTTGTATTTTAGCTTGAATAAGAGTCCTTAATAGTGTCTCCAGACGACGTGCATACTTCAAATTCTATGCAATTATGAGATGGCTGTTAGGAGCGCCGCTAGTGTGCCGCCATCTTGCTCAGTGATCTCCGGAAGTCGTGTGTGTTTATGTCAGCCAATATGCCAGTTGGTCTTAATGTTTACTTGCTACCCTTGCTAAGGCTAACAGACATAGTTCTAAGCTTTTTCAAGGGGGAAACGGCACGACACACCACCCTGCGGTTGCACGTATGAATGCATGATGTCATATGAATGCATGATGTCATCACACCGCAGGTATAATAGCCAGCTACCCAGGGCTAGCTGGTTTCTTGTGGGCTTTCTGTGTTGCGCTCCACCTTTGGTGTATCACCTCCCACTTACCTCACTGTGTGCTCCCTCCTAGCTGTTTGAGCTAATGTTTAATTTTTTATTTTATTTAACCTTTGTTTATACAGGGCAGTTCCACTGAGAGGCAACCTCTCTTTTTCCAAGGATACCCTGTTCACACTCACAGTTACACATTCACACTAGGAAGCTGCCCAGTACAACCACAGACTGACCTATCTATCAGATAGATACAGTATCTCACAAAAGTGAGTACACCCCTCATATTTTTGTAATTTTTTTTATATCTTTTTATGGGACAACACTGAAGATATGACACTTTGATACAATGTAATGTAGTCAGTGTACAGCTTGTATAACAGTGTAAATTTGCTGTCCCCTCAAAATAACCCAACACACAGCCATTAATGTCTAAACCGCTGGCAACAAAAGTGAGTATACCCCTAGTGAAAATGTCCAAATTGTGCCCATAGTGTCAATGTTTTGTGTAGCCACCATTATTTTCCAGCACTGCCTTAACTCTCTTGGGCATGGAGTTCGCTAGAGCTTCACAGATTGCCACTGGAATCCTCTTCCACTCCTCCATGACAACATCATGGTGTTAGAGACTTGTGCTCCTCCACCTTCTGTTTGAGGATGCCCCACAGATGCCCCACAGATGTTTAGGTCTGGAGACATGCTTGGTCAGTCCATCACCTTTACCCTCAGTTTCTTTATTAAGGCAGTGGTTGTCTTGGAGGTGTGTTTGGGGTCGTTATCATGTTGAAATACTGCCCTGTGGCCCAGTTTCCGAAGGGAGGGGATCATGCTCTGCTTCAGTATGTCACAGTACATGTTGGCATTCATGGTTCCCTCAATGAACTGTAGCTCCCCAGTGCCGGCAGCACTCATGCAGCCCCAAACCATGACATTCCCACCACTATGCTTGACTGTAGGCAAGACACAGTTGTCTTTGTACTCCTCACCTGGTTGCAGCCACACACGCTTGACACCATCTGAATCAAATAAGTTTATCTTGGTCTCATAAGACCACAAGACATGGTTTCAGTAATCCATGTCCTCAGTCCACTTGACTTCAGCAAACTGTTTGCAGCTTTCTTGTGCATCATCATTAAAAGTGGCTTCCTTCTGGGATGACAGCCATGCAGACCAATTTGATGCAGTGTGCGGCGTATGGTCTGAGCACTGACAGGCTGATTCCCCACCCCTTCAACCTTTGCAGCAATGCTGGCAGCATTCATACGTCTATTTTCAAAAGACAACCTCTGGATATGATGCTGAGCACGTACACTCAACTTCTTTGGTTGACCATGGTGAGGACTGTTCTGAGTGAAACCTGTCCTGTTAAACCGCTGTATGGTCTTGGCCACCGTGCTGCAGCTCAGTTTCAGGGTGCTGGCAATCTTCTTATAGCCTAGGCTATCTTTATGTAGCGCAACAATTCTTTATTTCAGATCCTCAGAGAGTTCTTTGCCATGAAGTGCCATGTTGAACTTCCAGTGACCAGTATGAGAGAGTGTGAGAGCAGTATCACCAAATTTAATACACCTGCTCCCCATTCACATCTGAGACCTTGTAACACTGAGTCACATGACACCGGGGAGGGAAAATGGCTAATTGGGCACAATTTGGACATTTTCACTAGGGGTGTACTCATGTTTGTTGCCAGCAGTTTAGACATTAATGGCTGTGTGTTGAGTTATTTTGAGGGGACAGAAAATTTACACTGTTAGACAAGCTGTACACTGACTACTTTACATTATATCAAAGTGTCATATTGTCAGTGTTGTCCCATGAAAAGATGCAATGAAATATTTACAAAAATGTGAGGGGTGTAGTCACTTTTGTGAGATACTGAAGATAGATAGGTAGATAGATAGCCCTGAGTGTCACCTTCCATTAGAGCCCAAGATGACATTTCTGCACGGTGGCGCAGTGGTTTAGCACTGTGACAGCACAGTTTTACCCTCGGCCGGGGGATCGTGGGGATCATGAGATCGTGGGTTCGATCCCAGCCCCCGACCAACAGTGAGCTGTGTGGAGTTTGCATGTTCTCCCCGTGTTGCGTGGGTTTACTCCGGGATTTCTCCGGTTTCCTCCCGCATACCAAAAAACATGTAGGTTTAGGACACTCGCGCACACAGCGACCAGCAGCCGGTGGCTTGTCACCAGACTGCAAACCAAATCTACCTACGGGTACAAATAAGTAACAAAAAAAAAAAAAAAAATAAAAAATAAATAAATAAATAAATTTCTATGTCGAAGCATTCAAAAGTTATAAATGTTTTTCCAAGGTAAATGGCACAGGTTGACACATTTCAAAAACGCCTGGTTGCAACTTGAGAAAAAATAAATTGTCATATTGGTTTTGTTACATAACATACCTGAACTTGATAACACTTGGTTCTACATTCCTATTGTGTTTCCCAGCCAATATCTAACTGCTGTATGTTATTTTCAGGCATCTGTATCTAAAAAACACCCAAGTGAACTTTATTTTATTCAAATTTAGTATGTTTACATCACTATTACTTAGTGGCAAAAGAACATAGAGCAGGGGTGTCCAACCATGTGCCATGGAGAGCCAAGACCCTGCAGGTTTTACCTCCAACCAGTGTCTTCAACAGCAGATTTCTGTGAACTTCTTCCCACTGATTGCTGATAAGTGAAAACACCTGCTGAAGAGACTGGGTAGAAGAGAAAACCTGCAGGGTCTTGGCTCTCCATGGCACCTGGTTGGACACCCCTGACATAGAGGGATTCTGACTGTTTTGCCAAAAAATTTTGTATTTTCTTTTGAACCAACCCCATGAATACACTGCAAGGGGTTGAGGACCAGCTTTTGATTTACTTTGGGTGTGTTATTTTTAGGCATTTTTAGGGAAATTGGCTGTTAATGCAGTGTTGGCTTTGTGTGACAAAACACGCAATTAAAAGTGGTGGATCTGACCAAAAAAAAAAAAAAAATAGATGGTGAGGAATGATTGTCCTCTCCGGGTTGGGGACAGGCTCCTGCCCCAAGTGGAGGAGTTTAAGTATCTTGGGGTCTTGTTCACGAGTGAGGGGAAAATGGAGCGAGAGATCGACAGACGGATTGGAGCAGCATCTGCAGTGATGCGGACGTTGTACCGGTCTGTTGTGGTGAAGAGGGAGCTTAGTTCTAAGGCAAAGCTGTCGATTTACCAGTCAATCTACGTTCCTACTCTCACCTATGGTCACGAGCTTTGGGTAATGACCGAAAGAACGAGATCGCGGATACAAGCGGCTGAAATGAGCTTTCTCCGTAGGATTGCTGGACTCACCCTCAGAGATAGGGTGAGGAGCTCAGTCATCTGGGAGAGGCTCAGAGTAGAACCGCTGCTCCTCCACATTGAAAGGAGTCAGTTGAGGTGGTATGGGCATCTGATTAGGATGCCTCCTGGACGCCTCCCACTTGAGGTGTTTCAGGCACGTCCCACTGGGAGGAGACCCTGGGGCAGACCCAGGACTCGGTGGAGAGACTATGTCTCCCAGCTGGTCTGGGAACGCCTTGGTATCCCCTCTGAAGAGCTGGAGCAGGTGGCTGGGGAGAGGGAAGTCTGGGCTTCTCTGCTTGAACTGCTGCCTCCGCGACCCGGACCTCCGGAAAAGCGGTAGAAGATGGATGGATGGATGGATGGTGAGGAATGGTGAGATATATGCAGCCACCAGCGGTGGACTTGGATAAAAATTCAAGCTGGGAATTTGACTCCTTCCCAGGCCAGCCTGTTGTTGAAATCCAGAAAACACTATGATTTTGGCAGACCAACAACTTAACAATACAGATATCAAGCTAGTTATAAGTGTGGTTGCAAAGTACAGCTCTGAGAAAAATTATCCAAATTTTAGGGCTGTAACTAATTATTATTTTGATAGTGAATTAGTCAATCAGTTATTGAAACTATTGATCCACTAATCTGATTCTAAATCTGGTGATACTGCTGCTTTCTACAGCTTTTCAGAAAAACAATAGAACAAGCTATTAGTTACTGTGTTGCTATTAATATACATATATACTGTGCATTTCTGATATTTTAAATAGAGATAATCAATTGTTAGTCTACAATTTTAATAAAAGACAGAAAAAAGTTACACAATTCTAGGTAAAACATTGTGGACTTGCATGAAAATGGTCAGATTTGTCACAAAAGGTTCAAAATTTATCAAAAAATTAGTGCATTGATGATTTTTTTTTTAAATCATGAAAAAGAAAACACAAAATTGCAAGAAAATAGTCACAAGTGGATAAGAGTAAAAATGTTCCTACATAAAAAAAAATGTTGCCTATATTTCTGAAAATTGTGTAGATTATTCCTCAAACACGGGCACAACTTTAGCCACCACCCTGTGATTGTCTGTTGGGACTGAGGTCACAGTGGCCATAGTTGTAGTCTTTTCAGTGTTTCTACCAGGAACATTAAAGTTACATAGTGTTGCTTTAAAATCAAACGCCTATTTCCTTTCAAGAGGTTTCTCAGATGGTCAGATAAGTTACATGGGAGGGCGGGACGCCTCCCGGGACTGGGTGGTGTCAGCTGAAGAAAAGCGGACGGCGGTGCAGGCAGAGGTCGGTCTCGAGGACTTCACTCGCGCAGTAAGCTGACTGAGGTTCCCCCGCAGACTGCAGGTAAGAGAGCGAAGCTGTGGCAGGGCGTTTTCTCATGGCTCTGGAGGTGAAGGACAGGATTCATAAATCCTGGCAAGAGGTTAAATCACTTCTTCGCATCTCTTACGGGCGAGCCCTGCAAGAAATGCGGCTCCGTGATAAGGTAAAAGAAGAAATAGACTGTGCGTGGTCTCGCTTATGACAAATGCCGGTTGTTTTGGATATCCTTGTTAAGGAAATAACACTAAATGCACTTTTTAACGTATTTATCTGAAATACAGACGCTAATATCCGAGTTATGTTTTTATCCGAGAAATAAAAACAGAAATGCAAGCTACCCAACCAATCTTAAAAAAAAAAAAAAAAAACCGACTCAAGAGTGTGAATGCAGTCTCACCTGCAGATGAATTTAATACATTTTTTGTTGACATTGGTCCTAATTTGGCTCGAGAAATACCCATTTCGGCATCAACAGGTGATACAATAAGCAAAAACATTGCTATAAAAGACTCCATTTTTATAAAGAACACAGACGACAGAGGTCATTGAAATTGTTAAATCGTTTAAAAGTAAAACATCTATAGATTGTGATGGTATTGACGTGCTTTTAGTCAAAACTATCATTGAATGCTTAGTGAAACCACTGACGTATATCTGTAACCTGTCTCTCCAAATGGGTATATTTCCCAGTGCAATGAAAATAGCTTAAGTAATTCTGATGTACAAGACGGGTGACAGAGGGAAATTTTCAAACTACAGACCTATTTCACTATTGCCACAATTTTCTAAGATACTCGAAAAAATATTCTGTGAGAGAACTGACAACTTTATAATGAAGAATAATTTATTGTGTGAGCAGCAATATGGGTTCAGACACAAGAAGACAACTGCGTTTGCTCTAATGGAATTTATAGAAAAAATATCAACTGCTGTTGAAAATAGAGTATTCAGCTGGGGTATTCCTGGATCTTAAAAAAGCATTTGATACAGTGGATCATAAATTATTGTTGAAGAAACTACAAAATTATGGTATTGGGGGTAGAGCTCTGTCCTGGTTATGTAGTTACTTAAAGGCCAAATGTCACGTAATTTTTTTTTTCTAAATGACAACGAATTTAGATAAAATACACATAGCTTAAACCAAATATTCATACCGGAGACCATATCACCCACCTGTATTTACATAATTGCACAAAATACACCAGGTGAAGGCCCCACCTTGCTTGCTGGCTTGTGACAGCCAGTCCAGACCACGCCCATGTTTTTGACATCACCAGTTGTACCCTGGCTGCCCTGCCTATCCACATTCACACTTATCAACATTGGACAATCATGACGGAAAGTGACAGCGATTGTGAACAAATTAGTTTAGTTTTGTCTTTTTTTTTGTCTTTTTTTTTTTGTCAGTGGTTCAGACAGTGACAGAGGCATAGAACCTTACCGGTTCGAGCCGTCCGAGACGGAATCAGATGCTTTGTCTGATGACAACAGTTCCAACGATGACCAGAGAGCAGAACCAGTGGAAAATGTCATTGAACTGGACATTAATCGCCTCCAGAATTGCGAAGCCGAAGGGGGTCTGTCCAGGGCGCCCCATAAATATTGATTTTTCGGAAGCCATTATTATTACAGTGGAGGAGAGCCGCTGCTGTCAAGAAATTGACCAGATCAATATGAAAATGGAGGCGTATACCTGTCAAGTGAGACGTTTTCGCCGTATTTTAATACCGTAAAACGCGGCTATAAGGGACAGCGGAGTAATAATGGACATTTCTCTGGGAAATGTTTTCATACCTGTCAAGTGAGACGTTTTCGCTGTATTTTGGTGCCAAGCGTGGCTGTGGGGGACGGCGCAGTGGTGGACACTTTTCTGGGAAATGTTTTAAATGTAGTTCGTGTTGTTATTGTCAAATATTTTAAGGAAAATACGGGGAAAATGCAATTTTAGCAAAAACGGGCGTATTGCCATTTCTGTACGCCCAAAACAAAAACATACGGGAAAAAAAATTGAGTGTCTTGAGGAGCACTCCTGTGTGTGATTCCCCCACAGCTGGTGCTGGCTCAGCCTGAGCTATTATCACTACAACGAGAAGTGTGGAGTCAGTCATTAGTTTGATTGTCTGGGCGGGCTGATCGCTCAGCTTGAGCTATTCTCACTACAATGAGAAGTCATTAGGACAATGGTTTAACACGTTCAGCTGTGCAGCGGTTGCAGAACAGACAGAGATCACCTGACAAATACAGAATTCTGCTTTTTTTTTTTTATTTTGCGCTGGACGCTGAGTTGTGTTGTTATTGTCAAATATCCATGAATCCTTAAAATATTTGACAATAACAACACGAGTTGCATTTGGGGCATTTCCCAGAGAGGTGTGCCTTGTTGCTCCGCCGTTCCTTATAGCCGCTTTTTACGGTGTTGAAGTACGGCGAAAACGTCTCACTTGACAGGTATGAAAACATTTCCCAGAGAAGTGTCCCTTATTACCCAGCTGTCCCTGATAGTCCCGTTTTAAGGTATGGGTGAAATATCCAATTTTTTCTTTCTTGTTGCTCACTTCAACCTTCCAGTCTCCATATAAACAATCAATTGAAATACCCCAAGCATCAAACTAGGGTACAATCGATTTCGTCACTTCCGCCTTCTTCCCCAGGCGATTCCAGGGGCCGTGTCAGGCCAAGCGCGGCAGTTTTAAATTAACGAATATTCCGTTGTTACTGAAGCATATGCACCAAGACCCGAACGGATCGGTTCCTTTTTATATCTAGTTTCAAGATATTTAAAGTACCCTGTTATGTGACATTTGGCCTTTAAAGAACAGATATCAGTATGTATGTGTTGGTAGCAAAAACTCGTAGTTACTGAAGGTTACTTGTGGAGTCCCACAGGGTTCAGTTTTGGGGCCATTGTTATTCAATATGTATATAAATGATATATGTGTGGCGGTTTGGGGAAAACCCCCACAAACAGACTAAGGACAGACAGCTCGCTACTCCTGGTTTTTTCCGCTACACTACTGTGATAATGTTACCTTTCATGCATTGTGTTCATGCGTCCTGTCCTTACTGTGACCTAGAGACTCAGATCAATATGTAGATGTGCCTTTTGACCTCTTTGTTCTGCAGCTGGAGCAGAGTCTAGTAAATCTGCCTATTGTGATGTATGTCTGACAAATGCAAATATCTCATGCCTGTTCTGCAGTCCCTTTGATCAGACCAACTGCTGTGAATCTGCTGTGATGTATTGTTTGAGTTGGGTATAAATACTGCACAGGTTCTGTAACACATTCTCTCACTCACACTTCAACCTCTGCTGCAGACACGCACTCTGTGTCTTCTTCTCTGAGAGCCAGAGGATCCCCATCCAGCCTGCACACACTTGGGCTGGAGAGGGGATCCCGTGACGGCGGTATGATATAATAAAACTCTACTTAAAACCTCCAACAACGCCGCCTTATTTCATGCCGCCGCATATGTAAAGTTTCGGAAAAAATGGATTTAATATTGTTTGCAGATGACACTAATTTATTATGCAGTGGAAGCAATTTGGAACAACTTCTGGATACACTGGGAAAGGAATTAGGAAAGCTCAAACTGTGGTTTGATTCAAATAAATTAACACTCAATTTAAGTAAGACAAATTTTATAATTTTTAACAACCATCACAACAACTTAGTATCTAAACTCAGTGTAAATGGTGTAGAGATTGAAAGGGTATCCGAAATTAAATTTCTTGGAGTAATAATTGATAATAAACTGTGTTGGAAGTCACATATTAATTATATTAAAGGTAAAATATCCAAATCAACCACAATACTACACAGTGAAATATTTGCTCAATCAACCCACACTATATACTTTGCATCATTCATTAATACTCCCATACATGACATATTGTACTGAAGTATGGGGAAATACATATAAAACAAACATATAGCCAGTCTTTATGCTTCAGAAGAGAGCTACATTGGGGTAAAAAAGTATTTAGTCAGCCACCAATTGTGCAAGTTCTCCCACTTAAAAGATGAGAGAGGTCTCCAATTTTCATCATAGGTATACCTCAACTATGAGAGACAAAATGAGGAAAAAAAATCCTGAAAATTACATTGTCTGATTTTTAAAGAATTTATTTGCAAATTATGGTGGAAAATAAGTATTTGGTCAATAACAAAAGTTCATCTCAATACTTCGTTATATACCCTTTGTTGGCAATGACAGGTCAATCGTTTTCTTTAAGTCTTCACAAGGTTTTCACACACTGTTGCTGGTATTTTGGCCCATTCCTCCATGCAGATCTCCTCTAGAGCAGTGATGTTTTGGGGCTGTCGCTGGGCAACACGGACTTTCAACTCCCTCCAAAGATTTTCTATGGGGTTGAGATCTGGAGACTGGCTAGGCCACTCCAGGACCTTGAAATGCTTCTTATGAAGCCACTCCTTCGTTGCCCGGGCGGCGTGTTTGGGATCATTGTCATGCTGAAAGATCCAGCCACGTTTCATCTTCAATGCCCTTGCTGATGGAAGGAGGTTTTCACTCAAAATCTCACGATACATGGCCCCATTCATTCTTTCCTTTTCACGGATCAGTCGTCCTGGTCCCTTTGCAGAAAAACAGCCCCAAAGCATGATGTTTCCACCCCCATGCTTCACAGTAGGTATGGTGTTATTTCTCCTCCAAACACGACAAGTTGAGTTTTTACAATAAAGTTCTATTTTGGTTTCATCTGACCATATGACATTCTCCCAATCCTCTTCTGGATCATCCAAATGCTCTCTAGCAAACTTCAGACGGGCCTGGACATGTACTGGCTTAAGCAGGGGGACATGTCTGGCACTGCAGGATTTGAGTCCCTGGCGGCGTAGCGTGTTACTGATGGTAGCCTTTGTTACTTTGGTCCCAGCTCTCTGCATGCCATTCACTAGGTCCCCCCGTGTGGTTCTGGGATTTTTGCTCACCGTTCTCGTGATCATTTTGACCCCACGGGGTGAGATCTTGCGTGGAGCCCCAGATCGAGGGAGATTATCAGTGGTCTTGCATGTCTTCCATTTTCTAATAATTGCTCCCACAGTTGATTTCTTCACACCAAGCTGCTTACCTATTGCACATTCAGTCTTCCCAGCCTGGTGCAGGTCTACAATTTTGTTTCTGGTGTCCTTTGACAGCTCTTTGGTCTTGGCCATAGTGGAGTTTGGAGTCTGACTGTTTGAGGTTGTGGACAGGTGTCTTTTATACTGATAACGAGTTCAAACAGGTGCCATTAATACAGGTAACGAGTGGAGGACAGAGGAGCCTCTTAAAGAAGTTACAGGTCTGTGAGAGCCTGAAATCTTGCTTGTTTGTAGGTGACCAAATACTTATTTTCCACCATAATTTGCAAATAAATTCTTTAAAAATCCTTCAATGTGATTTTCTGGATTTTTTTTTTCTCATTTTGTCTCTCATAGTTGAGGTATACCTATGATGAAAATTGGAGACCTCTGTCATCTTTTAAGTGGAAGAACTTGCGCAATTGGTGGCTGACTAAATACTTTTTTTGCCCCACTGTATTAGAATAATAAGCAAAGCTACTTACAGGGAACCAACAAACCCACTTTTTCTTAAATTAAAAGCTCTCAAGTTGAAAGATCTGGTTGACTTTAAAACCACAGTAATAATGTTTAAAGTGAAGAATCTATCACTGCCCACAAATATCCAAAAGTTGTTCTGAATAAGGGAGAAATAATATCATTTCAGAGGAACATGTATATTTCAAAAACCTTCAGTGAGAACTACCACCAAGCAACAGTGTCTCAGTACAAGGAGTCATTGTGGAACGCTTTTGGACCTGAATTAAAATCATGTACAACGCTTGGACAGTTTAAACAAAAAGTAAAGGAAGAAATACTCCAAACATATATACAAGATGACATGAAAAATCACATAAGAATGATTATATTCAGTCTGTGTTGTGCTGTTGCTTAGTTTTTTGTCACGTTTTGTCTTAGCTTTGTTCTGAATTGTAATCACTTTTATTTTCCTTTTGAATTCTTAGATGGAATATGGGTGGGCAATATAAGCTGCGGCTTCAGCCATCACCCATTTCGGATAACTTATGTTGAATTGTATAATCCAAGGAGTTATTGTTTAATTTGACCTTGTTGGATTTTTTTCCCCCTTTGTTATATTACTCTGTTCCTTTCTTTTAATCTTTACATTTTATCTATCCGAAATAAAGATTCATTCATTCTAAGTCTCAACATGGTGTGGTAATTGCCATGTAGTCAATAACTGCTCATACAGCCCTTTGATGTCAAATAGCACCAAGCTTGAGTTACCTATTTAATGGTTGTTCTCAAATGTATGTGAATGCCAGGTGTTTCTGAACGTGACTGACATGCAGCAGCATAGATTGTGGTGATATGAATTGCGCTCTTATTCTTGCATGCTGGGAAATAGTTATTTTAGAGTTTGGGCTGTATGATTCCAACAATCACATTTAGGCTGCATGAATTCTTAGATTTTAACTAAAACTTACAAAAGTGGGACTTCCGGTTATGGCTGCCACGTAAGACGGACGTGTCTCACTCTGCTCTGCTCCTGGAGAAAAAAAATCGGCAAATAACTCTCTCATTTGGGACAGAACGTATCCCAGCGTTTGGGTGAGGATATGTCGGCGAAGCCTAAGGCTGGAAAACCAGGTAGAGGAAAAAGCGAGCCACCGAAACAGTCCAAATTAATGGACTTTCAGGTCTGTGACGCAGCAAATAAAACTCCATATATGGCGGAGGAGGCTGGCAACGGTGCGATGTCTGCGGGGAGCGGCGCAGATGCGCTGATGGCTGCCATGAGTTCAATGAGAGTGGACTTTTCCTCTAGATTTGATGGGATTATGGCAGCGTTGGAAGGAATGAGAAAGGAATTGGGTGACTGTGTAGAACGAATGGCGCAGATGGAGCTCCGTCTCTCTAGTGCTGAAGATGACGTCACCCGTCTTCAATTAAAGGTGCGCACTTTGGAAAAAAAAAAATAAATGTCTGGAAGATAATATTTTGGATTTGGAATCTCGGTCGAGACGGAACAACTTGAGGCTGGTGGGTCTTCCAGAGGAATCAGAAGGTCGGGACGCATGTTCCTTTCTGGAAAAGTGGATTCCGGAGGTGCTGGGCAGCGCGGAGTTGCAATCAGCAGTGGTTCTGGAAAATGCACACCGTATTGGCCCACGGAGAGATAAGGGACCGCCGAGGACCTTAATTATGAAGTTTCTCAGCAACAGAGACAGGATGAAGATCTTCAACGCTGCACGAGCTAAAGGAGAGATTAAACACCAGGACCAGCAGGTGCGGTTCTACCCAGATTTGGCCACAGGAATCCAACAATTGAGGAAGCAGTTTGATCCCGTACGTAAGGAGCTGCGCAACCTTGGGATTCGTCATGGTGTAATCTATCCTGCGAGACTGCTGACCACGTATGAGGGCAGAACCCACATCTTCAAGACCCCAGAGGAAGTGCAGGAGTTCATCAAGAAGATCAAAGAAGAAGAAGAGACTGGTGGGAGCTAAGCATGAACAAAATATAAGGTAGAATAATTAAGCATTTGCACAGGCATCTGACTGACTTGAAGTAAATAGCAAGTTTACAAAATATAGATTGTATTATATATTTTTAAAAAAAACAAAACAAACAAAAAAAAAACTATGATGTACAGAGTTGCTAAAAATTTTGGAGTTAAGTTGGAAAACTACAGAGGAGAGTTAATGTTACGTCATTAAAAGCAGTAGAGTTAGGGTGATTGGGAGGATGAAGAAGGAGTGGCTTAGGCTGATCCTCGTGGGTGTGGAACGGTCGATGGCTATATCGGGAGACGGAATTTTTCTTTTGATTTTGGGGGGTTTGCCACAAGTGTGGGAAGGGGGAATTTGTTTGTGTGTAGTTTGTAGGATGAATGTTCAACCACTCATGTTTTTGCTTCTCTGTATGAGCATGTTTACACTGCAAGGTAATCCCAAACTCTCTATTGATCATAAACCAAAGCGTTAATCTTAATTTAACTTCATGGAATTGCAGAGGTCTACAAAATTTAAAGAAACTTATACAAGTTATGAATAAAATAAAAGACATGGGTTCAAAAATTGTGTTTTTACAAGAAACTCATCTAATAGAGGAGGATATAAAAAGAATTAGGAGTAGATGGCAAGGAAGTGTCTTCACCTCATCATTTTCATCCCGGGCCAGGGGAGTTATGACTCTCATACATAAATCAGTCCCTTTTCAAGTGAAAAATGTAATTAAGATAAGATAAGATAAGATAAGATAAGCCTTTATTAGTCCCACAACGGGGAAATTCCAGGATTGCAACAGCACAGGGATAGCAACACTCAGAGCAACAATCAGAAGGCAAGAAAAAAAAACAAGCAAGCAAGAGCAGCTAATAAACATATGTACGTATTACTATAAAATATATATATATACACACACACACAGACACACAGTGCAGAGCATTGTAGCTGGATGGAATAAATATATGAATATATGAACACACAGTGCAGAGCATTGTAGCTAGGTGGAATAAATATGCAAGTATATAAACACACACAGTGCGGAGCAATGTAGCTAGATGGAATAATATGTAGATATATAAATATATAAACACACCCAGTGCTGAGCATTGTAGCTAGATGGAATAAATATGCAAATATATAAACACACACAGTGCAGAGCATTGTTGCTAGATGGAATGAAACAGCATAACCGTCTACTTAGTTATCCTACATGGTATGATTATGTGCCCATACATATTCTCACCCTCCATAGCGACCGGTATGTTCCTAGTTGTATGCCGGAGGGGACCATTGTGTAAGTCTATTGCATCTTTTGCATTCAAAAAACTATTAGTTTGTTACGTCTTTTTGCTATCTCTGCGAGCAGCCCTGCTTAGGTTGTACAGTCTGACAGCCGTTGGTAGGAAGGACCTACGAAACCTCTTGGTTGTGCACCTGGGATGATGTAGTCTGCTGCTAAATGAGCTCCTCAGTGCATTCAGTATGTCCTGCATAGGGTGGAACTCGGACTCCAGCAGAGATGACAGTTTAGCCACCGTCCTTCTCTCTCCTATCTCCTCCATCGGATCAAGGCGCTGCCCCAGGACAGAGCTAGCTTTCTTAATCAGTTTGTTCAGTCTCTTCCTATCGGCTGCAGTAATGCCACTGCCCCAGCAGACCACTCCAAAAGTGATGGCTGATGCCACCACCGTGTCATAGAATGACTTCAGCAGCGCCCCTTGTACACCAAAAGACCTGAGTCTCCTCAGCAGGAACAGCCTGCGCTGTCCCTTCTTGTAGAGTGCATCAGTATTGTGTGACCAGTCTAGTTTATTGTTCAGATGAATACCCAGGTACTTATAGGATGTCACCATCTCGATGTCTGTTCCCTGTATATTTACTGGTACTGTGAGGGGCTGCCCATGCCTGCGGCAGTCCACCACCAGCTCCTTAGTTTTCCTCGCGTTGATCTGGAGGCAGTTCCGATGGCACCAGTCCACGAAGTCCTGGATAAGCCCTCTGTACTCAGCTTCATCTCCATTGGAGATGAGGCCAACGATCGCAGAGTCATCAGAGAACTTCTGTAGATGGCAGTGTGTTGTGTTGTGTGAGAAGTCCGCAGTATAAAGAGTGAACAGGAAGGGAGCCAGCACCGTTCCCTGGGGGGCCCCCGTGCTACTGATGATCGTGTCGGACACACAGTCCCGGGTTCTCACAAACTGAGGCCGGTTCGTGAGGTAGTCCAGGATCCATGATGACAGGTGCTGGTCCACCCCTGCGCGCAGCAGCTTGTCCTTCAGGATCATCGGTTGGATGGTGTTGAAAGCACTGGAGAAGTCAAAGAACATGATCCTCACCATATTCCCGGGCTTCTCCAGGTGGGACAGAGAACGGTGAAGGAGGAAGATCACCGCATCCTCCACCCCAATGCCATGCTGGTAGGCGAACTGGAGTGGATCCATCGCTGGTTCCACCAGGGGGCGGAGGTGAGCAAGGAGCAGTCTCTCCAGGGTCTTCATCAAGTGGGACGTCAAGGCCACCGGTCTGTAGCTGTTCAGGTCTTTGGGGTGGGAAGTTTTTGGTACAGGTACCACACAAGATGTTTTCCACAGCTGTGGTACCCTCCCCAGTTTCAGGCTCATGTTGAAGATATACGTCACAATCCCACACAGCTGGTCTGCACAGGACTTGAGGAGCTTTGCGCTGATGCCGTCCGGTCCCGGCGCCTTCCTCGCCTTGATCTTCCTCAGCTCCGTCCTCACCTGGGTCCTGGTCAGGGTCAGGATGGGGGGCTGTGTGTTGGGAGTGGGGGGGTGTTGGTGGAGTGGGGAGTGGGCAGCAGGACTTGATTTCTTTAGAGGCAGCAGTGGTTGTTGTGCAGTCAGGGGGGAGGGCGGTTGGTCAAATCTATTGAAAAACAGATTCAGGTTGTTCGCCCACTCCCTGCCCCCTGTGGCCTGGGGGGAGGTATTCTGGAGCCCCGAGATGGTTTTGAGGTTTCTCCAGACCCCGCTGATGTCGCTCTGTTGCAGCTTGTCCTCCATCTTCTTCCTGAAGCTGTCCTTGCCTTCTCTGATCTTTCTCCTCAGCTCCCTCTGTACGGACTTCAGCATCTCCCTGTTCCCTGACCTGAAGATCCTCTTCTTCTCTCTCAGAAGTGTTTTTATCTCAGGGTTGATCCAGGGTTTGTTGTTTGAGTGACGCCGTATGGTCTTGGTGGGAACGGATTTGTCCACACAGAAGCTGAGGTAGCCCGTGAAGGTGTGAATGAGGCCATCGATGTCCTCACCATGTGGATCGCAGAGCTGCTTCCAGGCGGTGGCTTCAAAACAGCCCTTTAGGGTGTCCATTGTCTCCTCAGACCATAACTCCACAGTGTGCATGGCCGGAGGTTGTCTGTGCACTAGGGGTTTGTACACCGGCCGGAGATGAACCAAGTTGTGATCCGATCTCCCGAGTGGGGGGAGTTGTGATGAGGTGTACGCCTCCTTAGTGTTTGCGTAGAATAAATCCAGTGTTTTATTGTCTCTAGTGTGGCATGTGACATACTGGGTGAACGTGGGTAGAATGGGAGACAGTGAAACATGGTTGAAATCGCCTGAGATGAGGAGAAGAGCATCTGGGTGTTCTGTCTGCAGCCTGCTGGTTACTGAATGGATGACGTCACGTGCTGTCCCAGCGTTCGCCGTCGGATTTGCATAAACAACAATGCAGATCACGTGTGAGTGTTCTCTCGGGAGATATGTAGGCCTCATGCTAACAGCTAGCAACTCAATGTCTTTGCTGCAGTGTCGTTGTTTAACAGTGATATGTCCCGGTCTGCACCAGTTGTTGTTAACATACATTATCACTCCACCGCCCCTAGCCTTGCCACTGTCTGGTGTTCGGTCAGCTCGTATCATGTGAAAACCCTCCAGCTCAATGTTAGCATCTGCTGCTAGTTCAGTTAGCCACGTCTCAGTAAACAAAAGGAGAGAGCACTCCCGGTATGTGCTATCATAACGGGAGATAGCCGCTAGCTCATCTAACTTTCCCAGTATCGACCGTACATTTCCCATGACAACAGATGGAAGGGAGGGTCTGTACCTTATATTTTTTGTCCTCCGCCTTACTCCAGCCCGGCAGCCGCGGCGTTTTCGCCTCAGTTCTCTCGGTATGTCGAGTTTTTCCAATGGGACCGGGTGGCGGTTGAATGCTAGCAGCTGTTCTCTGCTGTATCGTATCCTGCTATAGACAGTGGCTCCGTCCACCGGCTCAGGAGACATTTAGGACGATCTGTGTGTCCGTGATATAAGTGGGGTGAAAAAAAAAGACGGATCAAAAGAGAGAGGAAGGGAAAAAGACTCGGAATCGAGCCGCTGTTGCAAAAGGCAGCCGACTCGTGTGGCGCCGAGAGAAAAAAAAAAAAAAAAAAAAAAAAAATTGGAGACAAATTTGGAAGATATGTAATCATTCAAGGTTCTTTGCTATTAGAAAATATAAATCTTGTGAACTTATATGGTCCCAATATAGATGATCAAAAGTTCTTTGCTAATTTATTTCTTATCTTATCATCACTTACAGGGCAACATATAATAGCAGGGGATTTTAATTGTACATTGAATCCAGGTATAGATAGATCAACAGGACTGGATTGTACGCACAATGGATGTAGGATGACTATTAATCATTTTATGAAAGAATTGAGATTGTTAGATATATGGAGAGAAATGAAACCACAAGTTAAAGCCTATTCTTGTTATTCCAGTACCTACAAGACATTCTCACGTATTGATTATTTTTTGATTTCCACAGAATTAAGGTCCAAGATTCAAAACTGCTTTTATGATAACATCGTGATCTCTGATCATGCACCCTGCTGTCTAATATATGTAGATAAAAAATTGACAAAGGAATCAGGTAGATGGCAATTTCAGCATAAATGGCTTCAGGATGAGGAATTTGTCAAGTATATAGAAAAACAGATGAGTTCTTTGACATCAATACTACACAAACATCAGCATGTGTAAAGTGGGAGGCTTTCAAAGCTTTTATTAGGGGACATATTATTAGTTATACAGGATCAAAATCTAAGAAGACTCGAGAGGAGAGAGCCAAATTGGAACATAAAATAAAAAGTCTTCAGGAAAAAGTGTATGCAGGAAGTGATCCAAGGTTGGAGAATGAATTACTGATTTTGAGAGCTGAATACGACAAAAAATCAGCGAATAGAGCTGCCTCGAGTCTTCTAAGATTGAAACAATCTTTTTATGAACAAGGTGAAAAATCAGGAAAATTATTGGCATGGCAGATTAAACAATTAGAAATTAAAACACCAATTACTGGTATTATAAGTAACGGACAGGTAGTTATAGATCCTTTAGAAATTAATAGAGCCTTTAGAGATTACTATGAAAAATTATATGATACCAAAAATGAATCTGATTTAACAAAACTAAATGGGTTTTTGAACGAACTATCTATACCGTGTATTCCAAATGAAAACAGGGAGATACTGGAGTCTAAAATTAGTCAAGAAGAAGTTGGGCTAGCCATTGATAATATGAAATCAGGAAAAAGTGCAGGACCAGATGGTCTTTCAGTTGACCTTTATAAAAAATTTGAGAATAAATTAATAAAACCTTTTTTGGAAATGGTTTTAGAAGCATTTCAAAATAATAATTTACCATCATATATGAATAATGCCTTAATTATACTGCTGCCAAAACCAGGTAAGCCCTCTAATAAATGTGAAAATATGAGACCAATAAGCCTATTAAATGCCGACCTTAAGATAATTTGTAAAATTTTAGCAAGACGAATACAAGAAATTTTACCAAATATTATTAATCGAGATCAGAATGGCTTTATAAAGGGAAGACAAGGCTTCCATAATGTAAGAAGACTATTTAATATTATTTATTTTAATAAAGAAGCACCGGATACAGCTCTCCTATCACTGGACGCCGAAAAGGCCTTTGATAGAGTTGAATGGCCCATTCTTTTTGAAGTCTTACAAAGGTTTGGACTTGGAAATAATTTCATAAAATGGGTTCAGATAATATACAATAATGCTACAGCAGAAATCCTAACAAATAACAATATTTCAAAACCAATAAAAATCAATAGAGGATGTCGACAAGGCTGTCCACTTTCACCTTTACTGTTTACTATGGCAATTGAACCTTTAGCGATAGCGATACGTTTACATTCACAAATATATGGAATTAAAGTTGGACCAACAGAACATAAAATCTCCCTGTACGCCGATGACATAATTTTGTTTATGTCGAATCTAAAAAAATCAATTCCAACCTTGTTAAATTTAATAAAGAATTTTGGGGAAATATCAGGATATAAAATAAATAAAACTAAATCTTCAATATTAATGCTAAATGAGACCCAGAGAAATTACCCAGACCCTGAGGTAAATCAATTCAATGTTGTAAATCAGTTTAAATATTTAGGAATCCAAATTGTGCCTAAGCTAGAATCAGTCGCCAGTGTCAACTATGAAGCCTTAATGTCAGATATCAATGAGTTAACTCAGAGATGGATGTCACTACCAATGTCAATGATCGGGAGAATCAATATACTTAAAAGTAATATTTTACCTAAAATACTTTATTTATTTCAATACATTCCCTTATCACCACCTTTAGATTTATTCTCAAGAATTAAAAAAAAAGTTAGTGGAATTTATATGGAACAACAGGAGGGCTAGATTACGTCTGTCTTTATTATATTTACCATTTGATCGTGGAGGTCTGAAATGTCCAAATTTTATGTTGTATTATTGGTCGGCACAACTGAGGTCTATGACATATTATTTTTCATCAAATGATCTCCCTCACTGGACTGAAATGGAATCATACAGTTTACCTTTACCTCTTCCCATATTCATATACTCAGATTCGGCAAAAAAATTACAAAAACAAGTTAAAAATCCATTTGTAAAGCATATGATCAAAATATGGTGTGAAGCTAAAAACTATTTAAAAGAACCACAGTTATTGTCACAATTTAGTCCAATATGGGGTAATCAATATTTTAAACCAGGGAGAGCGGACGCTGTATTTAAAGTATGGAATTTAGGACTTCCGGGAAGATGGCGGAGAGACATAACGCTTAAACAGAGAGCTCTCCCTAGCCGGATTAAAAATCATCGGTAAATGGCCAACTCGACATAAGCGGATCAATAAACTAAGGGATGAAAACACGAAGGAGCCGGGCACAAGGACAAAAGCAGAGTAAAATTAAAGAATTCCTCTTCAACAACGCAGGAGAAACCGCTGAACACGGGGCCCAAAAAAACGAGGTGTCCGCAGCAGAGAAAATGGAAGACACACTCGATACCATGAACACTGGCATCGCCAGTTTGGGTAAAGAGTTGAGAGACTTCAAACGGCAGCTACAACAGGATTTAGCGGCTCTTAAGGAGGAGCTGAAAAAAGAGATTAAGGAAGAAATTATGGGCCTCCGAAGAGAAATGGAGCGCAAGCTAGCAGAAAACATGGAGGAGCTGCGCTCCCAGCGGGCGTGTATGACAGAAGCGCAGGCCCGAATATCAGAGTTGGAAGATTGGAATAGCGAGGCAAGCGAACAGCTGCAGACCCTGACGGCACAAATGCAGAGGATGCAGGAGAAAGTAACCGACTTGGAGAGCAGGTCCAGACGGGGCAATATACGCATCTTCGGGATCCCGGAGGGCATTGAAGGCAACTCGATGACGAAATTCATGGATCAGTTCTTAAAAAAAGAGCTGGAACTGCCCAGCGAAGCGGATCTGCAGATTCAACGAGCGCACAGAGCCTCGGCACAGAACCCGAACCCACGCTCTACACCCAGGTCAGTTGTGGTAAACTTTCTGAAATATGATGGATAGGAAAGAATCCTGACACGAGCGTGGAAAAAAAAGATACGAATCGGCGACAAGCAGATATTCTTTGATCATGACTACCCGGCGGAAATTGTGCAGCAGCGGAAGAAATATGCCAACATTAAAAAAAACGCTGAAAGAAAAAAAAATTAGATTCCAAACGCCGCTAACGAAGATGAGGATTCATTGGGAGAACGGCGTAAGAACCTACAACACAGCCAGAGAGGCAGCGCAGGACATGATGGAGCGGGGCCTTGAGGTGTACGTGCCGGAGGAAACGGTAGGAGCAGCGGAGGCCCTGAACGCATCACGACAGCCGGAGTGGAGGCGAGTGAACGGCAAATTAGTGCTTGTTTTTTTCTTGCCTTCTGATTGTTGCTCTGAGTGTTGCTATCCCTGTGCTGTTGCAATCCTGGAATTTCCCCGTTGTGGGACTAATAAAGGCTTATCTTATCTTAAAAGACGGGGGGAGACGTGGCGCAGCGGGCCCAGGAAAGACTACAAGGCTTTCAACTGAAAGCCTAGATTATAACAAAGATTAAGAAAGACACAGAAGAAATGAAGGCCAAGAAGACAAGGTAAAAGAGAAACAGACGGCTAGGAGAGGTTTAAGTGATATTTGTTGGACATTTCTAGACTAATGACTATTACTTGGATAGTAACTAGAGGTCTAGGGAGGGCCCTACACTCTGTGAGGACAATCCCTCCACCCACCAACAGGGACCAGTGGGCAGAAGAAAGGCCCAAAGTACGGAGGTCGAGATTTTTTAATGTGTTTTTATATAAATATGTTATTTTTGTTGTTAAAGGGGCTAGGAGCACAAGTTAAAAAAATGGAAAAACATGATTATGGGTAAAAATCTTAAGATAATAACACTAAACGTGAATGGTCTGAACTCACCTGTTAAAAGGGAAAGAATAATAAGAAAATTCAAGAAAGAAAAAGCCGAAATTATATTTATGCAAGAGACACATTTGAGCAAGACAGAACATGTGAAACTAAAGAGATTTGGCTATAAGAACTCCTACTACAGTTCATTTAAGGGAGGAACTAAAAGGGGGGTTATGATACTAATCTCAAATAAAATACAATTTGAATGTGAACAGGAAATCCAGGATAAAGAAGGCAGGTATGTAATAATAAAGGGTAGCATAGATGGAATGCAGATCACATTAGTGAGCATCTATGCCCCACCAGAAAGTGACAAGGGTTTTTTTCAACATCTGTTTGATCTCATAGCAACACACAGTGAAGGAGTCCTAATTTGTGGAGGAGACTTAAATGCTGTCATGGATCATGAAATTGATACAACAAGTGTTAAGAAGACAAAAAAACATGTAACAAAATTCATAAGAACCTCACTGGCAGAAATGGGTATGGTAGACATTTGGAGGGACCTGCACCCACTCGAAAAAGACTATACACATTATTCAGCAGTCCATAAAGTACACTCTAGAATAGATTACTTCCTTATGAATGAAGATGACAGACACAGGGTGAGAAATTTTTGGATTGGAGGGGCAGAAATATCGGATCATAATCCTATATACATGGAAATAAATTTAAACAATAGAAAACGACAAACAACATGGAAACTTAATGTAGGACTGTTAAATGATGATAAAATGAAAGAAAGAATAAAAGTAAACACAAATGAATATATCCAAGAGAATGACAATGAAGAAGTGGACCCAACAATACTATGGGATGCACTAAAAGCCGTGTTAAGAGGTAAATTAATTGTTGAAACAGGAAAAGCAAATAAGACTAAACTGGAAGCGTATGAACAAAGATGTGAGAGACTGAGGGAATTAGAACATAAACATCAAAGCACAAATGACCCAAAAATATATCAAGAAATTAAAGAAGAAAAAATAAAGATAAAAGAAACACAAATGGATGAAATTGAAAGGAAAAATAGATATCTAAAGCAAAAATATTATGAAACGGGACCAAAAGCCACAAAACTGCTGGCAAAACGGTTAAGAAAACAACAAACAATGAATAATGTATATAAGATTAAAGACCCCACCACAAATAAAACCACAGTTAACCCAGAAAACATCGAAGAAATATTCCATAATTTCTACCAAGAACTATACTCGCAACCTGAAGAAACAAATACTAAAGATATTAAAAAATTTCTATGCACATTGGACTTGCCATCAATAGGAAATCAACAAAATGAAAAGCTAACAGCAGAAATAACAACACAAGAGATTAGAGATGTGATTAAGTCACTTAAAAACGGTAAATCACCAGGTAGTGATGGATACCTGTCTGAGTTTTATAAACTGTTTAAAGAAGAACTCACGCCACAGCTTCTAAAGTCATTTAATTGGACGTTGAACAACAACAAAATACCTCCATCATGGAACGAAGCCATTATTTCAGTCATTTTAAAGCCAGGGAAAGATAGAGAACAATGCGGAAACTATAGGCCAATCTCTTTATTAAATGTGGATTATAAAATATATACAACAATTATATGTAAACGAATAAAGACATTCTTGACGGAATTGATAGAAGATGATCAAACTGGTTTCATAGAGGGACGCCAAACACATGACAATATCAGGAGAACAATACATATAATTAATCAAATACATAAAGAAAAGAAAAGCGCAGTAATAATGAGTTTAGACGCAGAAAAAGCATTTGACAGGGTTAACTGGAAATTCCTATATAGTGTGCTGGAACGCTTTGGATTTAACGAAAAATCAGTACAATGCATAAGGACACTGTATCAAGAACCTGTGGCAAGAATCAAGATAAACGGTAGCTTAACAGACAAAGTAAATATACAAAGATCAACTAGGCAGGGATGCTGCTTATCGCCCACCTTGTTTGCTCTGTTCATAGAGCCACTGGCTCAAGCGATACGACAAAATAAGAAATTAAAAGGTGTAACAATAAAGGGGGCGGAACACAAGATTGGGCTATTTGCAGACGATATTATAGTTTACCTTGAACAACCAGATGAATCAGATAGAAAATTTTGGAAAATTATCAGGATACAAGATAAACATAACAAAAACACAAATACTGACATTCCACTATAACCCTCTAAACCAGATAACTGATAAGATCAAACTAAACTGGAAACAAAAAGAAATAAAATACCTTGGAGTGAACATACCTAAAGATCTAAGCAAAATCTATAAAGCAAACTATGATAGGTTGGAACAAGAAATAAAAAAAGATATTGATAGATGGTCAATCTTAAATATGGATCTGAATTCAAAAATTGAGACAGTCAAAATCAGCATACAACCTAGATTACTTTACCTCTTCCAGGCTATACCAACAGAGATTCCAGATGCCCAATTCTCAAAGTGGGACAGGATGATATCGAGATTTGTTTGGGGAGGTAAAAAACCAAGAGTGAAATATAAAACTCTCCAGTTACCAAAAGAGAAAGGAGGCATGGGCCTACCGAGTCTAAAGGAATATTACTACTCAGCACAAATAAGATATATCATATGTTGGTGCGACGAGGGATATGAGGCAAAATGGAAAGAAATGGAAAAGGAAATTGAGGGACTCCCAGTACAAAGCATAATAGGAGATAAAGATGCATATAAGCAAATCAAACAAATAGACCCAATCACTAAATTTACTTTAGAACTGTGGTATAAAATAGTACAAAAGTATAATATAAAGGAAGACATAAAACTATTGAAATGGGTAGCATTTGACAGTCAGTTTGAACCGGCAAAACAAGATAGGGGATACAAAAATCTGGTGAACAAGGGAATCACAGCATGGGGCAATATCGGAAAAAAAGATCTCGGGAGCTTTGTAAACATCAGGAGAAAATTTAAACTAGAAAGATCGGAATTCTTCAGATATCTGCAGATGAGAGACTATTATATGAAGAAGATTAGGCATAACCTCCAAACAGATGTGAGCGAGATTATACAATTCATTTTAAGCTCATATACAGGAAATAAAACAAGAATTATTTCAAAGCTATATCAGAAACTTATGGCAAACAATCATTCAAGTAACTATATAAAGGAGAAATGGGAGAAAGAGCTCAATTTAAACATAACAGAAGAAAGCTGGCAGGAAATATGGAAAACACAACACACGTCAACAAATTCAAGAACATGGAGGGAATTTGGATGGAAAAACCTGATTCGCTTTTTCATTACACCACAGATTCAAGGAAAGTATACAAATACCCAATCTATATGCTGGAGGGGATGTGGGGCTCAAAATGCAGACCACTCGCATATGTTTTGGAAATGCTGCAAAATCTCATCATTCTGGAAATCTATACATGTGACAATACAGAGGATATTAGGATATAATATACCAATGAACTGTAACTTGATGTACCTATGTGATCTTAAAAGAGACAATGTTATACAGGCTGAGGACAGATATCTAGTTAAAATCTTGTTGATTGCATGTAAAAAAACAATCACAAAAAAATGGCGATCAGAAGTTCTTCCTGACCAAGAGCAATGGACTGACATTATTGAGGACATACGTATGATGGAAAAACTAACATATCGACAAAGAATGCAAGAAGGACTATGGGAAAAAAAATGGCGGAAATGGACACGCTACAAAGTGCAACAACGAGACAGATATTGAAAGAATAACCAAAGACGCTGGAAAAACCAGAAGAATTAAGAGATGGAAACTAAAAACTTGATGCTCCAACATTTGTCCCCCCCCCCTTTTTTTTTTTCTTTTTTTTTTTTTTCTCCTTTTTCTTTTTTACTCTAGCCCCTTTGTTTTTTTTAAATGTAGACTGTGATCTGAATGCAATATATATAATGAAAAATGAATAAAAATCTTAAGTTACAAAAAAAAGTATGGAATTTAAAAGGGATACAAAAGATTCAGGATTTATATTTGCCATGTGCAGATAACATAATGTCTTTTGAAGAGCTGAGGATCAAATTTAATCTCAATAGAACACATTTTTTTAAATATCTTCAACTTAGAAACTTTATTCGATCAAATCAAAATAAAGCTCTCACTCGACCTATTTATTCATCCTTGGAAAAAATGTTGACGAAAGATAGTAAAAGAAAGGGTATTATTTCAGAGTTTTATAACTCATTGACACTATCTTCAAGTGAAAATTCACTAAAAAGATTAAACTACTGGAAAGAAGATCTGCAAACTGAAATTTCAGAGGAACAATGGGAATTGGCTTGTACAGAAGCTCAAACCAAATCAATAAATGTACGCCTTAAATTGATACATTTCAAATGGTTAATGCGGATGTATGTTACACCGGAGGAGTTAAATAGATATAACAAAAATATACCAGATACGTGCACAAAATGCATGGAAAGTAAAGGAACCCTATTTCATTGTTTATGGGAATGTAGATTAATAAGAATGTTTTGGGAAGAGGTGAGGGTAACAATTGAAAAAATAATCTCAAAACAAATCATATTGAATCCTAAACTGTTTTTGTTGGGTCTGTACCCAGAAAAGCATAATTTTAATAAAAGTGAAAGAACATTCATAGACATCAGTTTGCTTAATGCCAAAAAATGTATTGCACTATTATGGAAAAAGACTCATAGACCAGATGTGACTCAGTGGTTAAGACAGATGTTAACAAACCTTCCATTAGAAAGAATAACATATATACTGAAATCAAAGGAAATTGTGTTTGAGAATATATGGAGACCTTTTATTGATTATGTAAAAAATTTAAACATAACTCTTGAAGAAGAAGGTGAATGATGTGTGTGGACCTTGTAAATTCCAAACTGGTGAACATAATATGTATACTTATGTATTGGATTGTCTAGACTAAACAGAGGAGCATTGTTGAAGATTTGATTTTGTTGGTGGTTGTTGGTGTTTTTAGTGCATTTTTTTTTTTTTGTAGTACTTTAGTGTTAGTGTTTGATTGTTTGTATCATGTTTGTTTAAAAAAAAAAAAAGGTTCAATAAAGATATTGTGGAAAAAAAAAAACTTACAAAAGTAAGTGATATGTTGGTGAACGGGAACCAAGGATGAGGCTGGATGCAGAACAGAACAGGACTTGATTGTCAACTCACAGTTACAGTATAAGCGCTCCTGTTAAGCCTTCTTCATGCTCCATTTCGCTCTAGTCCGCCTTGGTCCGCGTACGCTTTGAACGAGCCCAGCACGCACGTGGTGCTGCTCATGCTCACTTTTTTCATCTACCCAGGACAAGCGGTTGATGCATGCGCACAACCATCATTTGTAGTTTCACTCCCGCCCGATAGGTAGCGCCAAGGTGCTTACGCGCCACGATTTTCACCAACAAAGAAATGGTGGACTTCTTCACAAAGTTTCTCTTCAAATAGAGTCCATTTCTGCTGTTTGACTTCCCGGTTTTCACTCCTTTTCCACGAAGATGCTGCTGCCGCTGTGAAAGAAAGTATGTATGTATGATTCATGTATGTTTTTGTTCTCGTTTTTCGCCTCCTCATTGTCTTCTTCGTCTACTGATGTATGTTGTGCCGACATCACCACCTCGTGAATGGGACTACACACGGTCGTCTGCGGTCGAGCACTGCGGACACTAGCAGAGTGGAGACGAATTTCATCACACGTGGTTTCCGGTTACGCGTACGAGGACAGTGGAGGTGTAGCATGAAGCAGGCTTTAGGCAGAGGTGCAGTCAAAGGGACCGCCCCTCTTCCGCACAGCCCTCTTATACCCCAAGTGGCAGCGGAACCGGAAAGGTGGAGCCATCACCTGTGTCACACAGTAATATGTCCTAATAACAACACAACACCCCCCCTTCAAAAAAAAATAGTCCAAACACACACATACAATCGAGACCCTCCCCAATTTGGAACCCAAATCATGCGCTAAAAGCAAAACAGAAATATTCAAAGGCCTATGACATTCATTCAAAACAGCTAAAGCTAGGGGGGAACAGGTGGACTACCATTCCACCCCCCACACGGCTAGACGGATTATTCTGCCATCTTTGCTAAAACAGTCCTTTAAACATAAAATCACCGTGCTCCTAAAATAAATAACTTGTTTCTGTTAAGGGGATTGTTTTATGCTATCTCCCATTCCAACAACATGCAATAAACACATCACCCCAGCCATCAGTCAGTCCCAGTAGAGAAACCACCCCCCGGAAACCCGTCAGACGGTTCCCTTCCAGAGCACCTTCTTTTCTTTGCGCCCGGGGATGACTCACGCCGAAGCCCAAATTCCTCCTTCTCATCACTGGTGTGCTGCAGCTCATTGGGATGTCTCCACGAGCCATCAGACAGCTGAAGGTACCCATCCTCCTGAACAGCCACCACCTTCAGGTCCTCCTGTCGTTTGCGCTTGCCTCAAACCCCTGTCAACCGGGCCTCCTCTGGGTCGGATCACATCAGCGACCCCCCCCCCCTCCCCCAGAGGAGCCCGACGTGGCTTCCAGTGTCCCTGAGTGGCATGTCGTTTCAACGTGCCAGTCGGTCCTGCCCCGCTCGCTTTTATTTATTTATTTTTTTAATCTTTTTTTTTAATCACCCTTTATTGTCATTCAACCATACAACCAATCATGTACAGTAGAACGAAATTGTGTTTTTCCTATCTAGTGTTAATCACACACACCCCATATGTAGAATCAGAGGGCTGCTGCCATGCAAGGCGCCGCCACAGATTTCCCTCCTTCATTCCATTATTGCTGAGCACCAAGCTGGACGGCAGGAAGTTCTGCTTTTATATGGTCTTCGGCATGACCCGGCCGGGATTTGAACCCCTGCCTCCCGGGTGTGGGGCGGATGCTCTACCAACTGAGCCACCACTCCGGTGGTTTTGACACCGGCGAAGCTGTTGTGACCCCTTGCTTCTCAGTACCTCCCAGCCAAACTCCAGAAGCAGAATGGGCCATCCACTTGGCTCCACCCGCCGCCACGGGCGTCCCACCGTAACGCCAAGTTCCCGCAGCTCGGGTTCCTTGAGCACTGGCACCGGAACCCTCCCGCAATGGCCCTGGGTGGGGTTGGTCCTGCAAATCCTCCAGAAGACTAGGCCAAGGTTCGTCCCATACAGCATCATCCACCACTCGCGGAACCGGCCAGGAACTGCCTGGCGAGAGGGAAGCGCTGTGGCAAGTGTGGACGCTTGAACCACTATGCCAGGGTGTGTCATATGTCCGAGCCGGGGAGCCCACAGGGAAATCGATTCTCCCCCCCCCCACCGGACGATTGTCCATGTGATGTCTTCGAGTACCAAAGGGTGCATGTTCTGCACAGTCGAGCTGGATGGTGTGGAGGTGCCACTGTTGATCGACATGGGGGAGGAGGGTTCTCTGCTGAATTGGGCTGCTGTGAGAAAATTCTTCCACCACTATAGAATTGCAGGAGACCCAGTGCCACTCTATGGTTATGGAGGTGGACGGCTGTGCACAGTTGGAATGCTGGTGCTGACAGTGTGGTACAAGTCGGCGGAAATGGCTGACTTAAAGTTCATCGTGACGGCCCGAGGTGACAACATCATGGGCCGTGACCTATTTTATGGTCTGGGGTTTGCCATTAAGAATGACGCTGGGGAGGAGTGGTCTGGTTGTGGAAAGTGGAACTGGCCGGTTCCGAGGGTGGAGGACGACGCAGTATGGGACGAAGATTTACCGGGCACCACGGTGGTGGAGCAGGACCAACCTCGCTCTGGGTCGACACAGGAGGGTCTCAGTGCCGGCACGCAGGATGCCTTGGAGGAGGGTACCGAGTGTAACGGCGAGGTGCCTTGATTTGGGTTTTTAAAACCTTGAATAACCAATGACCGGAAACCTAGCAAGAAGGGCCTGCCCACCAACGACCGCAAATACAACGAGCCAGTTGAAGCTGAGTAATCGGATGATGGGCATGTCGTTTACCCAATCAATTTCTGAATTCAATGATACCCTACATGCGCTTGTTCCGTGTTTATATTTCTGGTAAAATGCCATGCGCTCCCGTGCGTAAAATCTCTTTTGACTGAGCCGCTGTGTGATGCACAGTCCTCTGTGTAAGGGTAACATTAGTCACTATTTTACTTGTTTTGAAAAATGGTTCACAAATTAAACCGAGAGTGTATGCATGAAAGTGTAGATGGCTGACTGGGTCAGGTGACCAGGACAACATATCAGTAAAAGAACAATTGGAGGTTGCAACAACGGAACGATTACAAATTTCTAGTTTGTCTGACGATGAGGAACCTCGAGCACAGATATTCGTCAACGACAGTGCGGTTGTGGACTGGTAAGTGTTATAATCTAAGTTATTCTTTATCGATAAAAATAGTAATAAAAATAACTTCTGACCAATTGGTAATTACAAGGGTCCCACATGGCCACAAGTTTTTGTGTGTGCCATGTTCCTCTGTAGCGGGGGGGGGGGGGGTGTTATTGTGTATATTGCAGAAAAATGTAATGATGTTTTTGTATAATTTTTAGTTCACTGTAGGCTATTTTTTCCAGTAAAAAAAGGAACTGTGCTGTGTATGTCTGGGTTATTATGCCTTTGTTTTACTGTGTAAACAGGATCTGGTGAAATGGACCCCTGACCAAGTGAGCACACTAATGTGAGCACCCCAGGTGGACCCTGGTATCCAATCTGTACAAGTACATTTTCAATCCAATGATTTTCAAAGTGATTCATAATTTTCTAAAGCCTCATTCAGAACATTATAGTCCCACAGACTGGATTTTCATCTGGGGCAGCATTTATAAATCACTGGATGGAGAATGCACCTGTACATGTACAGATTGGATTCCGTGGTCCACTTGGGGTGCGCACTTGGTCAGGGGTCCAGTTGACCCGTATCCGTGTAAACTGGTGAGATAGTGAACTCGGGAAAAATTGGAGGGAGGAGGGTTGTTTTTGTGTATACAGTGATCCCTCGCTACTTCGCGCCTCACCTTTCACGCCCTCAGTGCATCGCGGATTTTTCAAAAATATTCATTAAAAATTCAAAATTGAGAAAAAATGGGCGGGCGCTAGCAGAAGGCAGGGAGACTACATTAGAACATCAGGTATCAACACGGAGAGCCCGCACAACTCAAAATCCACCTCTCTGTTCGCTGTTCTCGTGTTGGCTCGGCTCGGGAATCTCGCAAGCTGATTGGCCGAGACGTTTTACCCAGCTTCTCTCCCTGCCGAGCGCCCATACCCAGCGAAGGAAGACCACATTCATTGTTCTTTATCGTTCGTGTTGCTTAGTCTCGCCGCATGGAACTTTTCGCTGTTCTCTTGTGCCTTTTTGTGCGAAATAGTCTTCCCGTTGAGCCACTACGCCGCCTCCTGCAGCTTCTCCAACTCTATCGGAAGCTGCCCTTGACGATCCTGCGCCTCTAGCACCTGACGATGAGGCGTCACCTGAGGAGCAGTAAAGGTGTCATTAACCTGTGCAGTAAATCATCTTCATCTTGAGTTACGTATCTTGTTATAAGAATAAAAGAGTTCTAAAAACATATTTATGTACACTTTATTTACATCTACGTACAGTGGGGCTAAAAAGTATTTAGTCAGCCACCAATTGTGCAAGTTCTCCCACTTAAAAGATGAGAGAGGTCTCCAATTTTCATCATAGGTATACCTCAACTATGAGAGACAAAATGAGGAAAAAAAAATCCAGAAAATCACATTGAAGGATTTTTAATGAATTAATTGGTAAATTCCTTGGTAAAATAAGTATTTGGTCAATAACAAAAGTTCATCTCAATACTTTATTATATACCCTTTGTTGGCAATGACAGAGGTCATACGTTTTCTGTAAGTCTTCACAAGGTTTTCACACACTGTTGCTGGTATTTTGGCCATTCCTCCATGCAGATCTCCTCTAGAGCAGTGATGTTTTGGGGCTGTCGCTGGGCAACACAGACTTTAAACTCCCTCCAAAGATTTTCTATGGGGTTGAGGTCTGGAGACTGGCTAGGCCACTCCAGGACCTTGAAATGCTTCTTACGAAGCCACTCCTTCGTTGCCCAGGCAGTGTGTTTGGGATCGTTGTCATGCTGAAAGACCTAGCCACGTTTCATCTTCAATGCCCTTGCTGATGGAAGGAGGTTTTCACTCAAAATCTCACGATACATGGCCCCATTCATTCTTTCCTTTACACGGATCAGTCATCCTGGTACCTTTGCAGAAAAACAGCCCCAAAGCATGATGTTTCCACTCCCATGCTTCACGGTAGGTATGGTGTTCTTTCTCCTCCAAACACGACAAGTTGAGTTTTTACAATAAAGTTCTATTTTGGTTTCATCTGACCATATGACATTCTCCCAATCCTCCTCTGGATCATCCAAATGCTCTCTAGCAAACTTCAGACGGGCCTGGACATGTACTGGCTTAAGCAGGGGGATACGTCTGGCACTGCAGGATTTGAGTCCCTGGCGGCGTAGTGTGTTACTGATGGTAGCCTTTGTTACTTTGGTCCCAGCTCTCTGCAGGTCATTCACTAGGCCCCCCCATGTGGTTCTGGGATTTTTGCTCACCGTTCTCGTGATCATTTTGACCCCACGGGGTGAGCTCTTGCGTGGAGCCCCAAATCGAGGGAGATTATCAGTGGTCTTGTATGTCTTCCATTTTCTAATAATTGCTCCCACAGTTGATTTCTTCACACTAAGCTGCTTACCTATTGCAGATTCAGTCTTCCCAGCCTGGTGCAGGTCTACAATTTTGTTTCTGGCGTCCTTTGACAGCTCTTTGGTCTTGGCCATAGTGGAGTTTGGAGTCTGACTGTTTGAGGTTGTGGACAGGTGTCTTTTATACTGATAACGAGTTCAAACAGGTGCCATTAATACAGGTAACGAGTGGAGGACAGAGGAGCCTCTTAAAGAAGAAGTTACAGGTCTGTGGGAGCCAGAAATCTTGCTTGTTTGTAGGTGACCAAATAGTTATTTTACCGAGGAATTTACCAATTAATTCATTAAAAATCCTTCATTGTGATTTTCTGGATTTTTTTTTCTCATTTTGTCTCTCATAGTTGAGGTATACCTATGATGAAAATTGGAGACCTCTCTCATTTTTTAAGTGGGAGAACTTGCACAATTGGTGGCTGACTAAATACTTTTTTACCCCACTGTATGTATGTACACACACACACACACACACGTATCATATGAGATAGAGAGTGAGAGAATGAACGTACGTATTATTTATGGGTGACGTCATTAGGGGTGACGTTACTTCGCGGTCTTTCACTTTTCGCGGTCGGTTCTGGAACCCATTAACCGCGATAAGTGAGGGATCACTTTAGTGAAATGTAATAATTTTTAGCATAATTTTTCTTACACTGTAGGCTATTTTTGCCTGTAAAAAAACAGGAACTGTGCTATGTATGCCTGGGTTATTACCCCTTTGTTTTACTGTGTAAACTGCTGAGATAGTGAACTCTGGAACACAGTTTTCGCACAGCTGAAGAATGCCTTGTTACAACCTGAGAAAAAAGCTGTGTAATATATTCATTTCTTGTGGTATTGTTACAAAATTTTGACCTGAGCTTGATAACACTTGGTTCTACATTTCTGTTGTTTTCCAGCCAGTATCTGACAGCTGTATGTTATTTGCAAGCATTTGTATCTAAAAAAAACTAGAAAAGCACTCTGAGAGCGCAGACCTCCGCCAAGCGCCACAGTTCCCCCCCATACAGTGTTTATTTATTTATTTTTTTTTCCAAGTGTTCTGACGATTTTTTGGCAGAGTTACATGCACCAAAAAAAAATATTGAAAAAATATTGAATACTGAATATTGAAAATGGCCCTATCTCGCAATGTTAAATAAAAAAAAAAAAAGAATCCTTTAAAAAATTCCTGGATCCAGACGGTGATCCGGATCACCACCAAAATCTAATCATCTGTAGGATACCCCATTTCTGACAATCTCTGAAAATTTCATGAAAATCCGTCCATAACTTTTTGAGTTATCTTGCTAACAGACAGACAGACAGACAGACAAACCAGCGCTGATGAAAACATAACCTCCTTGGCGGAGGTAAAAAAAACACCCAGGCAAACTTTATTTTCTTCAAATTCAGTATGTTTAGATGATTGTTACTCATTGGCAGGAGCACTTAGAGAGATTATGATTGTTTTGCCCAAAAATTCAGTGTTTTCTTTTAAATGAGACCAACCCCATGAAGATGCTGCAAAGGGTTGAAGAACAGCTTTTGATTTACTTTGGGTATGTTATTTTTAGACGTTTTTAGGGAAATTGACCAGAGTTTAAGAGGCTAGCTTAGGTTTGTTGCGTGAATGTGATAGGCCCTTTTAGCGATTTCAGTTTTATTTTTTTTAGTGCGTGATTTGGGTCCTAAATTGGAGAGGGTTTCAATGGTGTGTGTGTGTGTATGTTTTGGGCTTTTCTACGGGGGGGGGAAATATTAGTTATTTTGATGCTCTTATTTGTGAAGTGCGGTGTAGTGGCGCCCACTTCCTTTTCTACCACTACACTGCCCTTTAAAATATCAACGGGCATCAGAGTTCAGCCTCTTTGCCAACGCCCCTGCCTAGCGACTGTATTGTGGTGGTAGCGCAATAAAGTTAAGTTCAGCTATGCACCTGGCCTCGTCATTGGAGGGATATTTTCAGAACCAACAGATATCGGTTTAATTTTCTTCAAAATGTTTGTGATTCTGAATCACTTTAGTAAAATTTATCAAATCCATTCATCCATCTTCTTCTGCTTAATCCTTTTCAGGTCACGGGGGTGGGTGGGGTTGGAGCGTATCCCAGCATCTCTGGGAGAGGGGCAGGGTACACCCTGGGCAGATCACCAGTCCATCGCAGGGCCAACACAAAGAGACAGATAATCATCCACTCTCACTTTCATACCTAAGGATAATTTAGAATCCCCAGTTTGATGCCAGTTAACCTAACTTGCATGTTTTTGGCGTGTGGGAGGAAACCGGAGAAATCCCGGAGTAAACCCACACAGACATGAGGAGAGCATGCAAATTCCACACAGATCACTGTTGGTCAGGGCCTGGGATAGAACCCAGGATCCCCCGGCCAAGGGTGAGTTGCTGTGCTGCCACAGTGCTAAACACTCCGCCACCGTGCTGCCCCAAATTTATCAAATATCAGGGTAAAATATAACAATTGGGTTTTTATTTGTTTATTTATTTATTACTGCTGTCAAATGTGAAAATGACGTTTAACGTGACATGCAACATATATTGTATGTACTGTAAGTATTCATAGTAAAGGGCAGAGCAGTGACACCTGGTGACAGTTAAATGTGTACTTTAGCATTCACCCCCCAGTAACTGTGAATGACATGCTACAGTTTAAGTACAAGATTTTCTTTAAATTCATCAGTTAAAATGATGGAATAGTTTTTCTCTCAAACATCCACAGCTGCTCCCCCTGTTTAAATGGCTATTGGAGTTGCACTGTTTGTTGTTATTGTGTTGATGATGCTGCCTGTCTGTACATTGGTGCAATTTGCTTCAGAATCCTTAATCATGTCCTTATTCAAATCATTTTTGGAACATATCTATAATTGTTCTCTGACCGTCACTGATCTTTTAACAAATTCCCAAATGAAGCATGTTTATGTTAAGCTTGTCTAGTCACCATGATCCCTTTAAACACCTGCCGGTGTCCGTATGTGCTACAGCAACCTCTGCGTTTGCATGCTGCTGCCCAGCTTTGCCTAGTAGTTTGCTTATCTCACCGTGACAAGATCATGGCACGCAAGAGAGTTGTACTTTTTTTCAAGGGATGCAAAGAGAAATTTGAAAAGAAAATCTCAATGAGCTATTATAGCTGAAGCAGAAGATAACCATAGTATTTCTAAAAAGCGTCATTGATTGCACTTCTTTCCACATTTAACAACTTACACATATCTTAATGAAATGTTTGTGACATATTTTGTTCAAATTTTTCTCTTTCTTTCTTTCTTTAAGAGAGCTCTTACCGTATTCATCTCCATCCTCCCTCTTACCATCACTACCACCAACATTGATGGGCTTTAGCTCAGATCCTTCAGCTGTATCCTGAGCTGAACACAAGTCAAGTCTGCCCCCAAAGTCATCCCTGAGATCTTTAATGGCATGAGCGGAGAATTTCTGTAAAACTGTTAAAAAGACTTTTCTCAGTCACCAGCAAATGTAAGGTGTATTGTAAGAAAATCGCTTGAGCCACCAAAGATTTCAGGGCTGACCTGTGGAGCCAATCAGACCAGTGGCCGACCCGACCCGTTACCCCTCAGCTTGAGCTGTGACTGTTTGCCTTAAAGATTTAATGAATGAAAGCACCAAGGTGCTGATGCCTTGGTGCCAGAGCCTTGACGGACGTATGGATTCTCAGATAATCACCAAAATATTAAGGGTTCCTCTCTAGCCCAAGGACTACCTCTGGTAAAAAATTTCATTCAAATCCATTCAGTAGTTTTGGAGTATTCTTGCCAACACCCCGTGAGAAGATAAGAGCTTGGTGGAGGTATGCATTCTGGGATCATCACCAAAATGTTATGGGTTCCTCTCTAGCTCAAGGACCACCTCTGATTAAAAATTTCATCCAAATCCATCCAGTAGTTTTGGAGTACACGCATGCGCAGTGAAAATAATCTGCAGTTCACATGCCCATACTGTTGGTGGCAGCCAAGAGCCACCAAACTGATTTGGACAGCTGCAAAAGAAGAGCACGGTGGCAGATGTTTTAAATGACGGAAGTGATATAGGTACATGAATACAATGACAATCAAGACGAACAGGAGCTTTTCCTGTGTAGTGGTAGAGGAAGAAAACAGATGGGCAAAAAGACGGACATTTGTTCACACAGTATTGGTGGATTGCTCAGTACTTCCCTCTGGCAGGAGTTTTTGGGGGCATGCGCAGTTTGCTGCGACTATTTGTGGGTGAGGAATGTTGGGACTTGTACTGCCGCCTCTAGTGTCCTGGCGTACTTATTAAAATACTGTTCCATTGATGGTAAAGGTGAGTTATTTTTTGTGTTTATTTCGAAAGCAAAGCCTTATCTCGAAATTCTGGCAAATTAAAAAGTCGAGAAAATATGGCCATACAATGATATAAGCTTTTAGGTGCACTTAATTTTGACTGGGTGAGCTGAAAAGCTGGTAACAGACAGGCGGACAGATACAACCAACCACACACACAGACACATTGACTGATTACCATATGTCTCCGTTTTCACCGAGGCATAAATATTGCATCACTGGTTGACAGTGGTCTGTGGTTTTAGTTGTCGATAGGATATAATAATAATGCATCAGATTTATATAGCACTTTTCATAGACGCTCAAAGACAGTTCACAATGGATACATTATTCATTCACTCCACAGATAATGGCAGTGGTAAGCTACCACTGTAGCCACAGCTGCCCTGGGGTAGACTGACAGAAACCTGGCTGCCAATCTGCGCTAATGGCCTCTCCGACCACTTCTGAACATTTATACACATTCGTACCCAGTGTCATGGACACTGGAGGCAAGGTGGCTGAAGTGTCTTGCCCAGGGACAAAACGGCAGGATGTCTGGGGAGAGCGGGATTCGAACCGCCAACCCTCCGGTTATTAGACGACCTGCTCTATCTCCTGAGCCACGGCTGCCACTGAGGCCATATGACTGAGCCCTGGAGTGTCAATGTCAACTTTATTTATATAGCACATTTAAAACCAACAACAAGGTTGGCCAAAGTGCTTTACACATGATAAAATAAATAAAATAACATACAATAAAATACATTTGTAAGGAAACAATAAATAAATTAAAGCTGTGAGCAGCGATAAACAGGTCCTTGCTAGGCCTCAGCCTTGCCACATGGAGAGCGTAACTCCGCGCAAGCTCCATTCCTCCCTCCCCAACTCTCTCCCTCCTGCTCGGTGTCTGTCCATCCTTCCATAACGCCATACCCTCATCTATCTGCCATCCATTTGTCCATCAATCCATTCGCCCATCCATCAGTCCATCTGTACATTGCAAGATAGCGCCTCGGCAGAGGTACTGTATAAGTTCTTGAATTACTTCAAAAATCTAATATGTTAATCCATAGCCTAAAGGCCACTTCTGGTGAAAATTTCAACAGGAAATTTGTTTGAATTTAGACAAGCTATGCCATTGCTATAAATGTGTTTTTTTTTTTGTGTTTTTTTTTTTTTTTACCTAGGGGGCACTATAGCTATATGTGGTATAGTCATATATCTCTGTTCTGGGTGATACTAGTACCATGTATATCAAGTTTGGGTCCATTTGGGCGATGTACGTGTGAGTTATGACAAGTTCCTGTCCATTGGCGGTAGGGGGCGCTACTGTTGTGTCTCATTGTATATTATAGAAATGTTCACCATTGGCTGCCTATTCAATACGCTAAATTTGGTTGACTTCGGACAAAGTATGCCAAGGTTATTATGCTTTGTTTTTCTGCTAGGGGGCACAAGAGCTATGTGTCATTGTTAATTAAAGAAATGTTCAATGTGGGCTACCGCTCCACCACACAAAATTTGGTTGAATTTGGGCAAAGCATAACTGAGTTGTAAAGCTTTGTTGTTTTTTTTCCCTAGGGGGCGCTATAGCTATGTTTGTTATAGTTATATATATCTGTTCGGGGTCTGACTAGTATCATGTATATGAAGTTTTGCGGCATGAGGACAATCTACGTGTAAGTTATGACAACTTCCTGTCCATTTGCGGTAGGGGGCGCTGTCCCTATGTGTCATTCTTTATCATAGAAATGATCAGTATTGGCGACTTATTCACCACACAAAATTTGGTTGAAATCAGTCAGTGTACGCCAGAGTAATAGCCATTGGAAGGACAATGGTGAAACTGCAAACTTGGCTACACCCCTTCCGCCAAACCGTTGGGCATTTGGAAAACTCAGCAACTTTTGATGGCATATGGGTATAGATGATTGTAACCAAAAATGGTAGCAATCAGACTATTTATTTCAGAGATACTGAAGAAAACCTTTGGTGAAACCTTCATGTCGCCAAGAGAGGGCACTATTGCTACTTAAGCATATTCATAGCTATAATTGTTCGGAGGCATACCTGTGTACATCATACCTATCTTGGTGCCAATCTGACATTCCATTCTCAAGGTATTAAAAAAAATGATGCAAACTTTCTGATGCAAAACTTTCTGCCTCCTATAGGTGGCTCTGTAGATTTCTATGAATATTGTTCTATTGAACTGTTTGGAATTGGACTGATATCCATAATATTTAATTTGGTTGAAATCCCACAATGCATACCAGAGTTATTGCCATCAGAATGGTCATAGAATGATCATGGCAAGGCATCAAACTTTGTGACGTCCCTACAGCCAAACTGTGAAGCTCTGCAAAAAGTTTTCAATATCTTTTAATGGCACATGGGTATAGGTGATTGTCACCACAAATGAGCTTAATCGGACTAAAACCCTAGGATGAGTTTGATCAAATGCGCGAGGTGGAAATCAGGTCACTGAAACTTCCTAGCAAAATGGCCGCTTTCCTGTTGGGTGTAGACCATTACTTCTATGGAGTTTTTTGCATGGTTTGACATGATCAACATCTCACCTGATTTTCATCTTTCTACCCAAAAGTAAGCATGTGCCACTCCCCATTGACTTCACTTTTAGATGGCGCTGTAGAGCCATTTTTGTGGGGTCATTCATATTTCCTCCAAAATATTCAATTTTTCGCCAGTCTTGAGGTCCCTGCAAAAAAAGACGAGTTTTCATGCATGTTCACCACCCTAAAAACGAGATCTTAGCTGGAGAAGAAAAAAAAAAATCTAACAATTAAAGCTGCAAGCAGCTGTAAGCGGATCCTCACCCCCCCACGCAACTGTGGACTCCGGCGCCCGTCATACCTAGCTGGTTCAGAAAATTTCCCGTCGTTATGGCAAGTGCTGCGCGAATAATAAAGTAAACAGTTTCTTCCTGTGAACAGTAGGTGGTGCTATAAGTTTTGTCAACCATTTTTACGTAGGAGCGTGCAGAGTCGGACTAATATCCATCGTAGAAAATTTGGTGAAAATCGGATAAAGTTTGTCCAAGTTACAACTTTCCGATATTCCATGGCGAAGAGTCAACCATTGCCATGTTGCCATGGCAACACTTCCCTGTCAGGTATGTGCTGCCCACCCATATAGGACTACATATGACAGTCACCTCTACCTATGTTCCATATTTCATGACTCCAAGTCCTTCCCAAGCCTCCCAACAAGATCATGAAGTTAATGGCGAGGGGGGGCGTGTCCATGGTAAAAGCAGTGACACTATGCTAAAGGGGATGTGCAGTTATGATCAACCAGGTGGTCTGATAAACCTCAGAAAATTTCACGTCATTCTGGCAAGTGGCACGTGAGTAATAAATAAAAAAAATTTCAGCAATTCTTCCTTTAACCAGTAGGTGATGCTGTATCTTTTGTCAGGTATTTTTATGTAGACGCGTTCGGGGTTTGACTATTTTTCATCATGGAAACTTTGGTGGACATTGGACAAGTTTTGCTCGAGTTACAGCTGTTTGATGTTGTAAGGGGAGGAGTCAAACTTCACCATGGTGTCGTGGCCACGCCTTTTGAGATTGTGACTCACATTTGATAACTTTTTTTTTTTTTTTTGATCAAACTGTGACTTTTTTTTTTTTTTTTTAATTTAAGTTTTTGTAAAGGGTATACAGGTTGTTACAGCAATGCATTGTTTACATTTTCATCACATGTTCCCTTATTTTCTGATATCTGACAACATTGGAAGATTAATTCTTACAACACCCCTTTTTTTTTTTTTAAAGTGAAAGAAAAAGTGAAATTAAAGAGAAAAAAACAAAAAAAACAAAAAACAAAAAAAACAAACAAACCAGCAAAAAACAAACAAAAAGAAAAAAGTAAGTAAATAAAGATAAAAGAGCAACTGAGTAGCATTGGAACAAAGAGCGGAACCATTATTGAAATGGTATTTGTCAAAGATTAGATCTAATGGAAGACACATATGCAATCCAGGGTTGCCAAAAGTTCATGAACCCATCCATGTCCTGTCTCAGTGCGAATGTCAACTTTTCCATCGAGTAAATGTCTTGGATCACGTTAGTCCAATCTTCAGGTGTAGGACAGTCCTTCAACATCCATTTTTTAGTTAGAGCTTTTTTGCTTGCCAATATTAAAACATTGAATAAGTATTTTTCTCCTCGTCTTTCCAGTGAGTCCGGTAGTAAACCCAAATACAAAGTTACAAAAGAAAAGGGAACTGTTATTTTGAATATTTTCCCCAATATTGTCTGTACATTGGTCCAATATTGGTGGATAACTGGGCATGACCAAAACACATGAAAATGATTTGCAGTCTTTTCACCACACAAGCGCCAACAGTTCAATCCCTTATGGGTAAATTTGTTTTGTGCAGGTGTTCTGAAAAATCTTACCAAGTTTTTCCATCCAAATTCTCTCCACTGCAGGGATGAGGTACTTTTCCATTGCTGTTTATTTAGCTTTTCCCATATTTCCAGTTGTAAAGTGAAATTCCCCTCTTTTTCCCATCTCTCTTTTATATAAGATGTGTTGTCTCCTTTTAAGTCTTGAAGACCTTGGTATATTTTAGAAATGTATCTGATCCCTGGGATCCCTTTATATGCCATTAAGAAGACCTTCAGAACACCTGACTGGGCCCTTTCCAAAACCTCCTTTTGAAGTATATTGTTTATGTGGTGTCTAAGCTGGAAGAACCTGTAAAGGTCTTGATTTATTAGGCCTTGTTTTTTCAAATCTTCAAAACTTCTTAAGATTTGCCCTTTAAAAAAATCGTAATATTTTATCAGCCCTTTCTCCTTCCACTTTTTAAATCTGGTGTCTGTTTTATTAGGAGTAAAGTCCTGATCATAGGCAATCCATTGCAGAAGTCGATAGGGCTCTTTAGTTTGATTCTCTCTGACTATCTTAAACCAAATTTTTAGCGGGGTCTCTATCCACGGGTTAGTGTTATTCAAAAGCTTAGGTAAGGCATTGTTCCCTATTATCGCCTGTAGGGGGATGTCACTTGTTATTTGGCATTCGATCTCCTTCCATTGTGCAGTGTAGACTGGGTTACATATCTCTACTAAAGTTTTAATTTGTGCGGCTTTAAAGTAGTCCCTGATATTTGGCAGCGCGAGCCCACCTTTGTCTTTGTTTAGCTGTAGGGTTCTATATCTGATTCTAGGTCTCTTGCCCTGCCATATGAATCTTGAGATCCTTCTGTCCAGCTCCTGCCATGTTTTTTTGGGAGGTTCTACCGGTATTGTTTGGAAAAGGTATAGAAGACGTGGAAGTATATTCATTTTGACTGCTTCAATTCTTTGTGCAGTACCCAAGAATGGTATCATATTCCATCTTGTTAGGTCAGATTTTATTTTTGTCACCAGTGGATCATAGTTTAGTGATATAATTTTGTTGAGTTGTTTCGGGATATTGACCCCCAGATATTTCATAGATTCCGACTCCCAGTTAGTTTTGAGTTTGCTTAGTGAATAATGATTTGGGTCATAGTTGAATGTTAAAACTTGGGTTTTATGCATGTTTAATTTGTACCCCGATAAATCTCCATACTCTGAAAAAACTGAGATTAGTTCTGGTAAAGAAGTGTCCGGCTGCCCTAGGTATATTAAAATGTCATCAGCAAAGAGTGCTATTTTATGTTCCTTCTGACCAAGTGTAATACCTTGAATTTTTTGGTTTTGTCTTATCCATTGGCTCAGAGGTTCTATGAAGATTGCAAAGAGCAGTGGAGACAGGGGGCAGCCCTGACGACATCCTCTTTCCAGTTCAAAAGATGATGATAAATTACCGTTAATCCTTATTTTAGCTGTTGGTTTTTTATATAATGCCTGTATAGTTCTAATGAAGTTGTTATGAAAATTGAAACTGGATAAGATTCTATATAGAAAAGACCAGTCAACCGAATCGAATGCTTTTTCAGCATCTAATCCCAATATGACTGCATTTAAGTTATATTTTTTTATATGATGAATTATGTGTAAAGTGCGTCGAATGTTGTCTTGTGTCTGTCTTTGTCTTATAAAACCTGTTTGGTCTAAATGAATTAGGTCTGTCAGTATATTTTCTAACCTTTTGGCAAGGATAATGGTAAAAAGCTTATAGTCCTGATTTAGTACACTGATTGGTCTGTAGTTGGAGCACTCTAGTTTATCCTTTTCAGGTTTAGGTATAACTGCAATGACCCTTTCTCTCCAGGAGGGGGGATTTCCCCTGTGTGGAGGACATAATTAAATGTTTTCAGGAGGAGAGGAGATAGTTGCTGTTTAAAGGTTTTGTACCACTCTGCTGTATAGCCATCAGCTCCTGGGGATTTGTTAGCTTTAAGTTTCATAATTGCTTTTTCCAATTCTTTAGGATGTATTTCTGACAGTAGTGTTTTATTTTGTGACTCCGTAAGTTGGGGGAGGTTTAATGTGTTTAGGAATGCCTCGGATGCGTTTTTATGTTTTTTGTGGGAGTATAAGTTCTTATAGTAATTCTCGAAGCTTTTAAGAATATCCTGAATTCTGAATTTTATTTCCTTTGATACTGGGTCTCTGATTTTGTAGATTGCTCTTTCTGTTTGATGTTTCCTCAATTTATAGGCTAGCAATTTTGCCGATTTACTGCCTGCTTCATAGTATTTTTGTTTCAAAAATGTAAGTTTCTTCTGGATTTCTATTGTGTAGATCTCATTTATTTGATTTTTAATTTCCTTAATCTTGAGCGAGTCAGTAGAATGAGTGTTGCCTTTGTGTTCTTTTTCTAGGTTCCTAAGTTCTGACTCTAATGTGGATAGTTTTTCTTGTCTTAGTTTCTTTTGGGTTGCCAGTTTTGCAATAATCTTTCCTCTTATTACAGCTTTGCATGCATCCCACAGTATTAAAGGGGATACTTCTCCATTATCGTTATCTTCCAAATATCTGAGAATATCTGATTCCAATTCATCTTTCAATGGTCCTTTCAGGACATTTGAATTTAACCTCCAAGAAAATGTATTATTTGTGTATTTTTGGATATTTAAGTCCATGTAGATCGGACTGTGGTCAGAGAGATCCATCAGTCCTATTTTACATGTTTTTACTCTTCCAATGTCTCTATTAAACAAAAAAAAAATAGTCAATCCTTGAGTAAGATGAATGTGGAGTTGAGTAAAATGTATAGTCTTTTACACTGGGGTTGAGTTCCCTCCACACGTCACAGATTCCCATTTCTTTTAGTAGCATCCGAGTCTTCCTGTTTTGGGTGTTATTTTGATGTGGAGAATTACCAGAAGCATCCCAGTATGGATTCAGTCTAAGATTGAAGTCCCCACCACATATCACTAAACCTTGAGCTTTAGTTATCATTAGGTCGAATACATTTTTATAAAATTTCCAGTTAGCCCCTGGGGGAGCATACACATTCAGCAGGGTGATATCTTCTCCCTCTAGCCGCCCAGTTACCAAACTGTATCTCCCTTCTTTATCTTTGTGTTCTGATTTTTTTTCAAATGTAATTTTGGTTGATATCAATGTCACTACTCCCCTCCTCCTCCCTGACTTATATGAAGATGAAGAGATAATTTTAAACCCTTGTCTACTGAGTTTATTGTGTTCCACGTCTGTTAGGTGGGTTTCTTGTAAAAATATTATTCCTGCTTTGTCTTTTTTCATTTTGCCTAGAATCTTGGATCTTTTAACTGGATTCAGGATTCCTTTTACATTATATGAAATTATTTTGGTTACACCCTGTTTCTCCATTGTGTTGTTTTGTTTAGTATAACTGTGTGGTGGCCCTCATTTGTGCTACTCAGAAACTGAAAGAACATTAAAAACAAGAAAAACATTAAGAACATAGTGTATAAAACTTTAAAACAAAAAGCTGTCAGAAGAACTTCCTGAGCTGAGGTCTTTTTAAAGACCCTGGAAGAGCCTTGATGGAGTGAAGGCCCTGAGGGAAATTCCTCAAACTCTGTTACGTGTTGAGGGCCCTCTCTTACCACTGTAAGTTGTCCCATGCTTTTAACGTGAGTTTCAGAACCCAATCCAAACTTGTAATGATTTTTTTTTTCCTTTTATGCCTAAACCCTGTGAAATTGTGTGCACCCTCCCACCCCCATCACATCAAACATTCACGCAAAAACAGTATTTGTTAGTATGAGGAGAACATGTGGATTATTGTCACATTTCTATTTTAACAAGTTTTTTTTTTGTTTTTTTTTATTACAAAGACTTACTTGTTTCAAATATTATGACTGTTCCATGAAATGTTTTACCACATGCTGAATACGCATCTCCTTTAATGTTTGTTACCTTGTATGAGGGGGGTTGAATGTGCGGATTGATTCAAGAGAAAAAAAAAAAAAAAAAAAAAGGTCACTATTCCAACCTGAAAACGGATAGTTTATCCGCGACGCTCTGGCGCTGGGTTTCCCGCTGCTGGTCCGTGGATTTTGAAGGTCTTTGTGTTGTCCATGTTTGCGCTTTGATCTTCTCACTCGGGTCTGCTGCGGGTTTAAATACCGTTACCGGGAGCCCTCTTTTCGCCATGTCAGCTGTTGCTTCTTCCGCCGAATTATAGAGACACGTTTCATCGCCGTAGAAGACCCTTAACTTCGCAGGAAATGGAGTCTGAAAGCGCAATTTCTTCTCTCTTAACACCTTTTTCGCGTCATTGTATTCCCTGCGCTTTTTAAGGACCTCCGGGGCGTAATCGTGTTCCACGTAGACTTTTCTCTCCTGGTGCATAAATCCTTTTTTCTGCCAGGCCAGTCTTACAACCTCTTGTTTTATTTTGAAATTGGAAAATCTTACCAACACCGAACGTGGGGGCGCTTCCGCGGCCGGCCTAGCGGCTAATGAACGATGTGCCTTTTCTATCTTCAAGTCGGTGGTTTGTGGAATATCCAATTTCTCTCTTAGTAAGGATTCCACGCATTCTGCCATTGAGTTAAAACCGTTTTCGGCTCCTTCTATCAGACCATGAATTCTTATGTTGTCTCTTCTTTGTCTTCCTTCTTGGTCGGTTAGCTTAGCCTCTATAGATGCTTGTCTTTTGCGTAGGTCCAGCACAGAATCTTCGAGCACTTTTATTCGTTCTTCTGTTTCCAAGATTCGGTTCTCGGCCTGGTCCACTCTGCTGTTTGTCCTTTTCAATTCTTCTCTGAATTCCCGAAATTCGGCCGTAACTTCTCGGCGAAATCGTCGTAGCTCCTCAAATAGTGATTTCAGGCTAACCTTTTTGTTAGCTATCACCAGTTCCTCGTCTTCTGAACGGAGATCTTCCAGTTCAGATTCTCCGGCCGATACGTGTCCTGGCCTGGAGAATTTCAGTTTCTTCTGTTTTCCTTTAGACATGATGATTTTGTCTTTTGATTTTCACTCCTCCAAAAATCCGTTAAGTTTGATTTTCAAGGTGTTATCCTGGATTGGGTCTGAGAGCTTCAGTGTTAAGCTGCAGTCGCCATGGCGTCCAGACCGGAAGTCCCCACATTTGATAACTTTTAATGGCCAATGCCTATAGATGCCGCCGTGTGAAAATGAGTTCAATGGGAGCAGGCCCCCAGGAGGAGTTTGTTAAAATGCGAGTGGCGCAGTACCTCCCATGAGCAGTAGGTATTTTTATTTAGACGTGTTCGGGGTGGGACTATTTTCCATCATGGAAACTTTGGTGGACATCGGACAAGTTTTGCTTGCATTACAGCTGTTTGATGTTGTAAGGGGAGGAGTCAAACTTCGCCATGGTGTCATGGCCACACCTTTTGAGATTGTGACTCATATTTGATAACATTTAATGGCCAATGTCTATAGATGCCGCCATGTGAAAATGAGTTCAATGGGAGCAGGCCCCCAGGAGGAGTTTGTTAAAATGCGAGTGGCGCAGTACCTCCCATGAGCAGTAGGTATTTTTATTTAGACGTGTTCGGGGTGGGACTATTTTCCATCATGGAAACTTTGGTGGACATCGGACAAGTTTTAAGATAAGATAAGATAAGATAAGCCTTTATTAGTCCCACAACGGGGAAATTCCAGGATTGCAACAGCACAGGGATAGCAACACTCAGAGCAACAATCAGAAGGCAAGAAAAAAAAAAACAAGCAAGCAAGAGCAGCTAATAAACATATGTACGTATTACTATAAAATATATATATATACACACACACACAGACACACAGTGCAGAGCATTGTAGCTGGATGGAATAATATATGAATATATGAACACACAGTGCAGAGCATTGTAGCTAGATGGAATAAATATGTAAATATATAAACACCCACAGTACGGAGCATTGCAGCTAGGTGGAATAAATATGCAAGTATATAAACACACACAGTGCGGAGCAATGTAGCTAGATGGAATAACATGTAGATATATAAATATATAAACACCCACAGTACGGAGCATTGCAGCTAGACGGAACAAATATGCAAATATATAAACACACACAGTGCAGAGCATTGCCGCTAGATGGAATGAAACAGCATAACCGTCTACCCAGCTATCCTGCATGGTATGATTATGTGCCCATACACACTCTCACCCTCCATAGCGACCGGCATGCTCCTAGTTGTATGCCGGAGAGGACCACTGTGTAAGTCTATTGCATCTTCTGCATTCAAAAAACTATTAGTTTGTTACGTCTTTTTTGCTATCTCTGCGAGCAGCCCTGCTTAGGTTGTACAGTCTGACAGCCGTTGGTAGGAAGGACCTACGAAACCTCTCGGTTGTGCACCTGGGATGATGTAGTCTGCTGCTAAATGAGCTCCTCAGTGCATTCAGTATGTCCTGCATAGGGTGGAACTCGGACTCCAGCAGAGATGACAGTTTAGCCACCGTCCTTCTCTCTCCTATCTCCTCCATCGGATCAAGGCGCTGCCCCAGGACAGAGCTAGCTTTCTTAATCAGTTTGTTCAGTCTCTTCCTATCGGCTGCAGTAATGCCACTGCCCCAGCAGACCACTCCAAAAGTGATGGCTGATGCCACCACCGTGTCATAGAATGACTTCAGCAGCGCCCCTTGTACACCAAAAGACCTGAGTCTCCTCAGCAGGAACAGCCTGCGCTGTCCCTTCTTGTAGAGTGCATCAGTATTGTGTGACCAGTCTAGTTTATTGTTCAGATGAATACCCAGGTACTTATAGGATGTCACCATCTCGATGTCTGTTCCCTGTATATTTACTGGTACTGTGAGGGGCTGCCCATGCCTGCGGCAGTCCACCACCAGCTCCTTAGTTTTCCTCGCGTTGATCTGGAGGCAGTTCCGATGGCACCAGTCCACGAAGTCCTGGATAAGCCCTCTGTACTCAGCTTCATCTCCATTGGAGATGAGGCCAACGATCGCAGAGTCATCAGAGAACTTCTGTAGATGGCAGTGTGTTGTGTTGTGTGAGAAGTCCGCAGTATAAAGAGTGAACAGGAAGGGAGCCAGCACCGTTCCCTGGGGGGCCCCCGTGCTACTGATGATCGTGTCGGACACACAGTCCCGGGTTCTCACAAACTGAGGCCGGTTCGTGAGGTAGTCCAGGATCCATGATGACAGGTGCTGGTCCACCCCTGCGCGCAGCAGCTTGTCCTTCAGGATCATCGGTTGGATGGTGTTGAAAGCACTGGAGAAGTCAAAGAACATGATCCTCACCATATTCCCGGGCTTCTCCAGGTGGGACAGAGAACGGTGAAGGAGGAAGATCACCGCATCCTCCACCCCAATGCCATGCTGGTAGGCGAACTGGAGTGGATCCATCGCTGGTTCCACCAGGGGGCGGAGGTGAGCAAGGAGCAGTCTCTCCAGGGTCTTCATCAAGTGGGACGTCAAGGCCACCGGTCTGTAGCTGTTCAGGTCTTTGGGGTGGGAAGTTTTTGGTACAGGTACCACACAAGATGTTTTCCACAGCTGTGGTACCCTCCCCAGTTTCAGGCTCATGTTGAAGATATACGTCACAATCCCACACAGCTGGTCTGCACAGGACTTGAGGAGCTTTGCGCTGATGCCGTCCGGTCCCGGCGCCTTCCTCGCCTTGATCTTCCTCAGCTCCGTCCTCACCTGGGTCCTGGTCAGGGTCAGGATGGGGGGCTGTGTGTTGGGAGTGGGGGGGTGTTGGTAGAGTGGGGAGTGGGCAGCAGGACTTGATTTCTTTAGAGGCAGCAGTGGTTGTTGTGCAGTCAGGGGGGAGGGCGGTTGGTCAAATCTATTGAAAAACAGATTCAGGTTGTTCGCCCACTCCCTGCCCCCTGTGGCCTGGGGGGAGGTATTCTGGAGCCCCGAGATGGTTTTGAGGTTTCTCCAGACCCCGCTGATGTCGCTCTGTTGCAGCTTGTCCTCCATCTTCTTCCTGAAGCTGTCCTTGCCTTCTCTGATCTTTCTCCTCAGCTCCCTCTGTACGGACTTCAGCATCTCCCTGTTCCCTGACCTGAAGATCCTCTTCTTCTCTCTCAGAAGTGTTTTAATCTCAGGGTTGATCCAGGGTTTGTTGTTTGAGTGACGCCGTATGGTCTTGGTGGGAACGGATTTGTCCACACAGAAGCTGAGGTAGCCCGTGAAGGTGTGAATGAGGCCATCGATGTCCTCACCATGTGGATCGCAGAGCTGCTTCCAGGCGGTGGCTTCAAAACAGCCCTTTAGGGTGTCCATTGTCTCCTCAGACCATAACTCCACAGTGTGCATGGCCGGAGGTTGTCTGTGCACTAGGGGTTTGTACACCGGCCGGAGATGAACCAAGTTGTGATCCGATCTCCCGAGTGGGGGTAGTTGTGATGAGGTGTACGCCTCCTTAGTGTTTGCGTAGAATAAATCCAGTGTTTTATTGTCTCTAGTGTGGCATGTGACATACTGGGTGAACGTGGGTAGAATGGGAGACAGTGAAACATGGTTGAAATCGCCTGAGATGAGGAGAAGAGCATCTGGGTGTTCTGTCTGCAGCCTGCTGGTTACTGAATGGATGACGTCACGTGCTGTCCCAGCGTTCGCCGTCGGATTTGCATAAACAACAATGCAGATCACGTGTGAGTGTTCTCTCGGGAGATATGTAGGCCTCATGCTAACAGCTAGCAACTCAATGTCTTTGCTGCAGTGTCGTTGTTTAACAGTGATATGTCCCGGTCTGCACCAGTTGTTGTTAACATACATGATCACTCCACCGCCCCTAGCCTTGCCACTGTCTGGTGTTCGGTCAGCTCGTATCATGTGAAAACCCTCCAGCTCAATGTTAGCATCTGCTGCTAGTTCAGTTAGCCACGTCTCAGTAAACAAAAGGAGAGAGCACTCCCGGTATATGCTATCATAACGGGAGATAGCCGCTAGCTCATCTAACTTTCCCAGTATCGACCGTACATTTCCCATGACAACAGATGGAAGGGAGGGTCTGTACCTTATATTTTTTGTCCTCCGCCTTACTCCAGCCCGGCAGCCGCGGCGTTTTCGCCTCAGTTCTCTCGGTATGTCGAGTATTTCCAATGGGACCGGGTGGCGGTTGAATGCTAGCAGCTGTTCTCTGCTGTATCGTATCCTGCTATAGACAGTGGCTCCGTCCACCGGCTCAGGAGACATTTAGGACGATCTGTGTGTCCGTGATATAAGTGGGGTGAAAAAAAAAGACGGATCAAAAGAGAGAGGAAGGGAAAAAGACTCGGAATCGAGCCGCTGTTGCAAAAGGCAGCCGACTCGTGTGGCGCCCCTAGTGGTATTGTTGTGGTCACGTGGTCCACGTGGAGTGGACGGAGCAAGCCCCTATTCCATCTCCCTGTTCCAATAATCAATTTAATATATGGTCCCCGGGTAGGGGACGTATCAGATATTAAACTGATAAGAACAGATACTACACTTGATCTTAGCCAAAAGGCCGAGAAGCGATGACCACTATTGTTTGCTTGCGTTACAGCTGTTTGATGTTGTAAGGGGAGGAGTCAAACTTCGCCATGGTGTCATGGCCACACCTTTTGAGATTGTGACTCATATTTGATAACATTTAATGGCCAATGTCTATAGATGCCGCCATGTGAAAATGAGTTCAATGGGAGCATGCCCCCAGGAGGAGCTTGTTCATATGCGAGTAGCACAGTACCTCCCATGAGTAGTAGGTGATGCTGTTGAAGCGGCATGAAAAAATAAGCAGCGATGCTGTGGTTTTAAGCAGGTTTTATTAATCATACCGCCGTCACGGGAACTCGGCCCCAGCCCATAGCGTGAGCAGGCTGAAGCCGAATTCCTCAGGCTCTCAGTGAAGAGGGGAGAGGCAGACACGTGTGTGTCTACCAGTTGCAGGATCAGAGTGAGAGAGAGAGATTGCGTTACAGAGTTGCACCTTAAATACTTGATCATAACAAGACATCAAAAAGACATACCCCACAGTCTAGAATGATCAAAGGGACAACAGAACAGGCAGGAGGTATTTGCATTTGTAAGCCATACATCACAATGGGCAGATTAGCTAGACCTCGCTCTAAGTGCAAGACAAAGAGGCTAACAAGCACATCTACATATTGATCTGAGTCTCTAGGTCACAGTAAGGACAGGACGCATGAGTACAAAGGATGAAAGGCATCGATTAACATCACATAGGTGAGACAGAAGAAACTCGTCTACCTGTAGACATTAATACACCAAAGCACATCTAAGATGCTCAGAAAAAGCACAGTAAGGACAAGCCATATGCACACTATACAGAATGGCGCATTGCATCACAATACATGCATGTTTGCATCACAAATACATGAATGGCACATTGCATCTCAGTAGTGTAGCAGGAAAACCAGAGAAAAGAGGGCTGAGTGTCCTTAGTCTGTTGTGGGGTTAAAACGAACCGCCACACGCTCCCCCCCAGAGGACGCGGCAGGGGGCCGCGACCTCGATAATCCATCTGTGTGAGCGAGCTGTGGGAGAAGCTCGCTGCAGGCGGAGGGGGAGGGAGGGGAGGGGTGGTAAGTGCCGGCAGGAGCTGTGAAATCGTCCTGAGCCGCGCAAAAATTGCTTGCTGCTCCGTGACGTCGAGGGTTTGTCCCGTTGCACGTGCGGAGATCACAAGAAGAAAAATTAGTCTCTGACTCCTCTCGTGGCCATGAAGAAAAGCAGGGGTGGCTGTAAGAAAAAAGTAAACAAAGCAGGGGGACTGTTGGCTTTGGGTGCTGAAGCAACCCCAAAGCTCCCGGGAACAGCTGACGGCTGAAATCCCTTTGTGCCGTGGTTGAGACCGTTAAAAAAAATCCAGTGGCGAGCTGCGTGCTTGCTTCAGGTGAACGAGCAGCCCTGAAGGTCCTGTGAGCAGCGGCGGAGGATGATGGCGGTCTCTGGCGTGGCTGAGACTGTTAATAAATCCTTCCATCATGCTGCATGCGTGCCTCAGGTGTGCGAGCAGCCCTGAAAGGCAGCGGCGAAGGAGGAAGGCAGTCTGTGGAGCCGTTACTTGTCCCGTGCGTAATGCGCCGTCCTTGTAACTCCCCGAGCGTGCGCGGGGGTTCCGTGGCGTGGGTGGGCCGCTGGAGTGGCGAGTCAGGGTGCAGAAACTTGGTGGAGAACGGTGCAGACGGCGCCGGTAAAATCCAGGTTGAGCTGTGGCTGTAGATTGGCCATGGTGCGTTGGAGCGGTGAGAGGAAATAGACGATCTTTAGTCCCTCAGGCCCGTGCAGATGCGTTGGAGCGGCGGGAGGGAATAGACTATCTTATGTTCCTCAGGCTCCTGCAGCTGCGTTGGAGCGGTGTGAGGAAGTAGACGATCTCTGTCCCTCGGGCTCGTGGAGACGCGTTGGAGCGGTGCGAGGCAATAGACGATCTTTGTGCCCCGGGCTCGTGCAGCTGCGTTGGAGCGGTGAGAGGGAGGAGACGATCGTTGTCGCTCGTGCGGCCATGGTGCGTTCAGTTCCACGCGCTGCGCTCCCCGTCGGCCCTGGAGGTTGCCGTCGTGGAGAGAGGACGAGGTGCGTGCGCTCTCTGTGAGAGCGGCCGGTCCAGCGTGGTTGTGCAGATCTCACCATGAAACGTTGCTGCAGCTTTCCCGGTCGTGGGTGGTCTCCGGAGGGTTTCAACCTGGAAACTCTGCATCGAAATCTCCCTGAAGCAGAAGGGAGCTGTTGCGTTCGCTGGCAGCGTGTTCGTTTCAGCGTCGGGTCACTGCAGCGGTCCAGACCAGAAGTTGCTTTGCACAAAGCGTGTGCTTTCAGGCGGGGTCACCAACGCAGCTGTGCGGCTGTCCAGCTCGGAAGGTTGCATTCGCACAAAACGTGTGCGTGTTCGAGGGGTCACCAGTGAAGCGGCATGAAAAAATAAGCAGCGATGCTGTGGTTTTAAGCAGGTTTTATTAATCATACCGCCGTCACGGGAACTCGGCCCCAGCCCATAGCGTGAGCAGGCTGAAGCCGAATTCCTCAGGCTCTCAGTGAAGAGGGGAGAGGCAGACACGTGTGTGTCTACCAGTTGCAGGATCAGAGTGAGAGAGAGAGATTGCGTTACAGAGTTGCACCTTAAATACTTGATCATAACAAGACATCAAAAAGACATACCCCACAGTCTAGAATGATCAAAGGGACAACAGAACAGGCAGGAGGTATTTGCATTTGTAAGCCATACATCACAATGGGCAGATTAGCTAGACCTCGCTCTAAGTGCAAGACAAAGAGGCTAACAAGCACATCTACATATTGATCTGAGTCTCTAGGTCACAGTAAGGACAGGACGCATGAGTACAAAGGATGAAAGGCATCGATTAACATCACATAGGTGAGACAGAAGAAACTCGTCTACCTGTAGACATTAATACACCAAAGCACATCTAAGATGCTCAGAAAAAGCACAGTAAGGACAAGCCATATGCACACTATACAGAATGGCGCATTGCATCACAATACATGCATGTTTGCATCACAAATACATGAATGGCACATTGCATCTCAGTAGTGTAGCAGGAAAACCAGAGAAAAGAGGGCTGAGTGTCCTTAGTCTGTTGTGGGGTTAAAACGAACCGCCACACTGTAAATTTTGTCAACCATTTTTATGTAGGACTAATATCCATGGTAGAAAATTTGGTGAAAATTGGGTGAAGTTTGTCTAGTTATAACTTTTCGATGTTCCATGGGGAGGAATCAACCTTCGCCATGTCGCCATGGTAACACTTACCTATCAGTTATGTGTTGCTGACCCACATAGGACTACAGATGACAGCCACCTCTACCTATGCTCCAAATTTCATGACTCCAGGACCTTCCCAACCCTTCCCACAAGATCACGGACTAATATCCGTCGTAGAAAATTTGGTGAAAATTGGATAAAGTTTCTCCAAGTTACAACTTTCCGATATTCGATGGCGAAGAAGCAACCTTCGCCATGTCGCCATGGCAACACTTCCTTGTCAGTTATGTGTTGCCCACCCATATAGGACTACATATGACAGTCACCTCAACCTATGTTTCAGATTTCATGACTCCAGGTCGTTCCCAGCCATCCCAACAAGATCATGGATTGAATGGCGAGGAGGGCATGTTCATGTTAACAGCAGTGACGCCATGCTAAAGGGGATGTGCAGTTATGATCAATCAGGTGGTCTGATGAATCTTAGAAAATTTCGTGTCATTCTGGCAAGTGGTGCGTGAGTAATAAAGAAAACACTTTTCAGCAATTCTTCCTTTAAGCACTAGGTGGCACTGTAGATTTCTATGAATATTGTTCTAGAACTGTTTGATAGAACTGTTCTATAGAACTGTTTGGAATTGGACTGATATCCATAATATTGAATTTGGTTGAAATCCGACAATGCATACCAGAGTTATTGCCGTCAGAATGGTCATAGAATGATCATGGCGAGGCATCAAACTTTGCCACGCCCCTACGGCCAAACCGTCGAACTTTTAGAAAAGTTTTCAAAAACTTTTAATGGCACATGGGTACAGATGATTGTCACCACAAATTAGCTCAATTGGACAAAAAACCCTAGGACGAGTTCGACCAAATGCGTGTCAATTGTGCGAGGTGAAAATCAGGTCACTGCCACTTCCTGGCAAAATGGCTGCTTTCCTGTTGGGTGTAGGCCATCACTTCTATGGAGTTTTTTGCGTGTCTTGACATGATAAACATCTCATCCGATTTTCATCTTTCTACGCGAAAGTAAGCATGTGCCACTCCCCATTGACTTCACTTGTTAGGTGGCGCTGTAGAGCCATTTTTGTGGGGTCATTCATATTTCCTCCAAAATATTCAATTTTTCGCCAGTTTTGAGGTCCCTGCAAAAAAAAAGGTGAGTTTTCATGCACGTTCACTACCCCAAAAACTAGATCTTAGATGGAGAAGGAAAAAAAAAAAATCTAACAATTAAAGCTGCAAGCAGCTGTAAGTGGGCCCTCGCTTCCTACACATCCACGGAACCTGGTGCCTGTCGGACCCAGCCGACACGGAAAATTTCCCATCCTCACAGCATGCACTGCGTGAATAATAAAGAAAACCATTTGGCGCAGTACTTCCTGTGAGCAGTAGGTGGTGCTATAAGTTTTGTCAACCATTTTTACGTAGGAGTGTGTGGGGTCGGCCTACTATCCATCGTAGAAAATTTGGTGAAAATCGGATGAAGTTTGTCCAAGTTGCAACTTTTCAATGTTCCATGGCGAGGAATCAACCTTCGCCATGGCAACACTTCCCTGTCAGGTATGTGTTGATGACCCATACAGGACAGTCACCTCTAACTCCTCAATAACATGCCCAGATAGGGAGCTCCTCTCCCCCTTTAGGGTTCTAACTCAAAATTGGAACCACTTGCAGTTGCGGGCTGAAACTTTGCATTTAGGTTTCTAATATTGAGCCCAGGAATCTCTGAAAATTTCAGCCTCCCCAGATATCGGGAAGTAGAGTAGTTGAGCTCTGTCAATAACAAGCCCAGATAGGGAGCGCCTCTCCCCCTTTAGGCTTCAAGGTTTGGGCTCCTGCGGAAGGCAGAGGTACCTGGGAGCAGCCTGCATTGCTCTGGGAGATCAAGAGTACCTGGACGGCGATATTCTGGGATGTTAACAGGGGCTCCTGCGGAAGGCAGAGGTTCCTTGGGGTGTCCTGTTTTGCCTTGGTAGCTCAAGAGTACCTGGACTGTGAGATTCTGGGATGTGAGCAGGGGCTCAGGCTGAAGGCAGAGGTTCCTGGTGGCTTCCTGCTTAGCTCTGGGTGCTCCAGAGGACCAGGACCACGAGAATCTGGGATGTTAAAAGGGCTCCTGCGGAAGGAAGAGGTTCCTGGGGGCAGCCTGCATTGGTCTGGTAGCTCAGCAGTACCAGGACCGTGAGATTCTGGGCTTTTAACAGGGGCTCCTGCAGAATGCAGAGGTTCCTTGAGGCGGCCTGCATTGGCCTGGTAGCTCAGGAGTACAAGGACCGTGAGATTCTGGGCTGTTAACAGGGGCTCCTGTGGAATGCAGAGGTTCCTGGGGCCAGACTGCTTAGCTCTGGGAGCTCCAGAGTACCACGACCTCGAGCTTCTTGGATTTTTAAATGGCTCCTGCATATGGAGGAGGTTCCTGGCGGCAGCCTTATTTGCCCTTGTTGCACCAGAGTACACGGACCGCCAGATGCTTGGATGTTAAATGGGGCTCCTGAGGAAGGCAGAGCTGCTTTGGTGCAGCCTTCTTTGTGCTAGGAGCTCTAGGGTAACAGGACCACCATTTTCAGGGACTTAAATTGATGAGGAAAAAAGTCACAAATTTTCCACCTGGCCTTCCTCAGCATCCCCATCTTGTCACGTTTTTCCTGACAAATTTTGAACTTTCTTCCTCATCACTTTTTGACTTTTCCCCCACCAACTGTTAACATTTTCCTCATAAATTTTTGTCTTTTTCCCTTGGACCATTTAGTTGACTGTTTATTTATTTCCTATCATAAATTTAGATTTTTTTTACTCATAAATTTGTGACTTTTCTTCTCATAAACATGTGACTTTTTTGCTCAAAATCTGTGGCTTTTCTCATCATAAATTTGTGACTTTCATTTAATAACGTTACCAAAATTTAAGCCTCCCCAAACATGGTCGTAACCGGCGCTGATTGGTCAGGTTGTAACCGCCCCTCTCCTCCTCCTCATCTACCAAATCTTCACGACCTTCTCAATAAAGTTTTTGAAAAAAAAAAAAAAAAAAAAGAATCTTCACGACCGCCTTTACTCAGCACGCAACCACTGTTGGCGGTTCCTTTTCAGTGTATTGCTGTGCTATTTTCATTTATTCTCTATCAAAAATGGCTTCGCGTAATAAGGGTGTTCCATGGACCAGTAAGGAGCTGCAGTGTCTACTCACTGCATTGTCAGATGAACGTATTCAGCGCGAGTTAGACGGAGCCGCCCGGAATGAAAAAATATACTGGGAGGTCTCGACATCGGAGTCCTTTAACGGTGAGTTTTAATTTTTTTTTATTGTGCGTTTTTTCGCAAATATATTCGGTAAGACGCTCAGTTTATTTATGCAATAAAAAAGCTGTTCATTTGTGGATGGATCGCTGCTTTATTGCAGCACACTGTGGACTAAAGCTTTTATTGTAATTATTCATGTGAACAATACGCTGAAATAAGCTTATGTATTCTTGTTAAAAACTATTGTCTTTTCTGTATATCTTGCACTTTCGTGCTGTATTTTATTGTGTGCATTTTCCTTGTAGAATCATCCCACGCGTCCGCCGCGACAGCCCGCACGGATTATTCAACCGAGCCTTCCTGACCCACAGCTGGCAGAGACGGATTCATTCTACCGAGCCTCAGCACTCAAGTGGTCGGCGTGTATAAAATGTCGATTAACCTTCATGTTGTGTTGCAAAGTTTTTTTTAATTTTAATATTTTGTATATAATAAAATGAAATTGTTTTGGAAAGTGTGGTTTGTCTGTTATAACACTGAATTATAAAACAGTATAATTACATAGAAATTCCATTGCCTAGTCCGATCAAAATGATGCTGAGGGTCAACCATTGTAAAGGTAATGTAATTTTTAACTAGACCAAAAAAGAAATCTTTTTGTAAGCTTTCTGTTCTTTTTATTGAAATATCATAAAAAATTAGCACCAAGTCAAAGGTACAAGTATATGTAAATTGAATGTTCTATCGGCATTCCAAATTCAGAGATTTACAGTACTTTAGAAGGAGTGTAGCATCATCTAAACGGAAAATAATAATACTGTTGTTCCAAACGTTGACCTGAAGGTGAAAAACATGAATTTTTTTAATTCAGTACATCCAAAATGCCCTAGGATGTGGTGTTGGACAGTGTGCCACCGTCTCATTATTTAATACGAATAAAAACAAGTTTCAGCTCATTATTTCTAGGTCATTTGGCAGTTAATTCAAAACAAAAGTGACTTGTGTTGTTGCAGCTTAATTATGAGATAAAATTAATTGTGAGATAAAACCACAGAGCGAGCAAGGCAATAATCCTTGAATCCTCCATTTTTTGTCTCGTGTAAATAAGGACTCAGTTCGGTGCGTAACATCACGGGAGTGTGGCCCCGCCTCGCTGAGAATCTGCTGCTGCCCCGCTTCTAAAACCTCCTAACACAAACCATCACAGCACAAGCACAACACTGTGCTAATGGAGACAGAAGCATTCCGAGCCGTACTGAAGTGAATCGAGCCGTACCGAGGTGTGCTGGGCTAGTGGAAAACAGGCTTTTGAGTTGTGGGCTGAAATTTTGCTTTTAGTGTTCTAGTGTTATATAGAACAGTTTGGAGTTGGACTGATATCCATAATATTGAATTTTGTTGAAATCTGACAATGCATACCAGAGTTATTGCTGTCAGAATGGTCATAACATGATCATGGTGAGACATCAAACTTTGCCACGCCCCTACGGCCAAACCGTCGAGCTTTAAGAAAAGTTTTCAATAACTTTTAATGCCACACGGGTTAGATGATTGTCACCACAAATGAGCTCAATTGGGCAAAAACCCTAGGACGAGGTCAATCAAATGCGTTAGGTGGAAATTTGGTCACTGCCACTTCCTGCCAAAATGGCTGACTTCCTGTTGGGTGTAGACCATCACTTCTATGGAGTTTTTTGCATGTCTTGACATGATCAACATCTTGCCCAATTTTCATCTTTCTACGCGAAAGTAAGTGTGTGCCACTTCCCATTGACTTCACATGTTAGGTGGCGCTGTAGAGCCATTTTTGTGGGGTCATTCATATTTCCTCCAAAATATTCAATTTTTTGACAGTCTTGAGGGCCCTGCCAAAAATGGTGAGTTTTCATGCACGTTCACTACCCCAAAAATGAGATCTTAGATGGAGAAGAAGGGAAAAAAAATGGCTCGGGCCCTAATTAAAGCTGCAAGCGGCTGTAAGTGGGCCCTCGCCGCCCACACAACCACGGACCCCAGTGCCCGTTGTACCTAGTTGGCTCAGAAAATTTCCCATCGTTGCGGCAAGTGCTGCGTGAATCATAAAGTACAAACAGTTTGGTGCAGTAATTCCTTTGAGCAGTAGGTGGCGCTATAACTTTTGTCAATCATTTTTATGTAGGAGCATGTGGTGCAGGACTGGTAATGCCGGAGCGTCACCAGTGGGCTTGGGCTCTAATTACAATAGAGCTCTCGCCCACTGACGTTGTCAGTTGTTCGGGCCCTAAAAATTCTAACAATTATATATATATAATGATATCATAGCCTCTGCTTGTGTATGAGGCGCCTCGGTCTACAGTGGAGACCCTGGAAAAGAAGATCAACTCCTACCTTCGAAGATGACTGGGTTTACCACATAGCCTCAGCAGTGCGGTGCTTTATGGCAGGAGCAACAAACTCCAGTTTCCTATCAGCAGTCTGGAAGAGGAGTTCAAGGTCTCCCACACAAGAGAGGTACTAGCCTATCATGACTCTAGAGATTTGAGAGTGGCAGCAACAGACAATGTGGTGAGGACAGGTCAGAAGTGGAGAGGTTAAGAGGGGTTGGAGCTTACAGAATCTCAGTTGAGACACAAAGCTCTGGTGGGCACAGTGGCAACAGGATGTGCAGGGATGGGTTCCATCCCACAGCTGCGCTATGATAAAGTCCAGAGAAAGAACAAATGGCAGTTAATCCTGCAGGAAATGAGAGCAGGTGTTGAAGAAGCAAGGACTGGGCTGGTGACACTTCAAGATTAACAACAGCTAGGGCCAACCTGTCCCATGGTATCAAGGAGGCAAAATGACAGTACAGCAAGAAAATATCCGGATACTTCAGCAACACCAGAGATGCACGTTCTCTCTGGCATAGCATACAGACCCTCACCAACTATAAACCTCCACCTCAGACCTGTGCGAGTGACATCACACTGCTCAACAACCTAAACGACTTCTTTGGCCGATTTGAAGCTCAAAACAGCATACCAACACAGAAGACTACTCCTCCTCCAGATGAGCAGGCCATGAGTCTGGATCCAGCCAGTGTGAAGATGACCCTCTGCAGGATCAACCCACGCAAGGCAGCTGGCCCAGACAACATACCGGATCGCATCCTGAAGGACTGTGCAGAGGAGCTTAAGAACGTCCTGGCCGCCATCTTCAACATCTCCCTGTCTCAAGCTGTTGTCCCCACATGCTTCAAGACTGCCACCATAATACCAGTCCCAAAGAAGCCTGTCCCATCCAGCTACAGTGACTACCGGCTGGTAGCACTGACCCCCACTATAATGAAGTGCTTTGAGTGGCTTGTCATGCAGAACATCAAGTCCACCCTGCCTCCCTCCCATGACCAATTCCAGTTTGCATACAGGTCGAACAGATCCACAGAAGATGCCATCGCTGCTGCTCTCAATCCAGCCCTCACCCACCTGGATTAAAAAAAACTCCTATGTGCACATGCTGTTCTTGGACTTCAGTTCAGTATTACTAACTAACTAACTAACCTGCACTTATATAGCGCTTTTCTAGTCACAAAGACCACTCAAAGCGCTTTCATTAATACTAACCCTCTATTCTAAGGGCCTATAGGAAACAGATATCTAGGGACAATTTAGAACAACCAATTAACCTAACATGCATGTTTTTGGCATGTGGGAGGAAACCGGAGAAATCCCGGAGTAAACCCACGCAACACTCAACACAATCATCCCCCAGCACCTGATACAAAAACTCAGACACTTAGGACTCAAAACCTCTCTCTGTAACTGGGTGCTGGACTTTGTCACAGGGAGGCCACAGAACGTGAGGGTTGGCAGCAACACCTCCCGGACCATCACACTGAGCACAGGGGCCCCACAAAGGTGCATGCTCAGCCCACTGCTCTTCACTCTGCTGACCCATGACTGCGTACCAGCCTACAACACCAACCACATCATCAAGTTTGCAGACGACACAACGGTGGTGGGCCTCATCATCAATGAGGAGGCCAACTACAGAAATGAGGTGAGCCAACTGGTCCAGTGGTGTAAAGACAATAACCTCTTCCTGAAAGTGGGAAAAACCAAGGAGCTTGTGGTCAACTTCAGAAGGCGTCACACACAGCACCCCCCTCTGATCATCAGTGGTGCAGCTGTGGAGAGGGTGAGCAGCACCAAGTTCCTGGGGGTGCACATCTCTGAGGACCTCACCTGGTCCAACAACACCACATCACTGGCCAAGAAGGCCCAAACTTGCCTCCATTTCCTCCACAAACTGAGGAGAGCACGAGTCCCACCCCCCATCATGCAGTCTTTCTACCGGGGCACCATTGAGAGCATCCTCACCAACTGCATCACAGCGTGGTGTGGAAGCTGCACCGCCGCCTGCCGGAAGACACTATAACGCATAGTGGAAGCAGCCAGCAAGATCATCGGTGCCACCCTGGCCCTGCCCCTGCAACCCCTCTCAGACATCTACCCCACCTGCCTCACCCACAGAGCCATCAGCATCACAGGCAACACCTCCCACCCCCTACACTCCCTCTTCAGCCCCCTGCCCTCAGGGAAAAGATACTGAAGCCTCCGGCCCGCTCCACAAGACTGCTTAACAGCTTTGTCCATCAGGCAATCAGGATCTTGAACTCTGTTCACCCCCCCCCCCCCAGATGGTAACATAATCACCCACACAATAACTACCTCAACTGTTGGCACAGAAAGATTGGCATACCAACAATAATACTGTTGTTTGTTGTACTTTTGCTGCTGTATGTCTCTGCACATTAATCACAACCATTTGCACAAACACCATATCTGCTGCTGGCTTTCTGGCTGTCACTGCAATACTGACTATGTGCAATCATATCTGTCACTATCTGCACCTACACTGCCACATTGAAATGCAACTACGGGTATTCATCTCTAGCTGTCTGTATATAGGATTGCTGGGTTTATTATTGCTAATCGTTTATCTCTATGGAGGTCAGGGTCCTTCTGGCTGCCATTGGCACCACGGGTTGCATTACTGTACATAGACTGCTGCTGTTGCTGTTGTTTTTCATGTTTTTCTTTTTTCCAGCCTTATTATTTTTTTTTTTTTTTTTTATAAAATGCACACCAGTGAAGAGAGAGAGAAATGCCATTTCAATTCTCCTGTATGTCCTGCACGTATAGTAGTACTGACAATAAAATCTTTGAATCTTTGGCAAGCAGGATGGTAGGCATGCGGCAGCAAGGTGCATGGACAGAATGGGAGGGAGCAGTGGAGAAGAAGCTGACCTGGAATGACATCTGGCATGCAGAACCTCAGCGGATCCAGTTCATGCTCCAAGCAGTTTATAATGTGCTACCCAGTCTGGCAAACCTGCATACCTGGGTCAAGAACGAGCTGCCAACATGTCCTCTTTGCCCAGGAAAGGGCACGCTTGAACACATTCTCAGCAGCTGCCCAACAGCCCTTGGTCAGGGCTGCTACTGCTAGTGCCGTGACCAGGTGCTAAAGTGTGTAGCGGAGACCATCTCCAGCGCCATGGCCAACAATAAGCAAGGAGGTAGTCACAGGAAAATCACCTTTATTAGGGCTGGAGAGAGGCCCCTACCACAGCCTAGACCATCAGCCAGCCTGCTCTCTTCAGCTTCAGACTGGGACTTGCGAACTGACTTGGGAAAGAAGCTTAAGTTCCCTGACCATGTAACACCAACATCTCTTAGGCAAGATGTGGTTCTTACGTCTTCCTCTTCCAGGCAGGTCCTATTAGTGGAGCTCACAGTTCCCTGGGAGGAGCGCATGGAAAAGGCCACTAAACGCAAATGGCTCAAATACCAAGAAGTGGTAGAACAGTGTCAGAGAAATGGTTGAAGAGCATCCTGTGAGCCCATAGAGGTGGGATGTTGAGGCTTTGCTGCCTGCTCCCTGTGCAAAATTTACACTCACCTTGGCATCAAAGGAGCTGCTAAAAGGAAGGCCATCAAATCTGCCACTGAGGCTGCAGAAAGAGCCTCTCAGTGGCTGTAGATTAAGAGGTCAGAATTGTGGGCCAATGCTGCTGGGACACAAGTCAGGGTCTGATCAACCCTGGGTAGGGCGCCTGACTGAGGGTGTCCGATGTTGTGAGACACGAAACACCCGATGACATCAGGAAGCATCTTTGATGTGTCCCAACGCATCCATAGATATATCTATTCAATTAAGCCCATAATGTAATCCATTAATTAAATTATCTTGCTATGTGTGTGTTAGAAAAAAATACTAAAATATCCTTGATGAGGGTAGTCAATAAGCCAGACAGATGTTCAGATATGAGTAGATTTAATTACGTTGGCCAACGGAGATCGGTATATAGCAGCGGCCTCAGAGCTTCACCGTTCAAACACCAAATCTAGCCTCTTGCATGAACACAGTCCTTTTAAGCGAGGTGTTAACAAAGAGAACCAGTAGCAAATGTCCCTGGCCATTTGCTCAGTGTCTTTGGTCACAGCGGGGCATCTCATCACACGTCCTCGGGTGCCGTCCTGTACTTTCCTATCTCTGGGGGGGAAGGAGCCTTCACAGCAGGAGTTCAGGCGCAAAGCAATGCTGCTGTATAAGAGGTGTCATGCAGGAAACTCGCGGAATAAACAAAGGTAGGCGCTAACAGATGCAGCTGTATTTACACTTTGTAACAAACGCAGTCACTAGAAGCTCTGAGACCCCAGGCCAATGAGATTAAACACTGATGTATAATATAATGATCAAAATATATGCAATCCCACAATTGGAGCATTAATATGGAATTATTCTTTCAGTGTGCAAGATGATTTACGTATGCATTTAAAAGTAACATGAAAGTTGCTTTTCCAAGTAACTAGTTACTTTAATCATGCAGTAATTGGTAAAGTAACTCAGTTACTTTTGAAATGAAATGACTAGTAACTGTAATTAGTTACTATTTTTTAGTAACTTGCCCAACACTGCTTGTAAGTCACAAAAAAACATGTTAGACATGTTAACAACAGAAAAAACTTGATTTTTGCAAGAGTGTCACTTTAAGAAATGTTTCAAATGCAAACTTCCCTATGTCGCTACCAGAGTAATAAAAACAATTGACTTTTCAGTCCATTAGATGGTGCTAAATGCTCGCTGTCAGGTCACCACAGCAAAGGAGTGACTCCTAGCTGGGAATTAAAAAAGACAACGATCAGGATGGAAAGTTGCAATATATGATATCGCAGTACTCAACATATCACAAGATTATGATAATGTTGCATTGCAGCCCAAGTATCATGATAATACTGCATTGTATCGTGCGGCCTCTGGTGATTCTCACCCTTATTTACAATTTTCCCAGTTTTCATCAGGTGAAGGAAGCTCATATCTGGTTTTATCTAAGATGTTTGGAGTAAGATGCCTCCCACTAATACTTGATATAACTGAATGACTCTGCCTTGAATTGTCAGTGATTGTAACACATCAAGCTCTCTGAAGCAGAAAACTCCAAAATTAAGTAATATACAGCATAGGCTTATCTTATTACCTCCTGTTACTTGACTGAACATCTAGATTAAGTTTTTTCTGTAACATCAGAATGTGGGCGATTGGGGTTTAGAATCCCATGAGGGCACACAGATAAGAGCCTTGGCTGAGGTATGCATTCTTAGATCATTACAAAAATGTAATGGGTTCGTCTCTAGCCCAAGAACTACCTCTAGTGAAAATTTCATCCAAATCCATCCTGTAGTTTTTGTGTAATCCTGCTGTACAAATACAAACAAAGCCCTTGGTTGAGGTATGCACTCTCAGATCATCACCAAACTCTAATCATCCGTTCCCCTTGTCATTACACACCTTTCCGGAAAATTTCATCAAAATCCGTTCATTACTTTTTGACAAATGTTGCTAAAGGTGGATTCACACTACAATGTTTGGACAGACTTTTACTGATGTTTTGGCAAATGTCTGTGCTGGCAAAAGTTAGTGATAGTTGGTGTTTGTTGGCAAACGCTGGTGAAAGTTGTGTACTTTGAAAATTTTCAGAATGCTGAAAATTTGTGGACATTTGGAAATAAATGTTGGTGAAAGTTATGCTCAGTTTGTAAAGAGTTCCTGAGCGCTGGGCTATAAGTTATGCAGAGTTTACCTAAGTCAGCCTAAGTTAAAGCTGGGCTCACACTAGCATTTGGACCGACTTTTACAGACATTTTGAAAAATCAGAGAAATACTCAGCGCAGATCAGCTGACATCGGTGTCCGGTGACGCTCATATAAAGATCAGGTTTTGTGGAGACTTCCTGCCATCCTGTACCTGCTTCTGGAGTGAACACATCTCCCTTGGGCATACGTTTCAGTATTTATTTTTGTTTGATATTCCTGTGTAGTTACTTCTGCATACCTCTGTTCATTCATTTATTCATCTAAAAAATAAAATAATGCATAGACTCCCAACACTAAGTCTGCAATTAAAATGTGAATGTGGATGGAATAAAAAACTATTTAGTGAATCATTATATAAATAAAATGATGGGTGATTATATTTTGACTGTTAAACCTCTCTTCATTAAAATAACATAAAATCCTGTTAAATGTCATTTACTTTTTGATGCCACATCAGCATTGTTTGATTCCCACACTGGAAGTGAACCAATCCTGGAGAACGGTTACGCACAGAGCAGAAAATTAAGAACAGTAAATTTCTCAAGGGTTTTTTTTTTTTGTCTTTTGGGCTGTTAAATTGTTTTGGGAGATTACACGCAGCCTAAGTGTCCACCAAACGCGTTTTTTTGTCGCCTGACTGCCCTGAATGTCTCTTTTTCAGCGTAACAAATACTGTACATTGTCCTCTTGCATATAGATTTTTTTTTTTAATTCTCCCTTCTTTATCTTTTGTTCCTGCATGTCTGAACTGAGTTTTGATCTAAAAACATCTGTTTTCACCAGCATTTCAGTCAACGTTTGCCAAAGGAGCTTAACTTGGGCTGACTTAGGCGAACTCTCCATAACTTAGAGGAACTTTTACAAATTGAGCACAGCTTTCACCAATGTTTATTTCCAAACGTCGGCAAATTTTCAGCATGCTGAAAATTCTCAACAAATACCACTTTCGCCAACAAACACCAACTATCATTAACTTTTATCAACTTTTGCCAGTAGAGCCAGATGTTTGCCAAAATGTCAGTAAAAGTTGGGCTAAATGTTGTCGTGTGAATCTACCCAAAAAAGCAGGTCCAGGATGGCAGGAAGCCTCCACAAATGCTGATCTTTATATCATCGTCGCTTGACGCTGATGTCAGCTGACCTGCGCCGAGTATTCGTTTGCTTAAGTTAACCTATGTTGGCAACTGCTACACATATGCTAGCCTAAGTTGGCAAAAGTTTGACAACACTGAATGCGATGCTGGGAAATGCTAGCAAAAGTTCATAAAAGTTTGTAAAAGTTGGTGTGCACTCACAAACGTGATTTCACCAACGTTTGGACTGATTTCTCTGACTTTTCAGAACGTCAGTAAAAATTGGTCCAAACGTTATAGTGTTAACCCAGCTTAACAGACAGACATGTTAGATATTCCCCATATTAACAAAAGGCAGCACAGATATGGGGACGCACGCATGATGTGACATCATCACGCCGTGCCTATACTGGGAGTCTGGCGGCAGGAAATGGCCTCTTTGGCGCTCCGCCTCTAAGCCTACCAGAGCCTGTACCAGTTGGGGGTTAGCTTCTTTGCTATCTGCTGTAACACATGTTACTAACCGTGTTCTTTATTAACGTTATCGTACAGTACAGCTCCTGCCTCTGCTGTCCTGTTTCCAGACATAACAAGACAGACAAACCAACGCTGGCAAAAACATAACTCCCTTGGCGGAGATAATAATATCCAATTAACTTTTCTGTCCACTAGATGGTGGTAAATACTCACGGTCTGGTGAGTTGTGACTCACGAGATGTAGTCTGGAGTTTGACAAGTTATTGTGGTGTCGTGTAGTGTCTCACAGTAAGAAGGTCATAGGTTCAAATCCACCAGCCAGCAGGACCTAACTGTGTGGAGTTTGCATATTATTCCAAAAACATGCAAGTCAGGTTAACTGAATATTCTAAAGAGGCCCTCGGTGTGAATACGTGTGTGAATGGTGAAGGGATTGGCATCGCACCGTGGATGCCCTTAAATTTCCTCTGGGATTAATAAAATATAACCAACTACCTAACTACAGTATATGGTATCCAATAATCAGTGTTTTGCAAGTTTGTAATAATATTCTGTCGTAGCCCAAGTACCAAAATAATATCGTATCTTGGGCTTTTTGGGAGTTCCCACCCATGGTATGCAGGTCCCAGATTCTACTTACAACAAGCATATTAAGCTCTTATCATACTTGCTTTTGTTTTAAGTGAGAGCCATTAAAGAGATGAACAAAAAAGTGGAAAAGAGTCCAAATAATCTGGGACTCTTTTGGTCAACACTGATATAAATTTAACAAGATAACCTTAATGGAATTCCATTGGTACGTTGGTTTAGTATGTACTAACATGTAGAAAAATGACAGTTATAAGTATGTCTTATTTCATTTTCAGTGTTACCATTTTAAGAAAAATCTTATCTTTTTAACCCATTTATTTTAACCAAACTTTTAATTTGTGACATGAAAACGTGACCAACTATTGTGGGTCTCAGATTTTTTATTTTAAACTTACTACTTTCTTCAGGAATGAACAGAATTAAATGTGCTGCAGCCTCTTAAGATGATTTAATTGACTACAAATGCAAATCATCTTTTTTTCAAACTGCATAATTAACCCCCCAAAAATTTAAATTGCTGAAATGGTGTGTAATGCAGCATAAACTTGAAGTCTTAATGTCACATATTTTTATTTTGGCAAAGATCTTAAATTCTTGCCAAGGAAGTTTTTTTTTTTTTTTTTGGGTGGGGTGGAACAGGGGTCAAGGGGTGGTTAGTAATGACCAGTTGACCAATCAGGAGCTTTACCTTGAGAAACCCTAAAATGGTGCTCTGAACTGTGAGTGAGCAGTCAGCCACTTCCTGATTTCAAATTGGGACAGCCCTAAACCCTCAGCCACTTAACGTGAACGTGCCTAAAGTCAACGAGTCTGCAAGGGTGGAGAATGAGATTTGGCCTTACACATTGACATCTGGAAGCTGCCTAGTACAACCACAGACTGACCTGTGGCCACTGAGCAGCTCCAGTTAAGTGCCTCGCTCAAGGGCACCACAGTGGGGTTGAGGGTGGGGCAAACACTGCTACATTATCTGTCCCACCCAGATCTTGATCCTGTCTGTCCAGGGATTGAACCCGTGACCTTCCATTCACCAGTCCACATCCATAACCATTCGGCCACCACTGCCTGCAACTTTTGATGATATTATAGAATGTAGATGATGAAATTCTGAAATTCCTTGCAATTGTACATTTAGAAATGTTGTTCTTAAACTGTTGGATTATTTGCCCACGCAGTTGTTCACAAAGTGGTGAATCTCACCCCATCCTTGCTTGTGAATGACCAAGCCTTTTGGGAATGGTCCTTTTATAGCCAATCATGACACTCGCCTGTTTCCAATGAACCTGTTGACCTGTGGAATGTTCCAAAAAGCATTCTTCAACTTCCCCAGTCTTTTCATGCCCCTGTCCCAGCTTTTTTGGAACATGTTGTAAGAATCAAATTCAAAATGAGTAAATATTTGCAAAACAAAAATATCAGTTTAAATATTAAATATCTTGTGTTTGTAGTGTATTTAATTGAATATAGATTTTAAAGGGTTTTTAAATCATTGCGTTTTGTTTTTATTTACGTTTTGCACAATGTCCCAACTTCACCAGAATTGGAGTTGTATGTATTTACTGTATGTTGGCATTTATGTAATCAGGTTGTTGTAAATATTCAATTTTTATTTCCCCCTAAATACCCAAATGTTTTTCATTTGAATTATACAGGCCATAGGTCCCTTTATTGGTGTGGTAAATTTCCTGACATGATAATCTTGATTTCATTTGTTTAACATCACAAAAACCTGGCATTTTAACATGTATGAGCAGGCTTTTTATTCCCAATGTGCTGTAACTGTACAGTACCAGATAACTGAGACATTACTGTCTAAAAACCACAATGATGGTTGAAGCTCTCCAGTATTGAATCACATTACTCCAGAGGCAATCTGCATGAATCTATTAGATGCTCTAATGGTCTTTTTCTGAAGTCACTGCACTGCTAAATGGCTCATCTATCTATAAATGCAAGATGTCGCTCTGTGTGTGTGTGTGTGTGTGTGTGTGTGTTCCTCAGATACCTCTCAAACCATTCATCAGACAGACTTCAGATTTTATACGTGCTTTACTGAGGTTACGAACCGGAGTGGTGGCTCAGTTGGTAGAGCATCCGCCCCACACCCGGGAGGCAGGGGTTCAAATCCCGGCCGGGTCATACCAAAGACCATATAAAAATGGTACTTTCTGCCTTCTAGCGTGGTGCTCCGCATAATGGAACGGGGAAAGTAAAGTTACGCACAGAGCTACCAGAGGACTGACCCCCTGCTGTAGCTTTCACTACTTACAGTAGCTGTGTGGCCTAGGGTCAGAGAAACGGAGATAGGCGCCGCCCCATACACCAACATGGTGTGAAGGGAATTAACTAACTTAACTTACTGAGGTTACGGGGGTGTGCATCCCCGAGTATGGAGTTGCTCAATGAAAATGTGTAATCGTCAATAAAAGTTTAGCCAACAGCCACCGCTCCGTTTCTTCATGCCCTGGCTTCTAGAAGTGTGGGCAGGGCTTTGGATTGACTCCGTACTGATTGGATAATATGTGGCATCATGACCAGTCAGTCACCAGAACTCTCCGCAAACAAAACAAGGAAGTGAAAAGCAACAAATTTGACCAGAAAAAGAGAATACTGAAGATTAATTGCTTAAAAAATTATACTATAATGTTGACATGATTGCATAGCGTTAAAGGATAATTCGGCATATTGATGGCTGAAATGTAAAACCTCCTATCTGCAGGATTTTCCGATTTGCGGATTTCACTTTGGATGATGAGAACAAGGAAGGCTGCTCATATCTGTCTGCAAGACAGTCCTGCCCTTTATTGTAAGAGAAAATTATTCTGAAAATAAATGACACAGCATTCTGCAAGAAAACAAAGTTGTTGTTTTGTTTTTTTTTAGTTTTCTCAAAAAAATGCATTTTTCAGATAGGACATTTTGCGTTTTGGTCATTGATATGTAGAGAACATGAGGTGCACGGGGAAGGGGGGGCAGCTGCCGAACCGGCTTATCGCAGTCCTTCCCAGGGAGCCAAGCCTAGCCTGCCCAATTAACGGGACGGAGTCTCGGCTGCTGCTTCACCTGTGCCACCACTGTCCTTTACGGCACTGCAGGTTCAACATGGTGCTCCTCCCGGTGCACGGCTATTTAGAAATTAAAAGTTAATAATAATACCATGATTGTAGAATGGAATGGAATGGCCAGATCAATTGCATATCATATGCGGACACATATGCACGCTTTGACTATATGACGACTGTGACAAAAACTGCCCAAATAACAAAATAAATCATTTATTTACTGACAAATGGGCAACACTGATGCAATAGTTGCAGCCAAACGGATCATTCTGCTGAGTACAATAATGTTTGGTGTTTTGTACTCATAATATTGCTAAAATATAAAATGATGCACTACAATGGGTCTTAAATATTTGTAAACGTGTCCTTTTGTAGTACTGCATGAGTTTATTGATGATAGACTATAAACTACACATATAAACTAAAACAATTATAATGATGACTGAACAACTCCCATTCCCCAAACTACAAGATACAACACTTATGAACAGAACTCATAAAAGATCACACAAATAAGTCTGACAAACAAACAAGGGTTCTTAAACAGTCGCTAATATTGGATATTCCATTAATTTTCAATAATTATGTAATTAATATCCATACAATCAAATAAATCTTAGTGCCATTTACTCCCTTTTATATTTGTCAAGGTCTGACATGTGTGATTGCCTACATATAGCCTACACCTCTTTGTATTCCACTTTCAAACACAGCCTACATTTGGTCCTGTAAAGCCTAATTAGGCTACTTGTTTTCAGACAAGAATACTTGCTTTCTGTGGGCATGCACTAGTGTGTAATAGATCAAGCTTTTAGTCTTGTTCCTGGCTGAGTTAACTGAGCTCTGCATCCTTAGAGATTCAATTCAATTCAATTCAATTCAACTTTATTTATATAGCGCCATTTCACAACAACAGTCATCTCATAGCACTATCAACTGTAGGGAGGACCCCCACAGTTGCAGAAAGACCCCAGCAATCAGGCGATCCCCTGTGAGCAAGCACTTGGCGACGGTGGAGAGGAAAAACTCCCTTTTAACAGGAAGAAACCTCCAGCAGAACCAGGCTCAGGGAGGGGCAGTCATCTGCTGCGACTGGCTGGGGGGTGAGGGGATAGAGAAGAAGAAAAGAACAGACATGTAGAGAGCAAACAGCACGATGGGGACTCAATCTATGGGAGAGAACAAACAAATGTTAATGACCAGCAAAAAAAAAATATTTCATAGAGAGTGAGGAAAGGAGTGAGGCCCAGTGCATTACTGGAGGTCCCCCGGCTGACTAAACCTATTAGCAGCATAACTAAGGGAGGGTTCAGAAAACACATGATCCCTCCCTAATTGTAGGCTATATCAAAAAGGTAGGTTTTAGCCCTATTCTTAAAAACAGAGATCGAGTCTGACTCCCGAATCCAGATTGGCAGCTGATTCCACAGGAGAGGAGCTTGATAACTGAAGGCTCTGCCTCCCATTGTACTTTTGGAGATTCTAGGTATTACAAGTAAACCTGCATTTTGGGAGCGTAGTGCTCTGTTAGGATGATACGGTAGTATCAGATCTTTTAAATAAAAAGGAGCCTGATTGTTTAGAGCTTTGTAAGTAAGAAGAAGGATTTTAAACTTAATTCTAAACTCTATGGGAAGCCAATGAAGGGAGGCCAGAACCGGAGAGATATGATCTCTCTTTCTAGTACCTGTTAAAACTCTTGCTGCAGCATTTTGGATCAGCTGAAGACTTTTTAAAGATGTTTTAGGACAACCTGATAATAAAGAATTACAATAATCTAATCTCGAGCTAACAAAAGCGTGGATCAGCTTCTCAGCATCACTCTGAGACAAGATGCTCCTAATCTTGGCAATATTACGCAAATGATAGAAGGCAGTCTTAGAAACAAATTTAATATGTGAATTGAAGGACAAATCCTGATCAAAAATAACTCCAAGGTTCCTCACAGAGCTATTAAGAGAAAGAGTAACTGCATCCAAACTGAAAGTTTGATTTGGAAAGGAATTTCTAAGGTTTTTTGGACCAACAAGAATGATTTCAGTCTTATCTGAATTTAATAGCAGGAAATTACAAGTCATCCAAACTTTGATTTCCTTAAGACAGGCTTCTAACTTGGCTAATTGATTAGTATCATCTGGCTTCATTGACAGGTATAATTGTGTGTCATCTGCATAACAGTGAAAATGTATACAGTGCTTTCTAATAATGTTGCCTAACGGAAGCATATATAAACTAAAAAGAGTAGGGCCAAGCACAGATCCCTGTGGAACTCCATGACTAAGCTTTGAGCTGAGAGAAAACTCATCATTTACATGAACAAACTGGAACCTATCAGATAAATAAGATCTAAACCACTGCAACGAAGTTCCATTAAGTCCAACATAGTGTTCTAATCTATCAAGTAGAATATTATGATCAATAGTATCAAAAGCTGCACTAAGATCTAAAAGGACAAGTACAGAAACTAGTCCATTATCAGATGCAATGAGGAGGTCGTTAGTGACCTTCGCTAAGGCTGTTTCAGTGCTATGATGGATTCTAAACCCAGATTGAAACTCCTCAAATAAACCATTTCCCTGCAGGTGGTCAAATAATTGCATAGCAACAACTCTTTCTAAGATTTTTGAAATGAAAGGGAGATTAGAGATTGGTCTATAGTTAGCTAAAGCTCCTGGATCTAGCGTTGGCTTTTTGAGTAAGGGTTTAATTACAGCCGTTTTAAAAGCCTGCGGTACATGGCCTAAAGTTAATGAAGAATTGATTATATGAAGAATAAAGCTACCAATAAGTGGGAAGACTTCTTTAAATAACCTGGTAGGAATAGGGTCTAAAAGACAAGTTGAAGGTTTGGATGAGGAAACTATTTTGTCTAACTCACAAAGGTCGATTGGAGTAAACTCATCAAGACAGACATCAATAGAAGGAGTTGTAGTAGTTCCAGTATTTAAGTTAACTGTGGGAAGAATCTGATTGATTTTATCTCTGATGGATGAAATTTTATTATTGAAAAAGTTCATAAAGTCCTGACTAGTAAGCTCTAAGGGGATGCTAGGATTGACAGAGTCCTGACTCTTTGTCAACCTGGCTACAGTACTGAAAAGAAACCTGGGATTATTCTTGTTCTCTTCTATTAATGCAGAGTAATAACTCGTTCTAGCTTTTCTAAGAGATTTTTTATAAATTAAAAGATGATTTCTCCAAGCTAAATAGATTTCATCTAAATTAGTAGAGCGCCATTTTCTTTCTAATTGACGAGTCTTCTGTTTTAAGCTACGAGTTTCTGTGTTGAACCAAGGAGTTAAAAATCTCTGATTAGACTTTTTCTTTTTTAAGGGGGCCACCAAGTCTAGAGCCTGATGCAGAGAAGCTGAAACACTATCCACCATGTTATCAATTACAGAAGGAGCAAGCTGTCTATAGCTTATTTCCGTTGTGTTGACACATGGCATAGAGGAAACAATCTGCATAAATTTGGAAACAGCATCATCTGAGAGGCATCTACTGTGATAATATTTTTCTTTAGGCGCCAAATAGTCAGAAATAGTAAAATCAAAGGTTAACAGACAATGGTCTGACAGTACAGGGTTATGAGGAGACACTACCAGATTTTCTATTTCTATGCCATATGTCAGAACAAGGTCCAATGTATGGTGGAGGTAATGAGTAGAATTTCCTACTTTCTGAGAAAACCCAATCGAGTCTAATATTGAATTAAAAGCCACATTAAGGCAGTCACTATCTACATCCACATGTATATTAAAGTCCCCTACTATAATTATTCTATCAGATTTCAGCACTAAATCAGCTAAGAAATCAGGAAATTCGGATAAAAATTCTGAATAGGTTGATGGGGGACGATAAACTATGGCAAATAAAATTGGGTTTAACCTGGAATTGCTAAAGTGCCCAATACTGAGGACCAGGCCCTCAAAGGAATTATAACATGTTTTTTGCTTTACATTAACTAGTAATTTGGAATGGTAAATTGATGCTACTCCTCCTCCACGACCAGAACTTCTGGGATTTTGACAGTTTAAATAACCAGAGGGAGTTGATTCATTTAAACCAACATAATCCTCTTGTCCTAACCAAGTCTCTGTAAGGGAAATTAAATCAATCTGATGATCAATTAACAGATCATGGACTAACAGAGACTTGGGAGTTGGAGACCTAATATTTAATAAACCACATTTAATTTTTAAATTATGAGGAGGAACAGAGGCCAAATCATTCAATTTAGAGGCTTTATGTTTAATTTGAGTTTTACCAATATTTTGCTTTATCACTTTGGGATGCTTATACATTATATTTTTATTTACTTTGGAGGGAGCAGACAACGATTCTCTGATGGGGAAGACAGGGGCTAAGCTGAGGGGTGGCGGATGAAGAGGAGCTGCAGAGAGGCGTGTAAGACTGAGACTCTGCTTCCTGGTCCCAACTCTGAGTAGTCATGGTTTTGGAAATTTGGATAAAAAAGATGCCAGATTGTTAGATAAATGAGAAGCACCATCCAAAGTGGGATGAATGCTGTCTCGTCTCATAAGACCAGGTTTTCCCCAAAAAGAGCTCCAATTGTCAATGTAGCCCACGTCATTTTTAGGACACCACACAGACAGCCAGCGGTTCAAGGATGACGAGCGACTAAACATGTCATCACTGGTCAGATTGGGGAGGGGCCCAGAGAATACTACAGTGGCAGACATCGTTTTGGCAAAGTCACACACCGATTCTACATTAAGTTTCGTGACTTCCGACTGCCGGAGACGGATGTCATTAATGCCGGCGTGAATAACAATTGTGGAATATTTACAGTTACTTTTAGCCAGCATTTTCAAATTTGACTCGATGTCGCCTGCTCTGGCCCCAGGAATGCATGTGACTATGGCCGCTGGAGTCTCTAGGTTCACGTTTCTGACTACAGAGTCGCCAATGATCAGAGTTTTTTCCTCAGCGGGTGTGTCGCTGAGCGGGGAAAAACGATTAGAAACGTGAACAGGTTGGTGGTGAACCGGGGCTTTGCGACTAGGCTTCCTTCTCACCGTCACCCACCCAGTCTCCTCGCTGCAGAGGAGAGCCGGGGAACCGGTGACAGGGGGACCTAAGCTAGCTAGCTCCGCTGCAGCTAAGGGGCGTCCGTCGAGATTAACTGGCGCAGACGGTGTTTCAATGCAGCGGAGCCGGGATTCCAAATCAGACAACCTCGCCTCGAGCGCCTCAAAAAGACAACATTTATTACATTTACCGTTATCACTAAAAGAGGCAGAGGTGTAGCTAAACATCTGACAGAGAGAGCACACCAGAGGAGGAGAGGAAGGAGAGCTAGTAGCCATAGCTAGTGGCTCGAGAGCTGGAGAGCAAACCACACAGGCAGACAGCAAAACAGGAAGTGACGATACGTTACCACAAGGAAGTGACGATCTCCAAAGTCCACAGAGGTGAGGTTGGTAACAGATGACTCGAGCATTAATGGTAAATGCAGAAATAATGACAATGCAGTGCTATTATAAGTCAAAGATCAAGCAAAGAGAGCAATGAACTATTCAATTTAACATGTCTCAAGAAAACGTGTTCTGAAGGGCAACAATGTGGCTTTTGCAGTTTTGAGTAATACAGACTTTCTCTTAAATGTCTATTTTTAATCTGTGGGAAAAAAAATCACTTGGGACAATCTGGTATTGTTGAAGGAATATAAACAGTGCAATATTAGGAAATCTTGTTCTGCAATAATCAAATGACAGACAAATCTGCCCATCCAAAATCCCTTAAAGATCCACTCAGGCAGCTCTAAAACCCCCTCAAAAACCAATGTGTTTTGCCCCAAATAGTATATTCTTCTTCATGGGGAGATGTGGAGGTGGTTGAGGCCTACAAATACCTGGGTGTCATGATCAGCAACGGGCTGGACAGAATCAGAATCAGAATCAGAATCAGGTTTATTGCCATTGTTCATGTAGTACACAAACTAGGAATTTGTCTCGGTACAATGCTGCAACATTAAACATGATAAGATAAGAGAAATAAACTATACATGTAATAAAGTGTAGGATAAGATTAAGTGATACTGGTCAACAGTTAAAATATATATTAGCCAGCAGCAGATACTGTGGAGAACTATATAGTGCAGTCGGTAATGCAGGAAGAAAACAGTGATGATTGACATGAGTCTGGTTGAGCTGCTGTACATGGTGCACGAGAGTCAATAAGTCACTTAGTGTTCAGCAGTCTAATGGCAGAGGGGAAGAAGCTGTTCATGTGACGGGAGGTTTTAGTCTGGATGGACCGAAGTCTTCTACCAGAGGGGAGGGGGGCAAACAGTACGTGACCAGGGTGTGAGGGATCGGCTATGATCCGGCCAGCACGCCTCCGGGTCCTGGAGATGTACAGATCCTGGAGAGATGGGAGCTTGCAGCCGATCACCTTCTCAGCAGTGCGCACGACGCGCTGCAGCCTTAGTCTGTCCCTGGCAGTGGCTCCTGCGTACCACACGGTTATGGAGGTGGTGAGGATGGACTCGATGATGGCTGTGTAGAACTGCACTAACATCTTGGTGGGTAGCTTGAGCTTCCTCAGCTGCCGCAGGAAGAACATCCTCTGCTGGGCTTTTTTGATGAGTGAGCTGATGGTCAGCTCCCATTTGAGGTCCCTGGTGATGGTAGTGCCTAGGAAGCGGAAGGAATCAGCAGTGGTGATGGGAGAGCCTGAGAGGGTGAGGGGGGGCAGAGGAGTAGTGACTTTCCTGAAGTCTACAATCATCTCCACTGTCTTCAGAGCGTTCAGCTGCAGGTTGTTATTGCTGCACCAGGACGCCAGCTGGGCCACCTCTCTCCTGTAGGCGGACTCGTCGCCGTTGGAGATGAGCCCGATGAGGGTGGTGTCGTCCGCAAACTTGATCAACTTGACAGACTGGTGGCTGGAGGTGCAGGAGTTGGTGTAAAGGGAGAAGAGTAGGGGGGAAAGTACACAGCCCTGGGGTGATCCGGTGCTGATGCTAGTATAGTCTGAGACAGTCTTTCCCAGCCGCACATGCTGCCTCCGGTCCGTCAGGAAGTCGATGATCCACCTGCAGAGGGAGTCAGGCACGTTGAGCAGGGACAGCTTGTCCCGGAGCAGAGCGGGGCGGTTGGTGTTGAATGCGGAGCTGAAGTCCACAAACAGGATCCTGGCGTAGGTTCCCGGGGAGTCCAGGTGCTGCAGGATGGAGTGGAGGGCCAGGTTGACTGCATCGTCTACAGACCTGTTGGCTCGGTAGGCAAACTGCAGCGGGTCCAGGAGAGGGGTGGTGATGGACTTGAGGTGGGACAGGACCAGGCGCTCAAAGGACTTCATGACTACAGAGGTGAGCGCTACAGGTCTGTAGTCATTAAGTCCAGTGATCCGTGGCTTCTTGGGGACAGGGATGATGGTGGAGGATTTGAGGCAGGACGGCACGTGGCATAACTTAAGGGAGGTGTTAAAAATGTCTGTGAATACAGGAGCCAGCTGTTTCGCACAGAGTCTCAGGGTGGAGGGAGACACGCCGTCTGGGCCGGGGGCCTTGCGCGGGTTCAGTCTGGAGAACTGTTTGAGCACATCCTGCTCACTGATGATAAGGGGAGGGGGGGAGGAGGGGGGGTGCCTTAAATGAAGTAGGGAATGTGGAGGCTGTGGAGCTGGAGGGAGGGGGGGAGTTGGACACAGATGACGAGGTGTCAAAACGGGCATCGTGTTGGGACAGTCTTTGACAAAGGGCTTTGTCATCCTGACCTTTAGGAGCCTTAGGTCGATAGTTGGTGATTTGCCTCAGTCCTCTCCACACGGAAGCCGAATCATTAGCAGTGAACTGCTGCTGGAGTCTCTCTGAGTATAGAGATTTAGCCCTCTTCAGCTCTCTGTTAAACCGGTATTTAACCTCCCTGTAGCAGTCCCTGTCTCCACTTTTCAGCGCTGCTTCCTTCTCCTTCCTGATCTGTCTGAGCTTAGCTGTGAACCAGGGTTTGTCATTAGAGTAACTCACCCTGGTGCGTGATGGAAGAATGTTCTCTTCACAAAAGTGGATATATGAGTTCACAGTGTCCGTGTACTCATCCAGATCATGCGTGGCTCCTTTAAGCATGCCCCAGTCAGATATTTCCATGCACGTTTCCACTGGAGATCCACTGGACTGGAGATCCAACACCGATGCTGCACACAAGAAGGGGATGAGCAGACTTTACTTCCTGAGGAAGCTGAGATCCTTCGTGTGCGACAGGATGCTGGAGCTTTTCTACCAGATCATTGTTGCCAGCGCCATCTTCTTTGCTGCTGTCTGTTGGGGTAGCAGTATCAGGGCCAGCGACACCAACAGACTTGACAAGATTATCAGGAGGGCTGGCTCTGTAATTGGTCTCAAGCCAGAGACCTTTGAGACAGTGGTGGAGAGGAGGACACTAAATAAACTGCGATCCATCATGAACAATCTGGATCACCCCCTCCACCACACACTGGACAGACAGCGGAGCACTTTCTCCAGCAGACAATTAGGTACAGGAAATCATTCCTGCCATGTGCCATTTCACTGTACAATAACTCACTCTGATGTTGTATTCTGGTCATAACAATGCTGCCATACTGCACCTTACAGTTTAACTGGTACCTCACATCTCACTCTGCTCCTGATAGTCCTGCATTGTACAGTGGGTATGATTCATGTATCTATACGGGTCATCATCTATTCATCTATGATTTAGATAAGCTTTTTTAGTAGTTTTACTGTCCATGGGTAATCCCTATTATTATGCTATGTATTATGTCTCTAGCTGTCTGTCTGTCTTATAGCTTTTTATACACAAAAAACTTTCATTGCCTTAGAATGGCTTGGAAGGAGCTTTTATGTCTTTGACCTACTTAAGTATGCACAGATCTATGAATATTCTAATTTGCTCCACCCAATCTCCCGCCCACCGGTAGCTGGAAGAAGACGAGGACATTGTACAAGGCTCTGAGAAGGCGATCTAACTAGGGATGGGCATACCAGCCTTTCGATACAATACCATTAATTTATGGGACTTTTTCTTCAATACTGATACTGATACTTTTTGTCCGAAATCACATAATTTCAGTTTCATTAACAACTTTATTGTAAGGGCAATATGAAATATGAATAAAACTCATGAACATAAACACTTGAAAGAAATGCTTATAAAATTATAATAAAAAAACAATGAGCAAAGTACATAAAAACAAAATTATTTTTTTCCAAATAAAAATAATTAAGACTTAAAATGAATCCAAAATTAATTTGGTTTCTTAATTTGGTGAAGATTCTCAACTGGATTCAAGTATTTTTTACTTCTGAAATATTTCGTCATTGATCCAAATTCTATGGTAATACCAAGCAGCGTGTATGTGTAATTTTTTTCACAATTCAACGGTTTTTTATTTTATTTATTTATTTTATTTTTACACTATTATTTTACAAACTTAAATAGTACTTATTTTGTTTATTTTTCAAATTTGATCCTGCTCAGTATCATCATAGAATATGAATGAGTGATGTAACATTTCAGAAGTAATGCTGCTTCTGTTGCCCCAATGCTGCTGAGCTCACTCTGCATGGGAATGAATGCTTGGCTGCACAGTGAGTCTTCGGCTCTGACATCTGATAGGCTGCCATAATCATGTGACATGGCAGACCATCTCTAAAACATGCCTAGGCTGGTTTTTCACTGGTTTTCCACACAAATTGAATACCTAAAACTCTCAGAAGTGAAAACAAATTACACGTTTTGTATTAACACGGTGGTATTGTGGTATTTAAAAAGTATCAACTCCAAAGTATTGACCAGCTGGTACTGAAGCATCGATACTTGTCTATCGATATGCCCATCTCTTGATCTAACTTGAGGAAGTACTGTCGTAGGTGAACCCACGGAAGAATCGCTGCCCGGCCTGGCATGGAGGTTGGAATGTCCAGCCTGGAAAGCTCCCCACCAGTCTCTGGTTACCCACTCACAGCAGATTGCCTCGTTTGGGGCCTATGAGCAGTTCGCCTCGGTCTGGTGTGCCCGCCAGCTGGCTCGCCTCCAAAGTGCTTCTCGGCCTCCTTCCTTCGGAGCTTGTCTTGCTTCAAGCTGCTCCGAAGCGAATTGCTCACCGGCTCTCAGTGAGGCGATCCGCGGTGAGTGGGTAGCCAGAGCCCTCTCCTTTGGGGGAAGAGGGAGGAGCTGAGAGGTGCTCAGTCAGTTCCTTCAGAGCATTTTCCCCAGATCGCTCTGGGGAGAGGCGAGACAGCTGACGGAGCGCGCCAGCAGGTGCTCCCAGCAAGGCAAGGGAAGCCCTTCAGCCGGGCAGCGACTGCCTCTCCACCAAGAATGATACTTCTGCAGGTTCACCTATGATGATACTCACCTGGCCGTTGCGACGCGTACACCAGGGCTGTCTCCCCCGGCATGCAGGCTGCAAACCTATGTCCTCTCTGGTATTTTAGCAGGGACACTGAGGTTTTTCCGAAATAAAATTAATCTTTGCTGTCATATTTTCATGTCTGTGGGTAAGACATGTAATTTAATTTCTTGCTCACACAGCTAAAAACTGAACACGTACGTGGGGCTGAAAAGTTCATAGTGGTCAAATTTGACCAAATGTTTATTTTTCAACATAGTCTCCCCTTCAGTCCACACACTTCTTCCACTGGTGTTGCAGCACTTGGATCCCTGCCTGCGGTTGAAAAATAAACCACATTTGGTTAAATTTGACCAGTATTAACTTTTCAGCCCCCCCCCCCCCAAAAAAATAAAAAAAAATAATGCTAATGTAGCTAGAAACACTCTGCCCAAATCTTCCTTTTTTGGGGGGTGGAGCTTAAGCAGACATCCATACCAGAAAAACACATACTTGGGATTTGGAATGATTTTGCTCTTGATATGTTTCATAAATCACAAGAAAAATGTTACAAACATGTTAACAGAAAAAACTTGATTTTTGCCAGAGTGTCACTTTAATAGTACACTTGTGATGATCTGACCAGTGTACTCATGTTGTGTTTTATATCCATAGTTAAAAAAAATACCTCAACATTTCTCTGCGCAGGTGTCAGTATGTCAGAAAATTTCAGCAATGAGGAGATAGAGGAGATGAAGGAGGCCTTCGCAAAAGTGGGTGAGTAAAAAACCTCTATTATAGACACCTACAACAGCTGTTTTGCATTTGTGCATGCATAGCACTTTACATGGCAATATTTTCTGTGGAGGGAAAGTGGAACAAGGAAAATATGGAAAAATAGTTTGACACAGAAAACCTAGACAAAAGTTTCTGGAACAATATGCGTTTCACAGGTGAATCTAAAATTATACCATTTGGACACAATAATAATAATAATAAGTTTATTTATAGAACACCTTTCACAGACAGAGTCACAAAGTGCTTAACATGGTAAAAAACAAAATAAAAACACAGGCACATAAAACAGTAAAACAAAGTAGACAGTAAAAGCACATAAAAATACAATCGGCACATAGTTAAAAAGCCAGGCTAAAAAGGTGGGTCTTTAGTTCCTTCTTAAAAACACCAATGGAAGGTGCAGATCTAAGTTCAAAAGGCAAGGAGTTCCACAGTCTGGGAGCAACAGCAGCAAAGGCTCTATCGCCTTTGGTTTTGAGCCTAGTACTAGGAACTACCAATAGATTCTGATGAGAAGACCTGAGAGACCTGCTGGGCTGGTGTAGAGAGAGCAGGTCACTAATATAATCAATCAATCAATCAAAGACTTTATTCCAGACTCAAGGTCCATCAAGAGAAAAGTAAACAAGTAAAAAAAGTAAAAAAACAAGACAGATGAATCAAAAAGTTACAAGAAACACTAAGACATAACTGCTTAAAGAAGTACACAGACAGTACAGACTTTAAAAAGACTTAAAAAGACAACTGTACCAGTGCCTTCTAAACTGTGACTGACAGCGAATAGAACTGAGCTTAATGCTAGACATGACTTGAATGATTTCATTTCTAGATACATCAAGCCGACAGATGAATTTATACATAAAATTCCTTATTACTGCATGCAGAGTATTTACACGTGATGAGACAAATAACTCGGAAGCACTGCACCATCGAGGCTTTTTAAGTAAAATTCTTAAGGCATCATTGTAGGCAACCTGTAATTTCTGCATACTTAGTTTCCTATAATTTATCCATAAATGAGCAGTGTATAAAGGTGTACAATAGGTTTTAAAAAGAACCAGTTTCACCTCATCTGAACAAAAACCAAATCTGCGTGCAAGAATATTTGCTTGCATGTAGATTTTGCAGCGTTGTCTGAAAATATCATCATCATCAGTCATTCTATCATTAATAACATGTCCCAGATATTTAATTTTATCCCTGACAATTAATTCCCTGTCTGCTAATTCAAAGACAGGGAATTTCATTAACAAATCTTCTTTAGTGCGGCAGATCAGCACACAACTCTTATTTGTATTATATTTTATGTCATTTTCCTCTCCATAAGCAGTACACACTCTTAATAACTCCTGAAGACCAGCACTACTTGGACTGAGAATAACTAGATCATCAGCATACATAAAATGATTCACTAACTTATTCCCTATTATACACCCAGTTTTACAGGCATTCAGTTGCTTTGACAACTCGTCCATGTAAAGATTAAATAGAATAGGGGACAATATACTGCCCTGTCTGACACCACTGCTCACACCAAATGGTGATGAATGACTCTTCCCCCATTTCACCAGCATCTTCTGATGTGCGTACCAGTATATCAGGATACGTACTAAGTACTTGGGCACCCCCCTGTCAATCATTTTCCTAAACAGTATCCTGTGATTAACACGATCAAACGCCTTGGAGGCGTCAATAAAGCACAGAAAAACTGAAGAATTTTGATTTCTGTACTTATTTATAATTTCTTTTAAGGCATATTTGCACAGATCTGTTCCATGATGGGGTTTGAATCCAAATTGATGATCAGTAGATTTGATGAATACATTTAATTTTTCAAATATGATTTTTTCCAGTACTTTAGATATTATATTGGCTAAAGCTATGGGTCTGTAATTATCCAGGCTACACAGCTTGCCAGCTTTATCTTTAATGACTGGTACCAACACAACAGACAATAATGATTCTGGTAACATCCCATGAATCATGAAGCTGGTGAAACAGATTGCAAGAAGAGGAGCAATTCTTGAGCTAGCGTATTTAAGATGCTCAGCAGAAATACAGTCTAAACCACTCGCTTTGTTATCTGATAGCTCCCTAATGGCTTTGATCACTGCATGAGTGTCAATCAGGAGCGAATCGTCCCTTTCTACTTTCCCTACCTTGTAAGTTTCATCCTTAGTTGAATTAAATAATGAGTAAAAGTGTTGCCGCCAAAGATCCACAATATTTTCTGTACCTGAAATGCCTTCCAAAGTACAGGGCAAAGAAGGTGCCTCTTCATGAATGGCTTTGTAAGTAAGAACAAGAACTTTAAAATCAATTCTATAATTTACAGGAAGCCAATGCAAGGAGGCCAAAACAGGAGTGATATGACAGAATCTACTGGACCTAGTTAGTAATCTTGCAGCAGCGTTCTGGACTAACTGTAGGCGGTGTAAAGAGGATTTGCTAAGACATGTAAAAAGAGCATTACAATAGTCCAAACGTGAAGAAACAAAGGCATGAATAAGGATTTCTAACTGAGTGTAGGAAACCAATGACCTAATTTTGGATATATTCCTAAGGTGGAAAAAACAACTCCGGGTCAGATTTGACATGCTGATCAAAACTCATCGATTGATCGAAAATGACACCAAGATTTTTTAGATTAGACCGTACGTTAGAGCTTAATGAACCAATGCTATTAACCAGCTTAGGAATTAGATTATCAGGTGCTACAATAAGGACTTCAGTTTTATCAGCATTAAGTTGCAAAAAGTTACTAGACATCCAGTCCTTGATTGCAGACAGACAATCATGAATAATTTTTAAATTGTCAACATGGTCAGGCTTAAAAGAGAAAAGTAGCTGTAAATCATCAGCGTAGCAGTGATAAGACACACCTTTAAATTTGCTGATAATAGAACCAAGTGGCAGCATATATAGAGCAAATAAAAGTGGACCCAGAATAGAACCCTGAGGCACCCCACAGGTTAAAGGAGCAGAGTCAGATGAATAAGAGCCAACAGCCACGGAAAAGCTCCTACCAGAAAGGTAGGAGAAAAACCAATCCAGAGCTTTTCCAGAAATACCTACCCAATCTCTAAGCCTTTGTAACAAAATAAAATGATCAATAGTATCAAACGCTGCAGTAAGATCTAATAACACTAAAACAGAGCATTTGCCAGAGTCTGATGACATTAAAATATCATTTGACACCCTCAGAAGAGCGGTCTCTGTGGAGTGTTTCTGACGAAAGCCTGACTGAAATTTGTCAAAAATATTATGTTCAATCAGAAAGTCAGTGAGCTGCTTGGCAACAACTTTTTCTAAAAGCTTAGAAATAAAAGGAAGCTTAGAAATTGGCCTGAAGTTTTTAAAAACAGATGGATCAAGGTTAGGTTTTTTTTAAAAGTGGCTGCACAACTGCATGTTTAAAATACGAGGGTACATAACCAGATTCAGGTGAACTATTAATGATATAAACCAAAGACGTACCCACTGAGCCAATTACCTCTTTTAACATTGAGGAAGGCAAAATATCTAAAACGCAGGAGGAGGATTTCATGGAGCTCACCAACACTAACAAATCCTCAAAAGAAATTGGGGTAAAATCACTTAAAAAGGCCTGTCTGTTAGGACAATCAAGGATTAGGGGAAAGGAATGAGTAAAACCAGCCCTAACAGCAGTGACCTTGTCAACAAAAAAGGAAAGAAACTTGTTACAGTCATTACATGAATAAACAGGGGGGGCAGAACTGACGGGATTAACTATACTGTCTATTGTACTGAAGAGGATCTTTGAATTGTTACTATTGGAGGAGATGATGTTGGAAAAATAAGAAGTTCTTGCCATTTTTATCATATATATCATACATATCATACATACAATAACAAAGAACCTGTTTGGTGTATAGACCAAAGACAGACTGGAGCAAAAGAACTGAAACATGGGGGTGGAAATGTTAAGGTCTGGTGCTGCTTTGTTGTAGCAGGGCCTGGACAATCCACCATCACAGAATCCTCTATGGCTTGCCTTTTCTGTCCTGTGCATGGTAACCTTGTTGTAACAGTTGCTGTAAAACGTCTCCTGCTGTGATGAAAATTAATGATGCCAGATTGAACTGTAAATAATGACATATGACTAAAGCATTCGTGTTTTCCCCTGGCCTTAACCCATCCTATCCAGATGTGGACTGTAGTGGCTACATCAGCAAGGATGAGCTCAAGGCCCTGTTCCATGATGTGGGCTTACCTGTGCCTGGATACCAGATCAGAGTGCTCCTTGAGAAGCTGGACAAAGACAACGACAACAGTATCTCATTTGAAGAGTTCAAGGCTGTAGGGATCACTCACTCACTCACTCTACTAACAGTCAACTAATAAAATCACCATATTACATTTAAATATGTTTAATTTCCTAATATATTGGAAATGGAGGAAGACAAACTAACATACTAAACAATCAAAATCTTAACAAATGTATAGAGGAACTCTGGTTTTATTGACTCTAAGGCAGGGTGTGTTTTTGCTATGACTTCCAGCTCTACATGGACATGAAGAATGACTGCATTGCTCAGAAATTCAAAAAAGCTCTGAATAAGAAAGAAGGCATTGTAGCCATTGGGGGCACCAGTGAGATCTCTAGTGAAGGAACCCAACATTCAATCTCTGGTAAGAAGAAAAAAAGACTGATTATCAGTTAGTGTTCTTTTTGATCATTTTGATAATGACATTTGACCATATTATGTTACAGAGCAGGAACGCTTTGCTTTTGCCAACTACATCAACTCCACCTTGGAGAGCGATCCAGACTGTCAACATGTTCTACCCATTAATCCTAACACTGATGCCTTGTTTAAAGCTGTGGCAGATGGCATTGTGCTCTGGTAAACCACTTATAAAGTTTATTTTTCCCTCCCTATCCCTTAAAGGTCCAATTCACTGCACTTTTCCCACATTTTGACAGCTCCCACAGGTCTTAATGAAATGTTTGTGACATATTTTGATCAAATTACCTTTAAATATTTAACTATTGCAGCATCATTGTAAATCATGTTTTGCAGCCTTACTCAGAATGGTGCTGCATGTCTCTTTAAATTCCATAAGAGCCACATTTAATTCCACCTTCCCTCTTACATTACTAATGCTAATCTTAGCTGTCTAGCTAGTAGCTTGAAACCGAGCCTGTGCCAACTACTGTAAATTTGTATCAAAGAATTTTTTAAGTAATGCATTGCTGGTGGACAGGGGTTTGTGGTTTCAGTGGTTGATAGGTTATGACTGGTCCCTTGACAAGGGTGCAACTTTGTTTCAAACATTGGGGGGGTGGGGTGAGATAACGGTCTGTGTAAGAATTTTTAAAAAAAAATCTTATTATAGGACTGTCAGGTCATCAGTATAGGCAGTTGTCTCCAATGTCCTGTTTTTCATTTTTAAATGAAAAGGATTTTTTAAGCAAAAAAATGACAGTATATGTATCCTAGTGTGGAGGAAGAGCGCAAAATTGTTAATTTTGCTAAAAGGACAAAGCTAATTTACCTTTTTATTTTGGCATTCCCATATTAGTAACAGTTGTGAAAATGATTTCCCTAATTTACCAAATCTCTATTTGGCCTTGTAATAGTCTATGCCACTATGAAGCAGCAGGCCTACTTAATACCCATTATGTGTTAAGTATTTCAGCACTGGTAGAAATCCAGTTTTGACTATTGTTACCCGGTCATGTGTGCCTCCTGTGCCTCCTCTCTCTCTCTCTAATCATCAGTCCTGTTTCTTTCTCTCCCTCTGGACACCTGTGCTGATCCTCTGGTTACCTTTACCTCCTCTCTCCTCTCCTCCTTGGTTCACCCTGCTGCTGCCACATTCTTGCTCCTGATATAAAAAGCTTAGTTAGTGTTCAAATGGTTTAAAAGAGGTACTTCATGGACAGTTTTGGAGGATGTAATTCATGCTAGATTTTTCAGTGTCAAAAACTTAAAGATGTAAAATATTCTTCACCCCTTCTTCCCTTCTTAACAGTGCAGTACCCATCTTAACAGTGCAATCAGTATTAACTGAGGTTAATCTAGCCTCTGAATGAGGCTTAATCACCATTATTCTTAGCTCATTTTATTTTGTTATTATTCAGTTGTGGTGATTAACACATTTATTCTGACAGGACTAATGTTTTTCCATTAATTTATGATGTCACCACTTGCCACCATGTGGCTATTTCTTACCAAGCAGATGAACTAAGAACACTACTGTGCTTTAGTCAGTCCTATAGGCCCTTAGAATAGAGGGTTAGTATTAGTAAAGCGCTTTGAGTGGTCTTTGTGACTAGAAAAGCGCTATATAAGTGCAGGGTAGTTAGTTAGCTAGACTGACAGAAGTAACAGTTATCCTGCCTGCAGAAACAAGGTGTGGTGTGCTGAGATTTAGTCATAGTAAATCTGTGAGTAGATTTGCAACTAAATAATCCTGGTATCAAAAACTTACTCTGGATTCATTATTTAGACATTTAATTTTTTACAATGACAGTCAGTTTTCAAATTTAGGATTCAGGTATCCCCTCCCCCCCCAAAAAAGGGTAAATAACTAATTTACCATTGCCAAATTTACCAGGAAAAAAAACAAAACATGCACATTTAGGAGAAAATGGTATAAATTCACAAGAAGAAAGTAGCAACTTGATGATAGTTTAAAAAAAAAAAAAAATCAGAAATTTAAATGATTTTGCAAATGTGTAAGGAAAAAGGCTTATTTTCCATGACAAAAAAAATGCAAATTTGAGAAAAATGCTATATTTGTGAGAAACTGTGAATTTAGATGGAAAACAACATGGGGGAAATACTGCATTTTTACACAAAAAGTAGGCAAATTTACAAGAAAAAATGTCTCTGATTTACAAGAAAAGCTGTAAAACTATGACAAAAAAGTTGCACACACAAACAAGTGACATTAGAAATGTGACAATGCTACATAAAACACTGATTAAGTTTACTAAGGGAGAAAAAAGATTGGACAGAATATTTGGAGCCCCAAAAGTTGGAAGTGAGGACAGCTTTAACTTTAAAAGGGTTTAAAATATGTTTTTAGTTGATATATAATATAGATATACATACACACACGTATATTCAGTACTGAAGTGACCATACAGGAAAAGCAACAGGCTGGAGGAGATGACACATGTTGCAAGAAAAAAGTGCTGGAAGAAGCATTGCAACTTTTTATTTATCAATTTATTTATAGTTTTAGCACTCACTTTATTGCAAATGGATCCTTAAACACCAACAAACTCAAAAGGTACTGTGTTAAGGTGATAAATCTTGTTATACTAGGTGCTAAATCACTATACAGTGATGATGTAAGCCATCAATATGTCAGTGTTTGATCACTGCCTAATTTGTGTAACGCTATCTTGTGATTAAATAAAATGGGAACGGAAAACTAGAAATGTGACTTTAAGCTCAATAATTAAATTCCAAATAAATCAGTGATGCTGTATTGCAGTGCCTTTGAACTCATTTTAACACATTATGCATATGGATAAAATATAGAGTGCTGTATTTACCTTAATGAGATATTTTAAAATGTTTAGGCCAATGAAATGCATCTATTCTTTCATTCATCTATTTGGTGTTTATTTCTTATATATTTGTTTAAATACTCTTTTGTGCGGTTGTGGTATTTTAACAGAGGATAAAAGATCTGAAAATGATCTGCAGGGAAAATAATCAATTTCTTTTAACGTGAATATTTAAGAATAGTCTTCAGAGTGACAGTCTATAATTCAAAGTGATAAAACTTGCTTTCTAATTGAATTTTATAATTATCACAGTCATGACATTTTAAAAATACAGAACAGTTTAAGGTTAACTTGAATTTTGTGGGGATGATAAGCAATATTTAAATGCATTTATATTTAAGGACCAGCGGTATAGAGATTTTGTTTGTACTTGATAAATGTTCAGAGCTGCTAACATTTTGAGTACTGAAACATATGCAAATTTCACTCTAACAGATGATGAACAAATCCATTCTGATCACATTTCATGAATGATTAATAGAATGTAAAGCCCAAACTTGCATGAGGAGAGTTAACCATTTCTCAGATCAGCTAAATCCTACCAGGCAGCACATTTATTCTGTGGTGTACTCCATAGATAGATGGATAACTTTATTGTCTGTCCCAGTCAGTGACAGAAATTCTTCTTGGACACGGCTACAACAATATTACACATTCAGCACTCTCAAAAACATGTTCAAACTCACAGGATAAAAGCAGTTTAAAAAAGTAAACACGGTTAAAAGGAAACAGCAAATAAAATCATGTGGCAGAAAATATTAATAACTATTAAAAATGAATAGTGATTAATAGATAAATGCTGATAACTAATATTGATAGCTAACTTAAGTATGATAACTATTTGATTTTGTTCAGAATTGTTACTGCAGAAGGAATAAATGATTTCTTGTAAATGTTTTTATGGGCCAATGGAACTTTATATCGTCTGCCTGATGGCAGTAACTGAAAAGAGTGATGGAGGGGGTGAGATGGGTCCTCTGTGATCAGGGTGGCTTTCCTGATCACAGAGCGCTGATACAGTTCAGACAACGGTGTCTGTGGTGAGCCAATGATTTTGCTAGCCTGATTAACTATACGGGAAAGCTTTGTTTTGTGCTTAATGAAGAGGGAGCTATACCAGGATGAAATGTTAATAGTGAGAATGGATTCAATTAATGAAGTGTAAACCAGAGTTAAAATGTGTCTACTGACATTAAAAGTCCTCAGATTCCTCAACAGGTGGAGGCGTTGTGCTTTTTTATAAACAGAGTCAACATGGTGGGCAAAAGACAGGCTATAGTCCATCTCTATTCCCAAGTATTTAAAAACTTGAACTTGTGCAATAGCCTGACCCTGGATTCTGAGGGGTGTAAAGAGAGTAGGTGAAAGTTTCTCTTTGTCCCCACAGCACAACTCCTTAGTCTTTGTGGTGTTTAACTCCAGAGAGTTTTCATTAAAAGTCTGAGCTAGATCGTTGACTGCCTGCTGATAGTGGGACAGTGCAGTACTATCTGTCAGATGGGCCACCAAGGCCATGTCCTCTGCATATTTAAAAAGAGTCATTCCTTCACTGTCACAGGAGATGTTATTTGTGTATACAGAGAACAGAACCAGAGATAAAACACAACCTTGAGGAAGAACTGTGTTTAAAATCAACTTGCTAGATGTAAAACCATTTAAAAACACTTTTTGTGGCCTGTCATATAAAAAACTGTGAATCCATAAAATCAATGTTGGGTGAACCTGCAGGTCTGTCAAGTGATGTAGCAAGGTACCTGTGTGTACAGTGTTAAAAGCAGAAGAAAAGTCCATAAACAAAATCCGTGTGTGTGAGCGTGAAGAATCCATTTGTTTAGTGACAGTGTCTAGAAGTGTAAGACATGCATCCTCTACACCCAGTTTTGCCTTATTGGCAAACTGGAGGGGATCCAGTTTGTGTGACAACATGTTAGTCAAAAAGTCACACACCACTCACTCCATACATTTACAGAGCACAGAGGTCAGGGCCACTGGTTTGTAGTCTTTCAGGTCCTTGGGGTGAATCTTTTTGGGGATTGGAATGATGGTAGATTTCTTCCACTGATCAGGGACACATCCAGAATCCAAGAGATGCTGAAAAAGTCTGGTGAGGACGCCACCTAGCTGAGTGGAACATTCCTTGAGGATTCTGCCTCTGAGCCCATCAGGGCCAGCGGCTTTGTGTTGGTTGACCCTATGTAAGATGGACGTCACAAGTTGCTCCTCAATGATAAGGGGTTCAAGGGGGGAGATGGAAGATGGGGAGGTCCAGGTGGTCGGTGTGCTGCTGGTATTAAAACGGGTGAAGAAGGTGTTAAGCTGTTCTGCAAAGGAAGTTGGGTCTGGGCAGTTGACCATGGCAGGTTTTGGGGCTCTTCCCATCATGATGTTTAAACCCTGCCACACCTCTCTCGCACTTACTGATGTTAATTTCTGCTCCACTTTATTCTTATAATTTATTTTAGCCAACTTCACCATCCTCCCAAAATCTTTCTGCAGTTCCTTCACCCTCAGCTTGTCTCCTTGTAGGAAAGTTTTTTTCTTTTGGACCAGGCAGATTTTCATGTCCCTTGTAACCCATTTCTTACTGTTTGGGTGCATTATTATATGGTGGGTGGGGGTAAGTGTCCTCACAGAATAAGATGTAAGAGGTCAGCACATCTGTTACCATGTTAAAATCACTGCCACAGTCATTAAAGAATAGATCCCAGTCTGTCACTTCAAAGCAAGCTCTCAGTGATTCACCTGCGTCTTTATTCCAGACTCTGACAGTTTTTTTTTTTTTAAATGGGTTTACCCATTTTCAGTTGTGATCTGTATTTTGGCAGTAGCAGAATGACGTTGTGATCTGAACGTCCAAGAGGTGGACGTGGTTTTGAGATATACTGTATGCACGAGGGACATTACCATAACACAAGTCCAACATGTTTTCCTTTCTGGTGGGAATTGTGACGTATTGCTCCAGATTGGGCAAATATGTGGTGATGTCACATCTGTTAAAATCCCCCAGTAAAAACACAGGCTACTCTCCAGTCTGATTGACAGCTCTATTGTAACAGTCAGCTATGTGCTCCGCAGCTCTGCTAAAATCAGGCCCTGGTACATAGGTTAAAATAACCATTATTTGAGCAAATTCTCGAGGTAGATAGTGAGGTCTGAAGGACACGGTCATTAATTTGTAGTGCTTACAACATTCAGTCTCTCTCACTGTGAAGTTTGTTGCCCACTTACTGTTGACAGCCATGCAGAGCCCACCCCCAATTAATTTCCGTGTTTTTTCCTTGTCCCTGTCAGCGCAAATGATGTTAAAACCTTCCAAATCAAAGTCTATATCTTCAGAAAACCATGTCTCCGTGAAACAGAAGAGACTGGTTTGGCGGTACTCCCGATCATACCTGATCAGTGTGGCGAGTTCTTCACTTTTGTTCTTTAGCGAACGCACGTTTGACAGGATTATGGCAGGTAACGATAGGCAGCTGCCTCTCCTCCTCAGTCTGTTCCTTATACCTCCTCTCGACCCTCTAGCTTTTACTCATATTAGCAAATGAGCAACCAGCTAACTTCAGACAACAATTCACCAGCTAAATCAACAATATATTTACCTCCTTTTGGACAGAGGGGTTTGTCCTTTTATTTGACAACCAACCATTTAAAATGGTTTGTTCCCCTTGTGGAGCGCTTTTCATTCTGTCTCACTTGTGAGCTGAATATATTCTAGACAGAGATGAGCGTCCTCGCCTGCCGCCCCTACAAATGAGAGTGTTGACTAGAGAAGGCATGGACCAGTTGGGCAATGCCAAGTCTTCAGGGAAGGGGGGGTGCATTGTTTGATTATTAGAAATAATACGTTTTGTTGTTTGCAAATGAAAAAAAACGACAACTTCTTCATACTCATTTGTACATATTTTTTATTAATTATAATTATATGGTTATGGGGGGGGGTTTTATAGTGGATGGATTTGATTTTTGGGGGTGTTGGAACCCCCCATCCCCCTCCATAAATTGTGCCTATGTCCCTTGAGTACAGTCAGCACAGAAACATTTGTGAATGAGTGGCTAAACTGCTAGCTTCAGTTAGCTGTCTTTGGTCCCGGTTAGAGATAATACTACGAGAAAATAAGCTAAAATAATGTCTAAGAGTGAAGTATATGGTCAAGCGTTGGCAGAAGAACAAGGATTTCTGTGAGGGTGAATAGCATTTATAGAAAATAGTGATCCTAACCAGCTGTTAAGCTAATGCCAGGTGACCTGTCCGTCACCTCCTCCCTGCTGAGGCGAGCTCCTAATGCAGTTACTGACTGATGCCAACTGCCTAGCCAAGCTAATTATTTTTTTTAATTTTATTTAACCTTTATTTATACAGGGTAGTTCCAGTGAGAGGCAACCCCTCTTTTTCAAGGATGCCCTGTTCACATTCACACAGTTACACATTCACACCAGGAAGCTGCCCAGTACCACCACAGACTGACCTGTAGCCACTGAGCAGCTCCACTGGAGCAGTTGGGGTTAAGGGCCTTGCTCAAGGGCACCACAGGGAGGTTGAGGAGGGTGGGGCAAACACTACTGTTATCTGTCCCACCCAGCTCTAATCCTGCCGGTCCAGGGATCGAACCCGTGACCCTCCACTTGCCAGTCCACATCCTGAACCATTAGGCCACCACTGCCCACCACTAATGCTAAAGGATCGATGCAGCATCGTGGTGAAAATATAACAAAATAAACCAGAATGACGCAAGATATATTATCGACTGTGGATTAGTGAACCAGGTGGAAACAGGAATGTATGTATCTATTAAGGTGACTGAAATCTCAAGAAAGTTACAATTTAAATCGTGCCTGGTAAGCCAACTCTCTAGTAGCAGTGTTAGCTCTGAAGCTAGCGCCTTGGCTGACCTCCACACTCATCTATATTTGCAGACAGATAGCTATGCTGTCCAGTAATAGAGCAGCAGCATGTATCAAGGCTGGCCTTACTTTTTCTTGACATACAGAAATAAACCCAGAAGAGTTAAAATGGCTAATTGGACAGAGAAACAATATAAAGGCTGTGTGGTTTTTCAGAGAAGTGTGTTTTGATGTTTTTCAGTAATCACATGACCAACAGACGCTTACCATGAGGTTAAAACCTGAAAAAAACAATTTTCAGTGAACGGGACCTTTAAAGATTCTGTATAGAACATTAGAAACTTGTGATTTAGTGACACCCTGTGGTGACAAAGTAGATTACAGCCCTGTTCACGCTATTCATCTCTGAGAGCCTGAGGGACTGAGGATCAGGTTCCCTGCCAAAGTACCTGAGGGTGTGACATGCTTCAATGCAGCAGTGTGTCCTCCACCTAACATATGAAAGACTATCATAAATTCCACACCTCAGAATACGACCATATGTACCATTTCCGCTCTGGAGACTTGAGCTCAATTCTCCATCTTGACTTTTTGTCACTGCTTTCTATGTTGTATTTCACTTCCCCATTAGCGACTCAGTTCTGGCATGATGATTACATTCTTTTGTTCCTTAAGTACATATTTTTAGGTGGTTAGAGTCAAGATTCAGGATTCAAGGGCTTTATTATCATGTGCACAGTTAAGAAATGCTACATTTCCTGAGCAATGAAATTCTTTACTCTCCGAACGAATGCCAAGTTAAAGATACAGAAACAACAATTTTAATAGGTCATTACACACTAACACAGTAACTCAATCCTAGTACTGATGGATGGTTAATGATTAGGTTAATGATTGGGGTAGACATGAAAAATAACTGTTAAGTGTTGGGAAATGGTTAGGGATGGGGTTAGAAAAAGGTTAAGGACTTCTTTCGACACAGATGTAATCTTCCACCATGTGCATTCATGCTATTATTTTCCAAACCACTAGAGGTCACTTACTGTCCACATAATGTCACAACATTATTACCTGCTGGTAAAAATGCTAATATAGTTAATAAATTTTTCTGTAGGATGACAGCTTACTCAGCAACCTCAAGGTGTCACTAAAACCTGAGTTTGTATGTTTCATGTAGTATCTTTAATTTTGTTTTGTTATTTTTACATCATAGTAGTTACTAAGATGCTTTTCTTTTGTTCTTTGCAGCAAGCTTATTAATTTCTCTGTCCCTGACACAATTGATGAGAGAACCATTAATAAAAAGAAACTCACACCCTTCACCATACAGGTCTGGTGCTTTCGTAACTGAGATTTAGTTGCTGATTATCATGTGTAACTCCTAACTTGGCATCTCCAACTATTCTTCCTCCAACAGGAGAATCAAAACTTGGTTCTGAATTCAGCTTCAGCCATTGGATGTCAGGTTGTCAATATCGGAGCTCAAGATTTGAAAGAGGGAAAACCTCATCTGGTGCTTGGTCTCCTCTGGCAGATTATCAAGATAGGGCTGTTTGCTGATATAGAGCTGAGTCGCAATGAAGGTACCATACCAGACAGCCAAAGAATGTGTTATTTTCATGCTAGACTTTTCATTTATTTTCCCAATAACAGTGCACACATAAACACTCCCACGGCAAGGCTTTTCTGTGGGATCTTCCTATGTCAATATGAAACAGATTACAGAATAACAAGATGCACACATTATCGATATTGGTACAAGTCCAATATAATGTGAAATAAGCACCTCCCAAGCAAAGTTTTCTTTTCATCTGTGTCCAGCTATTGCAGCTTTGCTTGAAGAAGGAGAGAGTCTGGAAGAGCTGATGAAACTCAGTCCTGAGGAGCTGCTTCTACGCTGGGTCAACTTCCATTTAAAGAAAGTTGGCATGTCCATATCAAACTTTTCTTCAGATATCAAGGTAAGAAAATGTCACAGTGACACCTGAACCTTGTATCATCATTCTGAATCTCTACCAACACACATGGTTGTCAGAGCTCTGTTGCGTCCCAGACTAAAAGTAACAGCAAAATGTTTTGTACTGTTTTGGTCATGTGTCACAATTTAGAAAGTACTGATCTTATTCTTATTGGAAAAAAGAATATTTTGGCTGACACCTGGGTTTTCTAATTTTTGAAAACTGGCAGTTATCCCCCACATCCCGTTCCACCCGATATTTACAAATTTTTCTGGTTTGATTTAGTTTAGTATATTCAATCTTATTTTAGTTTGTAGATTCTGTTTTTGTCACTAATCCTGAGCTAGCCACCAGAAGTAGTCTAGTGGTGTGGCTCTAAATTGGATATTTGTAAAGCTGAATAAATATTGATATGGTTGGATGTGTGTCTGCTTGTTTCTGTGTAGGACTCCAAGGCATACTTCCATCTGCTTGAGCAGATTGCTCCAGATGGCAGCAAAGAGGACGTCCCTCGGGTTGATATAGATATGACTGGTGCTTATGTAAGTTATGGACTATTAGATGCTCTACTTCTCCCAAACTCTTTCTTCATATATCCTGTTGATTTAGTAATAATGTAGTCTGGCATACACCCAAATGTTATTGAAACTTTGCCGGGTCTACGCCCAGCAGACTTTTCTTATTTGACTGAATGGAAGCTGATTTCCTGATTCCTGCAGGACTATTTTAGGCTCATGATGTCATTCTGAGAGTATCATGAAAGAGAAGGGCTGTCGCTCACTCGCTCTTTGTTTTCAGGGTTTGAATATTTTTCTTTACTCTTGGGTTGGTCATAAAACAGTTACAAGTCTCTTAATAGTATACCTAAATCTCTTAACATCTAAAATGAACATGCCTACAATAAGACAAGGCATCTATGTATCCAGACAGATAGTATATCTAATTCTGATCCAAATATAGGCTTACACTAGGGGTATTTGATAGTAGGGGTGGGCAATATGGCTTAAAAATTAAGTCACAATATTTTTTGCAAATTTTGATGGTAATATTGTTCATGATATCACATTTTTTTTTTCTTTTTAATTTCTGAAGAAAGGTTTTACAGGCCAGCGTTATTTACCTTCAACATATTTAATAAAAACAAAAGTCTTATTTCTCCAGTTTATAAACTGCAGCTCAGGTTCAGGTTCAGGTTCAGGTTACTTTATTTGTACCCGTAGGTAGATTTGTTTTGCAGTCTGGTGACATCCATATTTACAAGCCACAAATTACATTCAAATTCAGATTGAGTTTCAATTTTTTTTGTACTGTATCGAATATTACAAGAAAATAATATAAACCAAATTGTAAGTACACTTAAGTAGTTGGGGTTTTATGCTGAATAAGTTTACCTGCATCAGTTATCTCTGTTGCACGGACATCTCCTGGGACTTTTTGGCTGTTGTCGCGCTGAAGGGATGTTTGTTACCTCCGCCAAGGAGGTTATGTTTTCATCGGCGTTGGTTTGTCTGTCTGTTTGTTTGTTTGTTTGTTTGTTAACAAGATAACTCAAAAAGTTATGGACGGATTTTCATGAAATTTTCACAGATTGTCAGAAATGGGGTGTCCTACAGCTGATTAGATTTTGGTGGTGATCTGGATCACCGTCTGGATCCAGGAATTTTTTAAAGGATTCTTCTTCTTTTTTTTTTTTTTAATTTAACATTGCCAGATAGGGCCATTTTCAATATTTTTTCAATATTTTTTTTTTTGTGCATGTAACTCTGCCAAAAAATCGTCAGAACACTTGGAAAAAAAAAAATACAGGACAACATGCCCACAGGGGAACTGTGGCGCTTGGCAGAGGTCTGCGCTCTCTGAGTGCTTTTCTAGTTTTTTTTTTGGTTTTGGTTTTTGGTTCGGGTGGTTGAATAAAATCAAGCTGAAGTGACTGAATCGGAACGAAAATAAGACTCCAGACACTTTAAATGTTAACACCGCTTCAAGGCCAGCGATGTTGTTGACATGTTGTATGTATGGAAAAAAATGCAGGCAGGTTATCCGCATTGCTGCATCTTTTTTTTTTAATTAACATGGCAGCAGTCTGAAATTGCCTTAAAACTAATATATTTTAACACAACTAGACGCAGACGCTCCAACCACGGAGCGGTAACTTCCCGTGCCATATTTGTTTTGCCATTTCTATGGTAATGCATAACTTCCATCAGCGGTGTAACAGTGTGACGTCATCATGCAGCAGGCCCCAAATATTGCAATATTCATTTTTACACCGGTATCAAAATTTATGCTGGTATTATTGTCAACAGTACAATATGGCACACCCCTATTTGATGGTACTAATGCCATAAAAGTGTTAAATTGATAAACTGATGCCCTCAAAAAATATTTGGAACTCATTTGTAGGCTAGTCAGCCTAAGTTTATATAAAATCCCTACAAATTAAGTTATTTAACTGGTATACAGTGGAGATCAAAATTAGTGAACAGTGTATTAATACTTGATTTATTCTAAAACGTGTTATTCATCATTGTTCAGAATTTGACAGAATATCAGCTGTGGCTATACCACTGCTGTACTAGCATGTTTTTTTTTTTAATAACTAAGGCATTTCAACACAAACATTTATTTTGTAAAAAATTAGAGAACAGTAACCACTGTGCCAGAAGAGAAGATTTAAACAATGTTTTTACAGCTATAGGATTCAAAAATTAATAGGTAGTGTAGAGGCCCTTGCTTTGAATGACTTCAGCACTTTTGTGCCCACAGGACATCAACAGTTTCTCACACTGCTCTGGTTTGATCTTGGTCCATTCTTCTTGCAGTCTCTTCCACAGTTCAATAACTGTAGTGGGTTTCTTAGCCATTACTTTGCCGCCAAGGATTTTCCAGACATTCTCTATAGGGTTTAGATCTGGACTCTGGGCTGGCCATTTCATTGTTTCAGTATTGTTAGATTCAAACCCAGCCACAGGGGGTGCACAAGCCAGTGTACTTCTAGTGCTGGTCCCAAGCCCGGGTAAATGGGGAGAGTTGTCAGGAAGGGCATCCAATGTAAGACCTTTGCCAAATCAAACATGCGGATCATGACGAATGAGACTTTCATACTTGATTGTTCAAAGCCCGGGTTAACAACGACCACCACCGGTGCTGTTAACAGACAGGGTGCTGGTGGAAATTGGGCTATTGTTGGTTGAAGATCAAGGAGGAGGAGAGGTGGAAGGCGTGTTAGAAGGGAGAGAGAGAAAAGGAAAGGTAGAAATGTGGAGGTGAGAGCAGGGACGTTAAATGTTGGGATTATGACTGGTAAAAGGCAGAGAGTTGTCTGATATGATGGAGAGAAGAAAGGTAGATATACTGTGTGTTCAAGAAACCAGATGGAAGGGAAGCAAGGCTAGGAGCATTGGAGGGGGATTTAAACTGGTCTACCATGGTGTAGATGGGAAGAGAAATGGGGTAGACGTAGTCTTAAAGGAAAAGTATGTGAAGAGTGTTCAGGAGGTAAAAAGGGAGTCGGACAGAATCATGAGTGTGAAGCTAGAAGTCAGAGGTGTGATGTTGAATGTTGTCAGTGCATATGCCCCACAAGTTGGATGTCAGGGAGAAGAGAAAGTGGAATTCTGTACTAAGTTGGATGAAGTGGTAGAGAGTGTTCACAGGGGGGAGAGAGTGGTGATTGGAGCGTACTTTAATGGGCATGTAGGTGAAGGGAACAGAGGGGATGAGGAGGTTCTGGGTAGGTCTGGTTTTAAGGAGAGAAATGGGGAAGGACAGTTGGTTGTGGATTTTGCTAAAAGGATGGAAATAGCTGTGGTGAACACATACTTCAAGAAGAGACAGCAGCATAGGGTGACTGACAAGAATGGAGGAAGGTGCACACAGTTGGACTAAATCTTATTCAGAAGCAGAAATCTGAAAGAGATAGGAGACTGGAAGGTGGTGACAGGGGAGAATGTAGCTAGACGGCATCGGATGGTGGTCTGTAGGATGACTTTGCAAAGAAGAGGAAAACAGTGAAGGCACAGCCAAATATTAAGTGGGGGACGTTACAGAAGGAAGAAGGTCACACAGAGTTCAGGAAAGAGTTGACACAGGCTCTGGGTGATAGGAAAGAATTACCAGATGACTTGGAAAGTACAGCAAAAGTATTGCAGGAAATGGGTAGAAAGGTATGGAATGTATCCAGTGGACAGAGGAAGGAAGACAAGGAAACTTTGGTGGTGGAATGAAGAGGTACAGGAAAGTATTCAAAGGAAGAGGTTGGCAAAGAAAAAGTGGGATTGTCAGGGAGATGAAGAAAGCAGACAGGAGTATATAGAATCTAGGCGCATGGCAAAGAGAGGTGGCAAAGGAAAAGATATATAGTGAGTTGTATGAGAGGTTAAACACTAAGGAAGGAGAAAAGTACTTGCATTGATTGGCTAGACAGAGAGATTGAGCTGTAAAAGATGTCCAGCAGGTTAAGTTGATTAAGAACAGAAATGGTAATGTACTAACAAATGACGAGAGTGTGTTTAGAAGGTGGAAGGAGTACTTTGAGAAGCTGATGAATGAAGAAAATGAGAGAGAGAGAGGAGGATGGATGAAGGAAAGATAGTGAACAAGGAAGTTCCGAGGATTAGCAAGGCGGAAGTGAGGGCAGCTTTGAAGAGGATGAAGAATGGAAAGGCAGTTGGTCCAGATGACATATGTGGAGGTATGGAGATGTTTAGGAGCGATGGCAGTGGACTTTTTTTTAAAAAGATTGTGTTCAGCAATCTTGGAGAGTGAGAGGATGCCTGAGGAGTGGAGAAGAAGTGTTTTGGTACCAATTTTCAAGAACAAGGGTGATGCTCAGCGCTGTAGTAACTACAGAGGCATAAAGTTGATCAGCCACACTATGAAGATATGGAAAAGAGTTGTTGAAGTTAAGAGGAGAGGTGACAGTCAGTGAGCAGCAGTATGGGTTCATGCCAAGAAAGAGTACTACAGATGCAATGTTTGCTCTAAGAGTGCTGATGGAGAAGTATAGAGAAGGTCAGAAGGAGTTGCACTGTGCCTTTGTGGATCTAGAGAAAGCATATGATAGGGTGCCAAGAGAAGAAGTGTGGTACTGTATGAGGAAGTCAGGAGTGGCAGAGAAGTATTTGAGGGTGGTGCAGGACATGTATGAGGACAGTGAGACGGTGGTGAGGTGTGCTGTAGGAGTGACAGATGGATTCATTATGGAGGTGGGATTACATCAGGGATCAGCTCTGAGCCCCTTCTTGTTTGCCATGGTGATGGACAGGCTGACAGATGAGGTCAGGCAGGAGTCTCCGTGGACCATAATGTTTGCAGACAACATTGTGATCTATAGTGAGAGTAGAGAGCAGGTGGAGGTATTCTCTGGAGAGAAGAGGAATGAAAGTCAGTAGATGCAAGACAGAATACATGAGTGTGAATGAGAGGGAGGCAGGTGCAATGGTGAAGTTGGAAGAAGTAGAGGTAGTGAAGGCAGATGAATTTAAATACCTGGGGCCAACCATCCAAAGCAATGAAAAATGCACAAGAGAGGTGAAGAAGACAGTACAGGCAGGGTGGAGATGAGTGTCAGGGGCGATTTGTGACAGAAGGGTAACAGCAAGAGTGAAAGGGAAGATTTAGAAGACAAGAGTGAGACCTGCTATGATGTATGGTTTGGAGATGGTGGCGCTGACAAAAAGACGGGGCAAAGCTGGAGGTGGCAGAGTTGAAGATGCTAAGATTCTCATTGGGAGTGACTAGGAGAGACAGGATTAGAAATGAGTAAATCAGAGGGGCAATTCAGGTTGAGCGGTTTGGAGACAAAGTAAGAGAGGCAAGGCTGAGATGGTTTTGACATGTGCAGAGGAGGGATAGTGGATATATTGGACAAAGGATGTTGAAGATGGAGCTGCCAGGCAGGAGGAAAAGAGGAAGACCACAGAGAAGATTCATGGATTTAGTGAAGGAGGGCTTGGGGAGGGTTGGTGTTACAGAGGAAGATGTGGGGGACAGGATGAGCTGGGGGCAGATGATCCGCTGTGGCGACCCCTAAAGGGAGCAGTCGAAAGAAGAAGAATATTGTTAGATTTGAGAAACTGTTTAACCCATTTTGCAGGGCGACGGGGCATTGTCTTGGAGGAATTGCATGTTGCCGAAGGAGGTTCACATGAACATTTGCCTTCACCCTGCCATGTAGCTGTACAACGCCCAACTCCTGCTGCAGAAAACATCCATCAAACTATGACACTTCCTCCTCCAAATTTAACTGATTTCTTTACACACTTTGGGTTCAGTCTTTCCACAGTTTGACACCAAACATATTGTTTCCCTTCAGACCAAAATAAATTGAACTTCTCACCACTGAAGTGCACTCTGGACCAGTTTTCCTCTGTTCACACAACGTGCTCCTCAGCAAAGTGAAGTCTAGCCTTTTTATTTTTTCTGTTGATGAGAGGTTTGGTCACTGTAGTGTGAGCTTTGAGTTCACATTGTCTTGAATGGTGAGACACTGTGTGCCAAGACAGATCCTTGCCCTGTTCAGCAGTGAACTGGCGAACAATTCCAGCTGCAGTGATGAACCAATTCCCCAACAAGAGTCTTCGCATAATCCCGTCCCCCAAACCTGAGCAGTGTGAGAAACTAGTTTTGTCCTGTGGGCACAGATGTGCTGAAGTCATACAAAGCAAGGGCCTCTACACTTCCTATTAATTTTTGAATCCTATAGCCCTAAAAAAAAAAACATTGTTTAAATCTTCTCTTCTGACACAGTGGTCACTGTTCTCTAATTTTGCTCAGTTTTTTTTAAACAAAATAAAAATGTTTGTATTGAAGTGCCTTAGTTATTTAAAAAAAAACATGCTAGCACAGCAGTGGTGTAGCCACAGCTGATGTTCTGTCAAATTCTGATCAATCAAGAATAACATTTTAGAATAAATCAAGTATTAATACATTGTTGTCTAATTTTGATCTCCACTGTATAGAGGTAAAATAATAAATAATCATGTGGGAAAGTCTGTGCCATATTCATCTCTTAATTTATGGCCTCACTCCTTGTAAAGCAAAGCATGTTGCTTCACTTAAAGTGGCTCAATCCCCTTTCAGGCAATCACCAACATCAGTCAGTAGGGCTGGGTGGTTAACCCAAAATCATTAAAAGCTGACATTCAGACCATAAAATCAATGCAGTCTTGATCACATTAGTACATTTGGCTTTTGCTCCTTTGTTAATACTCTTGTCACTGTGTGTGCACATGCACTTTTGTGTATGTTGATGCTATCGGCTGGCTGTGTATTTGACACCTAGGCCCGCAGGGGTGTCCTTTCTGATTTAGTTCACCTCTTAATACCGTTGCTATGATACCACGGTTATAGACACCATCATTACTATACAAAACTGCAATATAACAAGGCACTGCACGACAGGTATTTAATGTATTGAGAATTAAATCCATTATTCAATCAAGAAGCTGTGAGATTGGTGAATTTTCCCTACGTCATGGGAGATGAGGTATAATGACTAGCCACACATTATGGCATTATTAACCCCTATTAATGGACTTTTGATTTATGTCATACACAGAAAGCACATCAAAACTTTATGAAAACCAGTTTCATTTTCTGTTCTTTGGGCTTTTCTCAATAAACCCAAACAGTTTTGTAGCTGGCTCGCTCACAGTCAAAGCACATTCCTTATTCAGGGTTACTGTTGCCACCTCACACTATTTCACTCTGTGTCTCATGAACTTGAACTGTTCAACTTTACCTTAAAATAGTACTTTAGAGAGTCAATATATAAAAATGTGGGTAACCGTCCAGTGCTGACTTTTCTACACAGGAGCAGGGGTGTAGCACCAAATTTTGGGCCCCTGGTACAGCAGTGTGTGTGGGCCCCTCAACAAACTCAAACCAAATTTGAATTTTACATTTCAAGGTTTAAGATGGGGCTCATTTCCATTAAAAGTGTAAGAAAAATGCTGAGTGTAACGGCAAGTTGAAAAACGAGAGAACAAGATGCGAGCAAAATGATTATTTAATCTTTTTGCCAAAAGAGAAACACAGTCATCACTCACCGCCTGAGCGATGAGCGTATGTGCAGTGATGACACATCTGACTCTCCTTTCTAAGCTGCACACAAGCTCTTTTGAGCACAAGATAAGTATCACATGACACACAAGGCATGTCTAAAACATTCTAGTCACAGAGTACATTCTTCTTGGTGCCCCTGAAGGCCTAAGCATGATTAAGCATATTACATCACATTCTTTGATGACAAATACAAAGACCATACAGAAGAAGAATCAAGATGAAATAAAAGAACCTAAATAAACACAATTATTCTTTCAAAAAGACTTGGTTAGTAAGCTCCACTGTTATGGACAGTTTGATGCTAGTATATGATTTCTTTGTGTGTGTTTGAGAATATATTTACTGTCATCAGCATTTCCAAACCTCTTTGTCTAATGCACTTTTTTGAGAATGGACTTCCAGTATTTTTTATTTACACACTTATTTATACATTTATATTTGATTTTCTGTTCCATTAGTTTTATTCTTTTGTATACTTCCAATTTTTGACTAGAGCATCTTTAACAAACCCAGTTTCCAACTGAGATCGATATACAGTGATGTGCACGGAGATATGGGGGGCAGATGGTCAACCAAAAAAGAGCGCTCTAAATAATAAAAAAGGGAAATATACATACAGTAGCACAAATTTTACTGTACATGTTTGGTATTTGTATTTTATTTTAATACCTATACACTCATGGAGATATTTCATACTGCATAGATCAGGGGTGTCCAACCTGGGGCTCCTGGAACGTTCAGGTTTCTGTGGGAAATTTTCTAATTTTACTTCTTAATTGGTCCAAAGATTTGCAAATAATTTTTCATTGTTGTTCATGTGTTCTGTTGGCACCCTTGCAGCCATGCACAACAACAGCAAATTATTTGCAGATCTTTGGACCAATTAAGAAGTGAAATGAGAAAATTTCCCACAGAAACCTGAACGTTCCAGGAGCCTCAGGTTGGATACCCCTGCCATAGATTTTTTACAGAATTACCAACTAACACAGAGACCATGGTCTTCATCATTAATTATGTAAAAATCAATGACAAAAAATGGGCAGATTCCACTGAAAAATAAATCCATCCATCCATCTTCTTCCGCTTAACCCTTTTCGGTTCACGGGGGGGGGCTGGAGCCTATCCCAGCATCTTTGGGCGAGAGGCAGGGTACACCCTGGACAGATCGCCAGTCCATCGCAGGGCCAACACAGAGAGACAGACAACCATTCACTCTCACAGTCATACCTAAGGACAATTTAGAATCCCCAGTTTGATGCCAGTTAACCTAACTTGCATGTTCAAAATAAAAAAAAAATCTTTGCAAAAATCTGAAAAGGCTTGCCTTTCAATAAATAAAATATTAAACCTTCATTTGAATAAATAAATACTTGCAAAAGAAATTAGTCTATTCCCCTTGTCAGCAACCCCCCTCCCCCTGTTAACTTCCCCTCCTCCATCCCCATAAAGTCTGTAAGGATGGTTTATACAGGACAACTTATATCAGTGAGAGGATAGGAGCACATGGACAAGAAAAATCAGGAAAATTCAAGGAAAAAGTAGCAAATTTTGTAGAAAAACTTCATAGGAAAGGTAACATGTTTATCATAAAACATGGCTAATTTATAGTAAAAAAGAGTAATAAATTGATCAGAAAAGCAATAAATTTATCAGGAAAAAGTTGCAAATGTATTTTTAAAAAAGTTAACTTTCCAAGCAAAATGTTCACAATGAAAACCTCACTAATTGGTGAGAAAAACTGGATATGATGAGAGAGAGAAAAAGGTAAAAAAAAATAAATATATATATATATATATATATAGTGGAGAAAAGGAAGCAGGCGAGGCAACGAGCTGAACAACACATGAACTTTATTCCTTCTCCAACATCAAGTACAGCAAAAAATCTCCTGGGTCTCTGTGCATCCTCTTTTTATAACCTTTAATTCCATGTATTGAGACCCAGGAATCCCGACCATAATACATTGTGTGGAACAAAGACATGCATGGCACATTAACATAACATAATGCCAGTACCACTCCTGACACTCTTTCCTCCTCCAGCGGCTCTGGCGCTTCCTCCTCTTCCGGGGGAGCGAATAGTCCTTCCTGTCCGGTCTAGTCCTTACTGTCCCGTCTGAGACCGCCCGGTGACACCTCCTCCTTCAGCCCATTGTTCCCTCTTTCCCCAGCTGCCGTGTCTGGGTGAAGAATCCCCCACCCATACCACTACAACACACACACACACACACACACACACACACACACACACACACACACACACACACACACACACACACACACACACACTACCGGGAGGGGGGGCAAAGTTCATAGGCTGACTAAGAAAGAGTTATGTCTTTGAGGATCAAGAAGAGAGCTTCAATACCGCAGTGATCCAAGTGCTGCAACACCGATGTTGAAATGTTGAAAAATACGTGTGTGTGTTGAAAAATAAACCACATTTGGTCAAATTTGACCACTGCATCATAGTTAGGCTATGAACTTTTCAGCCCCCCCTCGTATATCGTTGCTGGCCTGGCTCCAGGGTGGGGCCCGGTAACCCCATACCGGGCGGGGTACACCGAATCCTTTTTCTAGCATTCATCCTGAGGATCTATATGTTTTTGTGGTTTAGACAGAGAACCCCAGAGTGTGTTTAATTTGTAAAGTCAGGTAACCCAAAAAGGTGTTTTACAAGTACATGGATCTGCCCTCCAGTGGGCTCTTTACCTGCAGGAGGGACCATGGGGGTCCAGGGCTATGTGGATCAGGTGGTGGTTGAGGGCAGAGACCTTGGCAGTCTGATCCCCACCTTGGGGAGGGAGCCTGAGCTGGTGCACGAGGTTGAGAGATACCAGCTAGATATAGTTGTATCACCTCAAAGCACAGCTCTGGTTCTGGAACCAGTTTCCTGGAGCTTGACCTACTCTGGAGTTGCCCTGGGCGAGAGGTGACGAGCAGGGGTGGGTATTCTTATGTCCCCCACCTTGCTGCCTCAGCATTGGAGTTCTCCCCGGTACATGAAAGGGTAGTTTCCCTATGCCTTTGGGTTGGGAAACAGGTCCTGACCATCATTTGTACCTATTCACCAAATGATGGTTCAGAGTACCCACCCTTTTTGGAGTCTCTGACTGGGGTGCTGGAGAGTGCTCTACTTGGAGACTCCATTGTCCTACTGGGGGACTTAAATGGGCACGTGGGCAATGACATTGAAACCTAGAGGGGCGTGATTGAAGGGAACGGCCTGCCTAATCTGAACCCGTATGGTGTTCAGTTATTGGACTTCTGTGCCATCCACAGTTTGTCCATAATGAACACCATGTTCAAGCATCAGGGTGTCCATATGTGCACCTGGCACCAGGACACCTTAGGTTGCAGGTCGATGGTCGATTTTGTTATCGTGTCATCAGCCCTTCAACCGTATGTCGTGGATACTCGGGTAAAGAGAGGTGCAGAGCTGTCAGCTGATCACCACCTGGTGGTGAGTTGGATCCCATGGCAGGGGTGAACGCTACTCAGACCTGGTTTCCCTAAACCAGGGGTTGGCAACCCACGGCTCCGGAGCCGCATGCAGCCTTTCAGCCCTCATGCTATGGCTCCCTGCAGTTACAGTGGGGCAAAAAAGTATTTAGTCTTCCACCAATTGTGCAAGTTCTCCCACTTAAAAGATGAGAGAGGTCTCCAATTTTCATCATAGGTATAGCTCAACTATGAGAGACAAAATGAGAAAAAAAAATCCAGAAAATCACACTGAAGGATTTTTAATGAATTAACTGGTAAATTCCTCAGTAAAATAAGTATTTGGTCAATAACAAAAGTTCATCTCAATACTTTGTTATATACCCTTTGTTGGCAATGACAGAGGTCAAACGTTTTCTGTAAGTCTTCACAAGGTTTTCACACACTGTTGCTGGTATTTTGGCCTATTCCTCCATGCAGATCTCCTCTAGAGCAGTGATGTTTTGGGGCTATCGCTGGGCAACACGGACTTTCAACTCCCTCCAAAGATTTTCTATGGGGTTGAGATCTGGAGACTGGCTAGGCCACTCCAGGACCTTGAAATGCTTCTTACGAAGCCACTCCTTCGTTGCCCGGGGTGTGTGTTTGGGATCATTGTCATGCTGAAAGACCCAGCCACGTTTCATTTTCAATGCCCTTGCTGATGGAAGGAGGTTTTCACTCAAAATCTCACGATACATAGCCCCATTCATTCTTTCCTTTACATGGATCAGTCATCCTGGTCCCTTTGCAGAAAAACAGCCCCAAAGCATGAAGTTTCCACCCCCATGCTTCACAGTAGGTATAAGATAAGATAAGATAAGATAAGCCTTTATTAGTCCCACAATGGGGAAATTCCAGGATTGCAACAGTACAGGGATAGCAACACTCAGAGCAATAATCAGAAGGCAAGAAAAAACAACATCTACTAAACATATGTCCATATTACTATAAATATATATATATAGACACACAGTGCAGAGCATTATGGTTGGTTGGTGAATGTGCAGCAGAAAGTCTAAGCTCTCTCTCCGCGGATGCAGCGGGCCAGCTGGAAGTCTTTGGGCATGATGGTGACCCCCTTAGCAAAGAAGAGACCACCAGGTGGGCCTCGCTGGTCTCCTGCAGAGCCATGACGGCGAAGCTCAGGAAACGCGGGACGGTCTTGAAGTCCTGAGCGATCTCCCTCACCAGGCGCTGGACGGGCAGCTTACGGATGAGCAGCTCCGTGGATTTCTGGCAGCGACGGATCTCTCTCAGAGCCACGGGCCTGTGGCGGCGAGGCCTCTTCACTCTGCCGGTGGCAGAGTATGGTATGGTATGGTATGGTGTTCATTCTCCTTCAAACACGACAAGTTGAGTTTTTACAATAAAGTTCTATTTTGGTTTCATCTGACCATATGACATTCTCCCAATCCTCTTCTGGATCATCCAAATGCTCTCTAGCAAACTTCAGACGGGCCTGGACATGTACTGGCTTAAGCAGGGGGACACGTCTGGCACTGCAGGATTTGAGTCCCTGGGGGCGTAGTGTGTTACTGATGGTAGCCTTTGTTACTTTGGTCCCAGCTCTCTGCAGGTCATTCACTAGGTCCCCCCGTGTGGTTCTGGGATTTTTGCTCACCGTTCTCGTGATCATTTTGACCCCACGGCGTGAGATCTTGCGTGGAGCATCAGATCGAGGGAGATTATCAGTGGTCTTGTATGTCTTTCATTTTCTAATAATTGCTCCCACAGTTGATTTCTTCACACCAAGCTGCTTACCTATTGCAGATTCAGTCTTCCCAGCCTGCTGCAGGTCTACAATTTTGTTTCTGGTGTCCTTTGACAGCTCTTTGGTCTTGGCCATAGTGGAGTTTGGAGTCTGACTGTTTGAGGTTGTGGACAGGTGTCTTTTATACTGATAAAGAGTTCAAACAGGTGCCATTAATACAGGTAACGAGTGGAGGGCAGAGGAGCCTCTTAAAGAAGAAGTTACAGGTCTGTGAGAGCCAGAAATCTTGCTTGTTTGTAGGTGACCAAATACTTATTTTACCAAGGAATTTACCAATTAATTCATTAAAAATCCTTCAATGTGATTTTCTGGATTTTTTTCCCCTCATTTTGTCTCTCATAGTTGAGGTATACCTCTGATGAAAATTGGAGACCTCTCTCATCTTTTAAGTGGGAGAACTTGCACAATTGGTGGCTGACTAAATACTTTTTTCCCCCACTGTATATCTCAAAACACATGGAAATTAATGTAGTTTATTTTAATTATTTTATTTTTCAAATTATTGTTCATTGGATACATTTCTCAGTGGAAACACATACTTTCATGAACGTAAAATATATATTTTTTAAATTCAGTCAATCAAAACTTTAGTTATATAACATTTCATACAAAAAGTTGTAGCACTAAGTGCTTTACAGATTAAAATGACACAATTACACCCCCTCCCACCCCACCCCTTCACCTACCCAACCCCCCTACACACACACACACACACACACACACACACACACGCGCGCGCGCGCACATGCACACACATTTATCTATGTGAGACATGGCTGAGTGGTGAGCATCCAGGTGTAGGAAGCTCCATCCTGGGGAGAAGGACTCAATCACAGGGCACCCTTTGAACATATTTTAATCCAAAATAAGGCAGCTTGTGGGCTGAAAACAACAAATAAAGCCATGGTGGCAAACAACATAAACAAATGCCAGGCAGTTGCATGGAGAGTGGCAAGGAATGACGGATGAGGAATGACGAGGACGCTGTACAGAGGGTAGGGCATGAGGTGTACAAATAAGGCAAAAGATAATTAGGACAATCAGGCACAGCTGTGAATAAAGTCCACAAAAAGACCAATAAACGAGGAACAGGAAATAACTTAAGGGCACTGTCAAAATAAGAACCAATATGGAGATAATAAGCAGGACAGGATAATAACAATACAAAGGATTAAACTAAGGTTGAGGACATGATAAACAATAATGATAACTTAAGGCTGAATATAACTTAAGGCAAGGGCATGGCACAACCCATGTCCTGATCATGATAAGTTTATTGTCAGTAATTGGTTTATTGTGACCATGTAACTGGGGTCATTGTTCAAAATACAAACAAGTTCCAGGACTAAACAGTAGATGGCAGCAATACAATATTTGTTTCCTTAAATGACATTTGTTTTTATCATGCAACATTTGTTTTTAATCATCTAAGATATTATTCGTCAGCAGCTTCAGTTCAAAACAGCAGAAAAGAAAAAAAAATCAGGTTGTTCATACTTTGATGACGATTCATCATTCAGGTTATTAATGTTTTGGAAAAGCTCAGTGGTTCAGTGAATGTAAATATTTCATAATGTACTTGTACTTCTTCGTACTAAAGCAATGAAATTTAGAGTTGCCATTAGGTTGTTTTGCTATTATTTTACTTTTCCGGCCCACTTGACATTAAATCCGGCGGTATGTGGCCCCCGAGCTAAAATGAGTTTGACACACCCCTGTCCTCCAGACTACCATCCTTTTTTAAACTGGGCTAATACTGAATTATAATAGCAACAAGTTATTTAAAACACAGAGAGAGAGAGCGAGAGCGAGAGAGAGATATGTTTGACATAATTTGGCCCTCAGGGAAAGCTAATTGGGCAACACTGCATTTGTGCCTGCTGTATCACAAAACTGTCACGACTTTTTATGCCTTTTGTTTGTGCTGAAACAAAATGCCGCAGATTTTTATCCATCATTTGTAATGACTGAGAAGAGAATGATGTTCTGTCCCTACTTTATAAATCTGTATATGTGCCTCTTCTCAGGAGAAGGATCTCACCAAGAGAGCTGAGCTCATGCTGCAGCAGGCCGATCGTCTGAACTGCAGACAGTTTGTTACAGCTACTGATGTTGTGTGTGGGCACCCAAAGCTCAACATGGCCTTTGTGGCCATGCTGTTCAACAAACACCCAGCTCTCACTAAACCAGACCAAGACTTGGATCTGGAGAGTAAGCATGGATCAGTAATTCCCCTTATATATTCTTAAAATTGTGAAAATGTAAAATATTGATTCTTCTGATTGATTCTGTCTTTTACAAGGTGAAACCAGGGAGGAGAGAACCTTCAGAAACTGGATGAATTCTCTTGGAGTTTGTCCACATGTTCATCATATCTATGGGTCAGTATCTCTCCAATTTCAGTATTTTCCACCCTACTGCGTTATTGTTTAAATGCATGCCCATGCCTGTCCATGTTCACCTCTCATCTGCATGTATATGTGCAGTGATCTGCATGATGCCATGGTGATTCTGCAGCTTTATGAAAAGATTAAAGTGTCTGTGGACTGGGAAAACAGAGTCAACTGTCCTCCGTTCAAAGGAGTGGGAGGAGGACATTTAAAGAAGGTTAAAAACAACGGCTGCTTTATCTTATTAAAAGAACATTTTTGCAAAAATAAATCAGAGAATTTAAAAGGCACAGAAATTGGTCTGACTCTTCAATTTATTCCAGATTGAAAACTGCAACTATGCTGTGGAGCTGGGTAAAATTAAAGCAGGTTTCTCTCTGGTGGGAATTGCTGGGCAGGATCTATACGATGGGAACGAAACGCTGACCCTCGCCCTAGTGTGGCAGCTGATGAGAAGGTGATTCACTCTGTATAATTAAGTTTCATGACATTTCCCACGTTATTTTGAGAATATGCTCATAGCCAGCCATAGAAGTTCGAACTACAGTACAGTCCATAACAGGCAGGTGGCACTGCTGTTCAATGTCATCATTTAAGCTCTCACAGTTTATAACGGTACAGGTGTGGAGATGTGTGTTGGCAACATTCCGTTAAAGAAAGAAAACACCACAGTGGTCACTGAAATAACTTGAAACTGACAAAAATAATAATAATTTTTTTTTCTTGAAAATTAGCTAATAAAAATCAGACATTGCTTTTGAGTTTTGGTTCAACAGAATCATTTTAAAAACAAACAAATGAAACTGGCCTGGACAAAAAGGATATCCCAAGAAAAGATTGAAAATAATTTAACCATAGGGACATGTTAAATTAAGGAATGTTCTGTAATCTGGAATTTCCCCATTGTGGGACTAATAAAGGCTTATCTTACCTTAATTAGCATCACAGGTGTCTTCAAACTTGTAATCAGTCAGTTTGCATATTTAAAGGGTGAAACGTGTCACTGTGCTTTTTGGTATCATGGTGTGTACCACACTGAACCCAGGCCACAGAAAGCTAAGGAGATTGTTGTCTCAGGAGATTAGAAAGAAAATTATAGAAAAACATGTAAAGGTAAAGCCTATAGGATCATCTCCCAGCAGCTTGATGTTCTTGTGACCACAGTTGCTAATATTTTTTAAAAGCATAAGGTTCATGGGACTGTAGCCACCCTCCTAGGACATGGATGCAAGAGGAAATGCAACCCCAGTTTGATTAGAAGAATAGTGCGTATTGTAGAAAAAGAGCCTAGGAAACTATCCAAAATCCTTCAAGCTGAACTCCAAGGTCAAGGTACATTGCTTTCTAATCACACAATGGGTCACATTTTGAACAATAATGGACTCCATGGAAGAAGACCAGATGGACTTCACTATTGACAGAAAAACATTAAAAAGCCAACCAAAATGCATGCTGACAAGCCCCAGAGTTTTGGGAAGATGTCCATTGGACTGATGAGTTCTGGGGCTGCTTTAATGCTTCTGGCACAGGGTGTCTTGAATCTGCACAGGGTACAAGGAAATCTCAAGACTCTCAAGGCATTCTGGAGTGAAATGTGCTGCCCAGTGTCAGAAAGCTTGGTCTCAGTTGCAGGTCATGGGTCCTCCAACAGGATAATGACCTAAAAACACCCAAGAATGGCTAAGAACAAAACAGACTATTCTGAAGTGGCCTTCTCTGAGCCTTGCTCTGAATCCTATTGAACATCTATGGAAGGCGCTGAAACAGGCAGTCTGGAGAAGGCACCCTTCAAACCTGAGACAGCTGGAGCAGTTTGCTCATGAGAAGTGGGCCAAAATACTAGTTGTTGACAGGTGCAAAAGTCTCAGTTACAAAAATCACTTGATTGTAACAAAATATTAAGTTAAGGGTATCAACATTTTTGTCCAGGCCAATTTCATTAGTTTTTTAAAAAGAATGTGTTGAACCAAAATTCAAAAGTAATGTCTGATTTATTTTTTTTTTTTAAATTTATTATTGCTTTTGTCAGTTTCAAGTTGTTTCAGTGACCATTGTGGGATTGTCTTTAACAGAACGGTACCAACAAATGTATCCCATGTCTGTAAATAGGAACAGAAGGGTTTATAGGAAATAAAGTGTCCTGTAAGTAGTTGGTAGTATCATGTATCACAACAAAGTATTTTAGTCAGTGTTGCAGTGATTTTTTTTTTCTTCAAATATTCACATGCAGGTACACTTTAAATGTCCTTGAAGATCTCGGACATGGAGAAGTTGCTGGTGATGATTTGATAGTTTCATGGGTGAACAAGACCTTAGCCGAGGAAGGCAAGAGCTCATCAATCAAAAGCTTTAAGGTGAGTAAATCATTCCAGAGTTGTCTGCATTCCTTACAAAATTAATCTGAGAGATTAACAATTTCTGTTAAAAAAAAAAAAAAATCAGCTTGTAGCTGCAAAACGTTATTTGAGCCTTAACCGTAATTTATGGTCATTGTCTGTGGCCATTCAATAATCACTCTACACATTGGCAGAAACTGTTCTGAAATCCAGCAGTGCTTGCAAACCAGTGCACAAGTCTAAAGACTGACAGCTGTTGGTAGAGCATGCACGTAGGGTACATTGTGGGCTCCATATTGGGTTAATGCAGAAGTATAATTCAGGCTTTAAGAAGGTAAAACAGCTAGACTAAAACCTGTTAACATTTGTAATGGACACATTTTTTTAAAATATATTGTAACTTTTTCTTTTAAATTCTTTGCCTTTTTTTGAAAATGTGAAGCCCTCATTAATCTAACTTTTTTCTTGATAGCTGACAACTTATTTCAGGAGTTAGTGATTTATTTTTTTTCATACATTTGTTTCTCTAAATTTGCATATTTTAATCTTGGAATTTTGTGAACGTTTTTGCAATAATTTTTTTCTTACAAATTAGTAACTTTTTAGATTTATTTTTAGACTACTTCAATAATTTGCTCTTTTTGTTGCTAATTTGTAACTTTTCCCTGTAAATATGCAACTTTTTTTCCCCAGAGCTATTAATTGATCTAATAATTTTCTGTAATTAATCCTGATTAATAGCAAAAATCAAAACCGTTATATAAAACCAACACAACATATTATACATGGACTCAAATAAATGGAAGTCACAATATAACTTCTGACTGTAACATTTCTTTAAAGTAAAAAAAAAAAAGTCACAAAATTAAGTGAGTAAAAGTGCAGTTTTTCATTTGTGCTGACATTTCCTCTTATATTATGACATTTCTAGTCAACAAGAAATTTGTCACCCCTGTTGTAGATAGGATCCCAGAACAAGGAAGTGAAAACAATCAGTAAAAACTACCAGATTCCAGTGCCAAAAGTAAGCCAGAACCAGGATGTGAATTTATTGGGAAATGGTGACGTGATCAAGACATCTAAAGGATAAACAGCCTCCTTTTACTTATTGAACCGAGCAGAGTTTTTCTGTTTTACATTTTAAACACAATCAGTCCACATCGATAACAAAAAATGTTAATTATCCCAACCCTACTTTTTTAATAAAGTTGCATTTTTAATGTGTAATGTGTAGTCATTACTTTTTCTTTTGAATTTTCTTTTTTTAAAGATTTCTGATTTTTTTTTGGCAAATATATTTTTTTCTTTTGAATTTGCATTTTTTCCATGCACATTTGCAATTGTTTTTACATTCATCACTTTTTTGGTTCCAGGTGACAATGTAGTCCTGCCTTTTTTTAAATTAAAATTAAATTAAATCACCCTTATTGTCATTCAACCGTACAACCAATCATGTACAGTAGAATGAGATTGTGCTTTACCTATCTACAGTGTCAATCACACACACCCCAAGTGCAGAATCAGAGGGCCGCTGCCATGCAAGGCGCCGCCACAGATTTCCCTCCTCCATTCCATTATTGCTGAGCACCAAGCTGGACGGCAGGAAGTTCCGCTTTTATAGGGGTGGTGGGGAAAAGGACTGGGGAGGAAAGGGCCTGATACCATTCCAAATATTAGATATCGCTCAGAGCCAATGAAAGGCCACTTGTGGACTAATTTATGATATATTTTCCCCTGTTTAGGACAGATCCATTAGTACCAGTATCCCCGTTCTGGAGCTGATTGATGCTATCATACCACAGAGCGTGAACTTTGACCTGGTTAAAAAAGGAGACCTGTCAGACGAAGACAAACTCGACAATGCCAAGTAAGTTCCTTAAACCCCTCGAACCATTCTTTGCTTCTTTCTGGTTGCCATTATTGTGCCATTTAGTGAGCATACAGTGGAGCATTTTGTGTATAAAAGTGTATAAAACAGAAAATTTAGTTTCTATTTTAAAATACATTTATTTTCATGCATGCTTTGGTTATCCAGCCATAGGAGGCACACAAGCCAGTGTACTCCCTATGCCGGTCCCAAGTCTGGACAAATCAGGAGGGTTGCGTCAGGAAGGGCATCCGGCGTAAAAATCTTTGCCAAATTGATATGCAAATCATCGTGATATCAGGTGATAATATGCTGTCTTTGTGCAGGATGTTCAGTTTTTGACCTAAATATACAGGATGTCCATAAAGTCTCTTTACAATTTGACAAATTTATTACAAAAGCAAATGAAAAGACAAATCGGTGGAAATTATTACAAAATGAGGAATAGATATTGAAGGTTTTTGGTTTTTTTTGCCTCATTTAATACACCTCTATATGGACACCATTAGTCGCATGAGGCGCATCAAGACGGTACTCGATTTCTTACCATGTTCGCGGTAGCATAGCCTCATCAGTGGTGGAAATGGCATCAGTGATCTTTTGCTTCAGGTCGTTGATGTCCTGTAACTTTGTTTGACACGTGATATCTTTAACATAACCCCACAGAAAGAAGTTTCGGGGAGTGATATCCGGTGAAGGAGGTGGCCAGGGAATTGGGCCATCCCTTCCAATCCACTGGTCTGGAAATGTTTGAGGAACCCACGAACATTGAAATACACAAACGCAATGTGATTAAAAACTTTGATGACCACTGAGTACATAGAATAAATCTGATTAGCATATCTCATCAATTGCTTCTGAAATAAATTTTTTAAATTGTAAAGAGACTTTGTGGACACCCTGTATAACCATATTTTTGGACAAAAACTACATTTAAATAACTTGCCTTGATTTGCAATTTTCAAACCCTTTTGTGATAATTAAGATTAATTAATGCATGCCAAAGCAGCTAATATCAAGTCCACATTGTTGCACTGCAAAATTGAGCAGTGCAACAAAAAACTTTGATATCTTTCCTTAATCATAACGCCTTAGGAAGCAAACCAATAACTATTTTTATTTATTTTACTTCATGCAGCCTTGAATGAAGTAACATATCTGTACAATCTGTGACATTCATACAAGTGAAAACGTACCTGGTGCTCTTGTGTCTGTCCTATGTCTGTACCGCCGATCACTACGAACAAGCAGTCCTTTTTAATTTTCGATGCATGATCTACGCATTGCTGTTGAAGCCACAGATTTAGCTGTGCTTGTTTGTCAGGAGCCTCCATTTATCCCGTCTATGGCACAACCATGAGCAGCAGCAACAAGTACCAGAACTACGCAAAACATTCAAAAATACAAAAACGACAAGCGTGGAAACTGGCTGCCACTTGACTGCAAAAGGCATATGTGGACTATACAGTAAAACAAATATGAATTTAAAAAAAAGTTATTTTAAATGCCCCGCTACTCCACTATTGCTGACTGACTTAACACTACTTCTGTCCGAAAGTGGAAGTTGCACACATAATCGTTTCTACAGCAGCACCCTCAGGAATAAGGTGGATAGGAAAAAAAAATCACTTAAATTTCACTTGTGAAAAACATGAAAATGTTCCACAACCAAAGTTTGTACATCCAAATAACATGGGAAATGCGAATCACACGTGTATTATGCAAATTCCAATTCCAATGAAGTTGGGAACTTGTGTAAAATGTAAATAAAAACAGATTACAATGATTTGCAAATCCTTTTCAACCTATATTCAACTAAATACACTACAAAGACAAGTTATTCAGTGTTCAAACTGGTTTGTTTTTTTTTTTTGCAAATGTTCACTCATTTTGAATTTGATGCATGCAATATGTTCCAAAAAAGCTGGGACAGGGGCATGTTTACCACTGTCTTAAGTTACCTTTCCTTTTAACAACCCTTAATAACTGTTTAGGAACTGAGGACACCAATTGTGGAAGCTTTGTAGGTGGACTTCTTTCCCATTCTTGCTTGATGTACAACTTCAGTTGCTCAACAGTCCAGGGTCTCTCTTGGCATATTTTGGGCTTCATAATGTGCCACACATTTTTAGTGGGAGACGGGTCTAGACTGCAGGCACACCAGTCTAGTCGCTGCACTTTTACTACAAAGTCACGCTATTGTAACGTATGCAGAATGTGGCTTGGGATTGTCTTGCTGAAATAAGCAGGCACGTCCCTGAAAAAGTTGTTGCTTGGATGGCAGCATATGTTGCTTCAAAACCTGTATGTACCATTCAGCAATAATGGTGCCTTCACAGATGTGCAGTTTACCATACCATGGGCACTAATACACCCCCATACCATCACAGATGCTGGCTTTGAAACTTTGTGCTCATAACAATCTGGATGGTCCGTTTCCTCTTTAGCCCACCTGACATGATGTCCATGATTTCCCCAAACAATTTGAAATGTGGACTTGTCAGATTACAGCACACTTTTCCATTTTGCATCAGTCTGTCTCAGTCGAGCTTGGGCCCAGAGCAACTGGTGGTGTTTCTGGGTGTTGTTGATATATGGCTTTCGCTTTGTATGGCAGACTTGCACTTGTAGATGTAGTGATGAACTGTGTTGACTGACAATGGTTTTTATCCCCCACCGGACGAAGCCCAAAGGAGTCGAAGGCCAAAGGGGCATTATGTTATGGGTCAGTCCGTCCGTCTGTCTATTATGAAATCAACTCCTTTTACAGTTTTGTTCCAATTGTTTTGAAACTTGGTATCATGGTTTGATATACATTGAGGATACACTTATTGCTGTTTGGTTCTGATTGGATGATTTTTGCAGGAATTGTAGCCCCTGACCTATGACCTCCTGTGTCACCTCACTTCATAGACAGTAACTGTCTTGTGAAATTAACTCCTTTGACAATTTTGTTCTGATTGTTTTGAAACCTGGTAATGTGGGGGACCCATGCTGTAGAGTTCAGTAGTTTTCCTCTCAGACTGAGAGAGCATGGAGATCAAAGGGCTGGGGGGTAAGGGGAATTGTCTTGGGGAAAGTGAATGGTGAATGCAGGACCTCAGGTATTTATCTTTTGTTCTTATAAAAGACAAAAATAAAATGGAAAGGAGATGTCTTTACCTTCTTAACATGTTTCGACTGTACACTGCAGCCTTCGTCAGAAGAGTCAGCTGATTGCTGAGCAATCAGCTGACTTAGCAATCAGCAATCAGCTGACTCTTCTGACGAAGGCTGCAGTGTACAGTCGAAACATGTTAAGAAGGTAAAGACATCTCCTTTCTATTTTATTTTTGTCTTTTATAAGAACAAAAGATAAATAATTAAAAGAAGACAAAATGAACCTTTTTGACCTATTACGTGGACCTCAGGTAGCAGGGAGGTGTGAGTTTGGGGATATAAAAGAGTGTCCCTGCTATAAATGTTTAATGTTCAATGTTCTGATTCGAGAAGATGTGAGAGTGAAATAAAGTTCGTCTGCTCGGAAAGTCAGTCTGGTTATTTCATCTCCACAGTAACATAGTTTAATATACTCTGATGATGCGCATATTCCAATTTCACTCTCGTGGGATGACCTTGAGGTCAAAGGTCAGATTTTCCCTAAATCTTCTAAACACAATAACTACTGAAAGAAATGATGTGGGCTTTTCAAATCGATACAATAGTTCTATCTAATGCACATCTTGGATGACTTATACCCTGACCTAACTATGGGTTTGGGGTCAAAGGTCAAAATTCAAAGTTAACATTGCAGTTGCTTACTTTAGAACGTGTAAAGCTCTCTAGGGTCACCAAACTTGCTTTACAGGTGCACCTCGGGATCCTGCCCTACAGCTATGGGTTGTACACTTTGCCGCATATTCGTGGATGATGGGTTTATCATAATTTGGTTCTGCCACAGTAATTACACTACTCACAAAAAGTTAGGGATATTTGGCTTTTGGGTGAAATTTCAGGATGCACCTGAAATGCACTATGACCTTTACAAATGAACTTAATTTGACCTTCTCTAACCTTTTGAATGCACGTGTCCAACTGTTCCATATTTCAGCACTTTTTGCATAACTTGCGGTTCTCTAACAAGGTGCTTAATGGCAAAATTCACAACAGGTGTTTGATCCATGAATCGACCAGTAAGTTTTCTGATTCAATTAGAATTGGTATTTAAGCAGTCCTCTTCATCATGCTGTTCACATTTTTGACATGAGACCAAGATGACACCTAACGACTGATCACAGTACCTCACCATTGCGAGGCTTCAAACAGGATGTTCTCAGAGGAAATTGGCCACTGAGCTTAGTGTCACAGAGTGTCATCATCAGGTTGCAACAGAGATACAGAGAGACTGGAAGAGTCACAGGAAGGCATAGAAGTGGACATCCTTTGGCTACATCCCATGCTGATGACCGCCTCATTGTGAACAGTGCCCTGTGGAACCGGATGATGAATGCTATTCAACTCCAGGCACATTTAAGGGCGGTGACAGGCACCAAAGTGTCATGTCAGACCAGTCAAAACTATTTACATCAGCATAGTCTGCGTGCTAGATGACCTGCAAAGGTACCTGACCACACCATCGGGCACAGGCATCATCGTCTTGCATGGGCCAGGGAGCATTTATGCTGGACAAGGGCCAATGGATCTCAATGCGGTTCTCTGATGAAAGTCGAGTTGCATTGAGCAGAAATGATGGCCACCAACAATGTTGGAGACATCAAGGAGAGCACTATGCATCAGCCACTGTTGTCACCAGATGAGCCTTTGGTGGTAGTGGTGGTGTTACAGTCTGGGCAGGTGTGTCTAGTCAATACAGAACTGCCTTACACCTTGTGAATGGGACAGTGACAAGCAAATGCTACCTGAATAACATCATTAATCCAGTAGCTATGCCCCTGCATGAACAACAGAGGCCTAATTTCATCTTCATGGACGACAGTACTCCAGCTCATCAAAGTTGCATCATTAGGTAACGGCTGCTGGAGGCTGGGGTACCTCAGATGGAGTGCTCTGCACTTTCTCCAGACCTGAATCCCATAGAAAACCTTTGGGATCAGCTGAGTTGCCGTGTAGAGGCTCGTAACCTTGCATCCCACAACCTCGGTGACCTGAGGACCACCCTTCAAGAAGAGTGGAATGCCATGCATGAGATGCTGTCATCGTCAAGCTGTAATTGCTGCTCAAGGGCGCATGACAAATTATTGAGACATTTTTTGTTGTGGTATACCCACCACTGTTGTTGGCTTTTGTTTCAGTAAATTGTTTGAGATGAGGAAATCACCATTGCATGCTTCTACTTAAATGCCCTACTTTCATGATATAATATCACTGTAGCATGAACTTTTTACATTCATAAATGTAAATTTCATCTGAAAGCCAAATATCCCTAACTTTTTTTTGAGTAGTGTATATTGAAAAGTTGAAAACTGCTCTCCATCATTAAGTATTGGTATCTTCAAAGAAAACGGAGGCGGGAGATATTGCACTCGCCTCAGAGTGCTCTTGTTCAAAGTGTTTCTGAGCCCACATCGTAATATCCTGTACAGAATGATGTTGGTTTTTAATGCATTGCCGTCTGAGGGATTTTTTTTTTTTTTTTTTTTTTTGTTACTTATTTGTACCCGTAGGTAGACTTGGTTTGCAGCCTGGTGACAAGCCACCGGCTGCTGGTCGCTGCGTGCGCGAGCGCCCTAAACCTACATGTTTTTGGTATGCGGGAGGAAACCGGAGAAATCCCGGAGTAAACCCACGCAACACGGGGAGAACATGCAAACTCCACACAGCTCACTGTTGGTCGGGGGCTGGGATCGAACCCACGACCTCATGATCCCCACGATCCCCCGGCCAAGGGTAAAACTGTGCTGCCACAGTGCTAAACCACTGCGCCACCGTGCAGCCGGTGATTGAACCGTGATTGAAGGTCAAAGGCATTTAATGTTGGTTTTCAGTCTTGCTGCTTATATGCAGAAATGTCCCCAGATTCTGTGAATCTCTTGATGATATTATGGACTGTAGATGATGAAATCCCTAAATTCCTTAGTTGTACATTGAGAAACGTTCTTAAACTGTTGGACTATTTGCCCATGCAGTTGTTCACAAAGTAGTGAATCTCAGCCCATCCTTGCTTGTAAAAGACTGAGCCTTTTTGGGATGCTCCTTTTCTACCTAATCATGACACTCATCTGTTTCCAGTTAACATTTTCACCTGTGGAATTTTCCAAAAAGGTGTTTGTTTAAAAAAAAAATAAAAAATTGTCAACTTTTTCAGTCTTTTCTTGCCCCTGTCCCATCTTTTTTGGAACCTGTTGCAGGAATCAAATTCAAAATGAGTGGATATCTGCAAAAAACAAAGCTTGTCATTTTGAACATTAAATATCTTTGTAGCATATTCAGTTGACTATAGGTTGATAAGGATTTCCAAATAATGGTATTCTGTTTTTATTTTTTACACAATGTCCCAGCTTTATTGGAATTGGGATTTGTATGTTTTATGCTTTTTCTGTAAAGGAAGATGACAGAGATGTGTTGCTGTTGTGACCCTAATTAGGTATGCCATCTCCATGGCAAGGAAGATTGGCGCTAAAGTCTACGCTCTGCCTGAAGACCTAGTGGAAGTCAACCCCAAAATGGTGATGACCATCTTTGCCTGCTTGATGGGAAGAGGCATGAAGAAGGCATAAAGGAGCACACACAGAGAAACTTTGCAATCGGACACAAAGAAAACAAAGGCAACATTATTGGGTTTTTCTGTAGTCATTCCATAGTCTGCAAAATAGGACCCATTCTGCATTCCTATCTGCAAAAAGTGTCTTCTGACAGTACAAGGGCAACTAGGTTTCGTAAACCAAATAAACAAAACACACATACTAATAAAAGCAGCAAAATAATACTTTTATTATATCTTCATGTTTTTGATGTTTTGTGACTGAGTTTGTCTTCAGTGGTGACCGTTCCGGTGTCTGGCTGTTAGCTGACCTGTGACCCTAAAAATGAGCTCTAACAGGTATGATAAATGGGAGAGACTTGACAATGTGCAGACCACACTGCTCAGCTGTACTGAAAGACTGCAATTGATCAATTCTCAGGTTTATCTCAATGTGTCTTTTTCCTCTCAGTGAGTTTTAGCTGCTCCCCACGTCCCCCAGCGTACTTTGCAGCTTCTCTGCTGCATTCCCTAAATTTGTCACGTTACCAAGTTTTGCTTGCGTACCAATATGCCAGCTTGCCCAGACTGAGCATTTGTGTTTAAAGCCATAATGTTAAAGAATAGCTACCACTTAAAAATAGATTAAAATCTGTATAACCAAGGCTGTGCTTGAGGCATATACTGTATATTTCAATCCAATAATGAATCCACTCATTAACCCAGTTTTTTTTTTAAAGAATGCTGATCTATGCAATTTTTTTCTTTCCCCCAGTATATTAAAGCTGCTGCTGCTTTCAAAAATCTTATCAGAACCATATGAGTGTGCCTGTGAGTTTTGTTTCTGCCTTAAAGATTTAATGCTTGTAGAAGATTCTCAGACTATCTGCAACACAGCATCCAACTTTCCTTACTTCCATTTTGCATCATGATTGCAAAAACATTTGTATCATATGGAAAATGTCAATTACCCTTGTTTGTTGCTAATGCTGCTAACATACTACTGTTAAAAATTTCCTAGAAAAGAACCTTCCAGTTGTTTACAGTGCATCCAGAAAGTATTCAGTGCTTTACTTTTTCCACGTTTTATGTTACAGCCTTATTCCAAAAGGGATAAAATTAATTTTTTTCCTCAAAATTCTACACGCAATACCCCATAATGACAATGTGAAAAAGGTGTTTGGGTTTTTTTTAGATTTTTTAAAATGTATTAAAAATAAAAAAACTAAGAAATCACATGTACATAAGTATTCACAGCCTTTGCTCAAAGCTTTGTTGATGCACCTTTGGCAGCAATTACAGCCTCAAGTCTTTTTGAATATGATGCCAAAAGCTTGCCACACCTACACTACCGTTCAAAAGTTTGGGGTCACCCAGACAATTATATTGTGTTTTCCATGAAAAGTCACACTTATTTACCACCATGAGTTGTAAAATGAATAGAAAATATAGTCAAGACATTGACAAGGTTAGAAATGATTTGCATTTGAAATAATTTTTTCCAGATACTCAACCTGCTCAAAGGAAGGTCAGTTTTATAGCTTCTCTAACCAGCTAAACTGTTTTCAGCTGTGCTAACATGATTGCACAAGGGTTTTCTAATCATCCATTAGCCTTCTGACACAATGAGCAAACACATTGTACCATTAGAACACTGGAGTGATAGTTGCTGGAAATGGGCCTCTATACACCTATGTAGATATTGCACCAAAAACCAGACATTTGCAGCTAGAATAGTCATTTACCACATTAGCAATGTATATTAGATATTAGAGTGTATTTCTGATTAGTTTAAAGTTATCTTCATTAAAAAAAAAACAGTGCTTTTCTTTCAAAAATAAGGAAGTTTCTAAGTGACCCCAAACTTTTGAACGGTAGTGTATCTTTGGGCAGTTTCGCCCATTCCTCTTTGCAGCACCTCTCAAGCTCTATAAGGTTGGATGGGAAGCGTCGGTGCACAGCCATTTTCAGATCTCTCCAGAGATGTTCAATTGGATTCAAGTCTGGGCTCTGGCTGGGCCACTCAAGGACATTCACAGAGCTGTCCTGAAGCCACTCCTTTGATATCTTGGCTGTGTGCTTAAGGTCATTGTCCTGCTGAAAGATGAACCGTCGCCCCAGTCTGAGGTCAAGAGTGCTCTGGAGCAGGTTTTTAATCCAGGATGTCTCTGTACATTGCTGCATTCATCTTTCCCTCTATCCTGACTAGTCTCCCAGTTCCTGCTGCTGAAAAACATCCCCACAACATGATGCTGCCACCACCATTGGCCTGGTGACGAGCGGTGCCTGGTTTCCTCCAAACATGACGCCCGGCATAAACACCAAAGAGTTCAATCTTTGTCTTATCAGACCAGAGAATTTTGTTTCTCATGGTCTGAGAGTCCTTCAGGTGCCTTTTGACAAACTCCAGGCGAGCTGCCATGTGCCTTTTACTAAGGAGTGGCTTCTGTCTGGCCACTCTTCCATACAGTCCTGATTGGTGGATTGCTGCAGAGATGGTTGTCCTTCTGGAAGGTTCTTCTCTCTCCACAGAGGAACGCTGGAGCTCTGACAGAGTGACCATCGGGTTCTTGGTCACCTCCCTGACTAAGGCCCTTCTTCCCCGATCGCTCAGTTTAGATGGCCGGCCAGCTCTAGGAAGAGTCCTGGTGGTTCCAAACTTCTTCCATTTATGGATGATGGAGGCCACTGTGCTCACTGGGACCTTCAAAGCAGCAGAAATTTTTGTGTACCCTTCCCCAGATTTGTGCCTCTAGACAATCCTGTCTCGGAGGTCTACAGACAATTCCTTTGACTTCATGCTTGGTTTGTGCTCTGACATGCACTGTCAACTGTGGGACCTTATATAGACAGGTGTATGCCTTTCCAAATCATGTCCAATCAACTAAATTTACCACAGGTGGACTCCATTTAAGCTGTAGGAACATCTCAAGGATGATCAGTGGAAACAGGATACACCTGAGCTCAGTTTTGAGATTCATGGCAAAGGCTGTGAATACTTATGTACATGTGATTTCTAAAATTTGCAAAAATCTCAAAAAAAAAAATTTCACATTGTCATTATGGGGTATTGTGTGTAGAATTTTGAGGGGAAAAATGAATTTAATCCCTTTTGGAATACAGCTGCAACATAACAAAATGTGGAAAAAGTGAAGGGCTGTGAATACTTTCCGGATGCACGGTATATCCAGTGGTTGTTTTTCACTGTGGTTGAAAATGTTTTACAACATGGCAATAGTTAGTGTCCAATCAAATCATTTGTGTTAAATAAAAACAGTTTTCCATATATTGGTTGATTTCTATTCTTTCTTTTTGTCTGACCCTGTAGGGTGTTATTAGCTGAGCAAAGCAAGATGATCAGAGACTTTGGACTGGCGTGGAGTTGGAAGTTGACATGTTAAAAAAGAGAAAAGTCTGTTAGATGATATCAGAACTGGTGAACGGTAAATTATATTTCACCTTTTCAATAGTATGGACATTTCATGTGTCTTGAAGCAATATTACATGAGAGGCAGTGCAGTATCTATGATCATATTTTACACCTCCAAGAAAGATGGTTTCTCTCATCAGTATACAGAATAGAATGGACTTATTTCATTGTACATGCTTGTAAAATGACAATTCGACATTGTGCCCTGTGAAAGTCATTGTTTATATACATAGCTGTCCTTCTCATGAGCCTGTTTGGTGGGTTACTTGAGTTGTACTTGTTTGCTAATTAGCTGTGCTGAGGGAGTCCTGGATAAAACCAAATTTAAAAAAAAAAGTTTCAATAAAAAAAATTTAATGTATGTTGCCATGCCAACATGTTAGAACTGGGTATACGTAAAGGTTTTCCTCTAAAAAATAAATTCTTTAAAAAAGTTCTAAATATAATTGAAAAGGGGCTCAATTATAAGCAAAAACTCTGAAATTCCAGGAAATAGACTAAGATTTTTGTTGAGAAACCTAGCAAATTTGCAAAAAAGGAACCGTGGCTGCCTCATCCATCCAGGTGGATGCCCTGTAATTTCCCTCTGGGGATTAATAAAGTATACTAAAAAAATGTTGGAAATTTAAATAATTTATGCACAATCCAATTCCAAAAACATTGGGATGCTGTGTAAAATCTCAATAAAAACAGAATGCAATGATTTGGAAATCTTCTAAACTGCTGTTTTATTCACAGTAGATATAAAAACAGATCAAATGTTAAAAGTGAGACCTTTTACTGGTTCATGAAACATAACCTTACATTTGTTGTCAAGATGGTAGTAGCACATCTCAGAAAAACAGGGACAGTCACAAGCCTGACTTACCATTGTGTGGCATTCCCTCTTTTAACCACAGCTCATAAATGTCTGGGAACAATTTAAAAATCTACATCTCTTATGGTAACTTGCACATCTGGAAAAACATACAGGTTTTAAATCAACATTTGCTCTGATCCAGATGGCTTTTTCAGAAGGAAGGTCTTGCATATTTCAGCAAGACAATAACTGCATACAGCATCTGTCACAACCGCATTCTTCATAATAAGAGTCTGGGTGCTGAACTGGCCTGCTTACAGTCCAGAACGTTCAACTGAAAACATTTGGTGTATCATGAAATGACACAGACCCATACCGCTCTCCATTTTGAGATGTGGTGCTGCCATAAAATTCAAGGAGAGATTTCCATAAGAGTACAGGTACATCTCAAAAAAATTAGAATATCATGAAAAAGTTAAATATTTTTTGTCACTCATTTCAGAAAGTGAAACCCATATATAAATTCATTTCACAGTGTGATATATTTCAAGTGATTATTTTAATTTTGATGATTATGGCTTACAGACCATGAAAACCCCAAATTCAGTTTCTCAAAAAATTAGAATATTACATCAAATTAATTTAAAAAAATAGTTTTAATAGAAACGTTGGCCGACTGAAAAGTATGTCCACGTACACACTCAATAGTTGGTCGGGGCTCCTTTTGGATTAATTACTGTATCATTGGCTATGTTTACATGGACACAAGTAACCGGATTAAAAGCCTGATCGGAATAAAAATGCTTCATGTAAACATGGCAATCTGAATATTATAACCCGATCACGCTCATTCGGATCAAAATTTCATTCCGATTGAGAGGGGTGGGTTATGCCGATTGTTAATTGGAATTGTGCACATGAAAACACTTATTCTGAACGTAAGGCAGAAAATATGTTTGTTGTGTATGTTTGCCTCACGTCGACGTGACTTATTTTCGCCTTAGCAACAGCTAGCGGAAAACATAGCGGGAGTAAAACAAAACTGGTCTGTATCGTCCTGCTGTCTCCCTCTGTTCGTCATATGCAGAAGTATGTACTTGTAGCTTCATTACGGAGACCAGCAGGAGCAAAAGTACAGTCTGAATAACACAATATAGGTCAATTTTGACACAAAGCGAGGCTTGCTAACACCGGAAGTTGCTTCTTCTATTTTCGGAATGTCGAAATGTTGACGTGCGCGTGTCAAAATGATTTATTCCATTCAAACGTGTGACACATGGAAACACACGTCCTAATCAGATCAGCTTTTTCAGGATCCATGTAAACAGTAAAATTATGATCTGAATTGTAATCAGGTTGAAGAAATTTTGCCCATGTAACCATGGCCAATGTGGCGTGGCATGGAGGTGATCAGCCTGTGGCACTGCTAAGGTGTTATGATTGTCCAGGTTGCTTTGACTGTGACCTTCAGCTCGTATGCATTGTTGGGTCTGGTGTCTCATCTTCCTCTTGACAATACTCCATAGATTCTCTATGGGGTTCAGGTCTGGCGAGTTTGCTGGCCAATCAAACACAGTAATGCTGTGGTCATTAAACCAGGTTTTCATACTTTTGGCAGTGTGTGTGTGTGTGTGGGGGGGGTGGGTGCCAAGTCCTGCTGGAAAAAGAAATTAGCATCTCCATAAAGCTTGTCAGCAGAGGGAAGCATGAAGTGCTCTAAAATTTCCTGGTAGACGACTGCGCTGACTTTGGTCTTGATAAAACACAGTGGACAAACACCAGCAGATGACATGGTTCCTCAAATCATCACTGACTGTAGAAACTTCACACGAAACCTCAAGCAACTTAGATTCTGTGCCTCTCCACTCTTTCTCCAGACTCTGGGACTTTGATTTCCAAATGAAATGCAAAATTTACTTTTATCTGAACAGAGGTCATCTGCTGGTGTTTGTCCACAGTGTTTTAGCAAGACCAAAGTCAGCACAGTCGTCTACCAGGAAATTTTAGAGCACTTCATGCTTCCCTCTGCTGACAAACTTTATGGAGAAGCTGATTTCTTTTTCCAGCAGGACTTGGCACCCCCCACACTGCCAAAAGTATCAAAACCTGGTTTAATGACCATGGTGTCACTGTGTTTGATTGGCCAGCAAACTCTCTTGACCTAAACCCCATAGAGAATCTATGGAGTATTGTCAAGAGGAAGAGGAGACACCAGACCCAACAATGCAGACGAGCTGAAGGTCACCATCAAAGCAACCTGGACCTTCATAACACCTCAGCAGTGCCACAGGCTGATCACCTCCATGCCACGCCACATTGATACAGTAATTAATCCAAAAGGAGCCCCAACCAAGTCTTGTGTGTACATGGACATACTTTTCAGTCGGCCAACATTTCTATTAAAACTATTTAAAATGAATTTTATGTAATCAAATTTTTTTGAGAAACTGAATTTGGGGTTTTCATGGGCTGTAAACCATAATCATTAAAATTAAAATAAACACTTGAAATATATCACTGTGTAATGACTCTATATAATATATGGGTTTCACTTTCTGAAATGAGCGACAAAAAATATTGAACTTTTTGATGATTTTCTAATTTTTTGAGATGTACCTGTAAATTGTCTCACGTTTAACACTTGAAATGTTTTCTTTCTATATTCTATTTTGAAATAGTGGTTTATGAAATCTCCAAATCATTGTATTCCATTGATATTGAGATTGTACACAGCATCCTAACCATTTTGTACCTAGGGTTATAAAAGTAAAAGTAAAAATAAATGTTTTCAAACTTAAAAATGCACAGTATTTACAAGAAAAAGCATTTCAGGTCTATGGAAAATCATGCAATTTACCACAAGAGTTCAAGATGGCAATTCTATTCTTTGTGACAGTGGACCTGTTTTACAGTCCTGTGAAGGTAAAGCAGCACTATGTAACTTTCTTGTTCTGGGTAGGAACCCTGAAAGGACAAACTATGGTGAGTTTGACCTCAGTCCCGCTAGCCAATCACAGGGTGCTTATTTGTTGGTGGCTAAAGTTGTGCCCTGTGATTGGCTGTTGGAACTGAGGTCATAGTCAGCAAATTTGTCATCCTTTCAGGGTTCCTACCAAGAACAGAGCTGTTGCAGGCAATATAGGTCCACTCAGGCTTGAGGGGAAGTGACATTCACCAGGTCAAAGGTTGATGTACCATCAAAAGAATTTTGAAAGCATCATTTTAAGGTGAAAACCTTACATAATGTTGCTTTAAAATGTCTTGATTCTCTAACACTTAGACATTTTGTCCCCAACTGTCCATACAAATTGCGCTCAGTGACATCTTTGTTGTGTACTAGATGGTTACTATAGCAGTGTGGTTCATGTATAATAATGAAGCCCAACAGTGTTAGGAAGCAGCTGTTCAAATGCATCCTGCGTCTAATTCAGCTGTTATACTCATCTGAATGGTTTTGCTGTATTTTAAGAGTGAAAATAGCTTGATGCGTCTCAGTTCACGTGTAGGTGTATGTGTGCATAAAAACACTTCTCTTTATCACTAATCAAATGAAGACCAGACACAAATCCATTTAAGGGGCCACTTCAAACAAGGCTCTTGAATTCAAATGAGCTTTCCAGTGAAAAGGAATATGCACACATACACACACAGGCACAATTTGCAATTTAAACGATGCCCCCCCCCCCCCCCCAGCATGCCGCACAGTCACCCCTTTCATCCGTTACATTTGTTCTCTCCATCACGTCTGTTCTTGGTGATTAATGGCTCAAAACTGCACTGAACACATGGACTGATGGATTAACCAGACAAACACTGAAACAACAGGATATTTATCAGGTTTGTTGACTGGACACATCTGTCATCTGTCTCTCTTATGATTTGTTGTCACAACTACTATACAGCTCGTTGCCATACCATCTGGTTTCTGTGGTGATGTCTGATGCTGGATGACCTTCCTTTTCTGACTGTGGACCTATTAGTGTGGTGGATAGTAATATTCTGTATGGAAGGTTTTTCTTGAGCGTGTATGACAGCTTTCATTTTGTCTGTTCCGTGTGTTTATATGACTGGCTTTTTGTTTTAAGTTGTATACAGTTTATCGGTGTGAATATGTATATGTGTAAAATTTGGGACAACAAAACTGAATTGATTCATGGTGTGGTATTTGTGTGTAGTATGATGGGTCCAGTGAAGGACTCGCACCGGCTCTCTGTGAAAACATGGACAGAGGAGGAGAGTGAAAGAGCTGACAGCACACTGAGCAGGTACACACACATGCACACACATGCATAATGGGTCTGGAATTCTTCTCGTAACTAGCATCTCCAGGCTCATTGCTTCATATTTGATGTTTTCGGTAAACCCAAGTATTATGTACAGTGGGGCAAAAAAGTATTTAGTCAGCCACCAATTGTGCGAGGTCTCCAATTTTCATCATGGGTATACCTCAACTATGAGAGACAAAATGAGAAAAAAATCCAGAAAATCACATTGAAGGATTTTTTAATGAATTAATTGGTAAATTCCTTGGTAAAATAAGTATTTGGTCACCTACAAACAAGCAAGATTTCTGGCTCTCACAGACCTGTAACTTCTTCTTTAAGAGGCTCCTCTGTCCTCCACTCGTTACCTGTATTAATGGCACCTGTTTGAACTCTTTATCAGTATAAAAGACACCTGTCCACAACCTCAAACAGTCAGACTCCACACTCCACTATGGCAAAGACCAAAGAGCTGTCAAAGGACACCAGAAACAAAATTGTAGACCTGCACCAGGCTGGGAAGACTGAATCTGCAATAGGTAAGCAGCTTGGTGTGAAGAAATCAACTGTGGGAGCAATTATTAGAAAATGGAAGACATACAAGACCACTGATAATCTCCCTCGATCTGGGGCTCCACACAAGATCTCACCCTGTGGGGTCAAAATGATCACGAGAACGGTGAGCAAAAATCCCAGAACCACACGGGGGGACCTAGTGAATGACCTGCAGAGAGCTGGGACCAAAGTAACAAAGGCTACCATCAGTAACACACTACGCTGCCATGGACTCAAATCCTGCAGCGCCAGATGTGTCCAGGCCCGTCTGAAGTTTGCTAGAGAGCATTTGGATGATCCAGAAGAGGATTGGGAGAATGTCATATGGTCAGATGAAATCAAAATAGAACTTTATTGTAAAAACTCAACTTGTCGTGTTTGGAGGAGAAAGAACACCATACCTACTGTGAAGCATGGGGGTGGAAACATCATGCTTTGGGGCCGTTTTTCTGCAAAGGGACCAGGATGGCTGATCCGTGTAAAGGAAAGAATGAATGGGGCCATGTATTGTGAGATTTTGAGTGAAAACCTCCTTCCATCAGCAAGGGCATTGAAAATGAAACGTGGCTGGGTCTTTCAGCATGACAATAATCCCAAACACACCGCAAGGGCAACAAAGGAGTGGCTTCGTAAGAAGCATTTCAAGGTCCTGGAGTGGCCTAGCCAGTCTCCAGATCTCAACCCCATAGAAAATCTTTGGAGGGAGTTGAAAGTCCGTGTTGCCCAGCGACAGCCCCAAAACATCACTGCTCTAGAGGAGATCTGCATGGAGGAATGGGCCAAAATACCAGCAACAGTGAGTGAAAACCTTGTGAAGACTTACAGAAAACGTTTGACCTCTGTCATTGCCAACAATTAGTATATAACAAAGTATTGAGATGAACTTTTGTTATTGACCAAATACTTATTTTACCGAGGAATTTACCAATTAATTCATTAAAAATTCTTCAATGTGATTTTCTGGATTTTTTTTTTCCTCATTTTGTCTCTCATAGTTGAGGTATACCTATGATGAAAATTGGAGACCTCTCATCTTTTAAGTGGGAGAACTTGCACAATTGGTGGCTGACTAAATACTTTTTTGCCCCACTGTACGTATTCACTGTTCATATACTGTTTATATTGGAGCCTTTATTTTTGTGGTACACCTTATTGTATGGCTCCGGCTTCTGGTCCCACCCGCCCCAGTGGTATAAGAGGGGCTGCAGGCAGTGGGGTGGTCTCTTCTGCCTTACCTCTGCCAGCAGCGGCATGCACGGCAGGTGCACTGAGATTCAGCTTTATAATAAAGTGTTCAGCTCCACTCCTGGCGTCACCCTTGTCTACGAGTTATGACATAACATTTGGCAACGAGAGGTAAACTCATGGAGGTGTGTGGAACACCTATTCGTCCATTCCTGGAGTTCCCGGGGGAGCCACCTGTGCTGTGGCCTCATTGGTACGAGGCTTTCCAGACATATATAGTGGTGTTGGACCTGGGACGGATGGGGAAGCTGAGGGCTCGTATGGTGTTGGTACACAACTTAGGAATGGAGGGACAGAGAATTTTGGGCATGCTTGGAGACGTGGACAATTACGAACAAGTGGTCGAGTTAATGGCCCGCCATTTCAGGGCGCTGGACAAGGTCATCGTCATACAGATTAAGTTCAGACAGCCAGCAGGTAGGCGAACCGACCCAGCGATTCGTGTCGGACTTAAGGCAGTTGGCCGCTGAGTGCCAGTTCGGGCCGTTGGAGGAAGAAATGGTTTGCGACCAGTTGGCAAAACACACCAACTATGCTGTGGTCCACTCCAAGCTGCTCACATTCCCGGGAGAGTTGACGTTGACTAGGGCTGTCGAGTTGGCGCTACAGCTGGAAGCAGCAGACAAGCTAACTCGGGAGCTAAGCGAGCGCCTTTCACTGGGAAATTCAAGCTCCCCCGTGGCTGCGCAGGTAGTGGACCCGGACAACGATAGGAGTGTCGAGGACGACATGGAGGAGGCCAGTGCTGCATGGATGAGGTCTGCCCCGGGGAAGCCTAGGTGTATGGGCTGTGGGTCCACGAAGCACCGCTATCAGACTAAAGAGTGTGTGGCAAAGGGGAAGTGCTGCGGAAAATGTGGCCGTCTACACCACTTCGCGAGAGTATGCCAGTCAGCAGAGCAGGAGAGCCCGCGCAGGAATCCAACTCCCCCCGTCCCGACGGTGATACACACGGTGTCCCCGAGTACCTTTGGGCACACACGCTGCATGGTGGTTCTGGATGGAGTTCTGGTACCAATGCTGGTCGACATGGGAGCAGAGAGTTTGGTGCTGAATTGGGCTATGGTTAGAGAATGTTTTCCCCATTACAGGATTGGATGTGTTGCAGTGTCACTTTGCAGCTATGGAGGAGGACGGTTGGCCACGGTGGGTACCGTCACACTAACGGCTCAGTACAAATCGTCGGAGATAACTGATGTGAAGTTCGTCGTGACGGCCTATGGTTTTAACATCATTGGCTGCAACCTGTTTTATGGCCTTGGATTTTCCATCAAGAGTGGCGCTGGGAAAGAGTGTGCGGGCTGTGGACTGTGGGACTGACTGGTTCCGAGAGTTAGGGACGATGCTGTGTGGGATGAACAGTTCCTGGGCACTCCGGAAAGTGGACAGGCCGTGTCGTGCTCAGGGTCGCCGCGGAAGGGCCCTGGTGCCAGTGTCCGGGCTGCCCTGGATGTGGGTGCCGGGCGGCACAGGGGAGGATCTGCGGCGGGGAGTGATGCCCAAACAATGGTCTCAGATGTTCCTGGAGCACGGCCGTGGAGGACTGGTGAACACGGGACCACAGCAGTGGATCTACAAGCAGTTGGGGCAGGACCGAGTGGCAATGGAAGAGCGAGTGCCAGGCGGAAACATCGCAGCCCGTGCAAGGCCCCACTTGGAGTCGCAGACTGGGTTGGGCTCGGGCAGAGGCGAGGTCCAGGCGGGTGAGACCGAATCAGAACATGGAGTGGTACCAGGGTCAGCTGCAGGTAATGGGTGAGCGGCATGATCTATACCTGATGCTGTTTGATGGCTCGTGACGCCATCTCAATGAGTTACGGCGTGCTCCAAAGAAGACGGGTGGGCACGACCCCAGACGGTTGGAGTGCTTGGAGGTGTGGAGGAGAAGACGCTTCGAGGCAGAGGCGATGAGCTGTGGTCCGGGAAGCGGACTGCCACCAGGGGTGGACTGATGGTGAAGGGTCTGGAGGGGGGCACGGGTCATCCTCACAGAGTCATGGATGTGTTCTGATTGTTTAATTTTGTTCTGTGTTAATAGTTTTGGTGATTATTTTAGTATTGTATTTTGTATAGGAGACATGGCTGTAGTTTTTTTTTAATGGACTTTTATTGCATAGGTGGCAGAATAACCCGCCTCGCCATGTGGGGGGTAAGACAGTGGTCTACCCGTCCCCCCTAATTTTAGTTATTTTGTGTGAATGCTAGGTATAGGCACCTTTTGTGATTTGAGTTTAGTTATGTTTAGTGGATGATTCAGGTTGCAAATTTGTGTGGGCTGATTGTGTGTTTTTTTTTGTTGTTGTTTTTTTTTTTAATGGGGGGGGGGGCATTATGTATGTATTCACTATTCATATACTGTTTATAGTGGAGCCTTTATTTGTGTGGTACGGGATGGTGGCTCCGGCTTCCAGTCCCACCAGCGCCAGTGGTATAAGAGGGGCTGCAGGCAGGGGGGTGATCTCTTCCACCTTACCTCTGCCAGTGGCACCGAGATTCAGCTTTATAATAAAGAAGTGTTCAGCTCCACTCCTGGCATCATCCTTGTCTATGAGTTATGACATAATACCAATCAAGACAAAGTCTGTATTTAGCTATTAATCAGCTAAAGCAATGTTACCAACTCTCAATCTTTTAGTGTTATGCTCACACGTCCCTTTTCTCACACTCTCACACCACACACAATTATTCCCTTCATTCCAAAATGAGGAAAAAAGCTTTGTTACTGTAAAGAAGGTTGGTAGAGCTAAAAACAATATAATGTAGACTTCCTTCAGAACTCTACAGAATAAGTTTCCAAGGCTACACTAGAATGTCAAGGTATGGCCAAGGCTGATTGCCATGGCCTTTATTTTGCAAGCAAATTAAATAAGCTTGACACCACCACTCCACTAGAGCTCATGATGGTAGAGAGCAGCAAGAAGTTAAAGAATCTAATGTTGTTTCTCATAGTTTATGGTATATAAAGTTAGATAAACTTGTTTTATTCATGAGATTAACCTACCTTCCAAATTTTTGTGAAGGTTGGGAATAATAGCTGTGCATGCCTATTGTGTGTGCCCATTTCCCTCTGAATCTAACTCCTGTTTTCTGAAAAGTTGGCAGCACTGTCTAAAGACATACTATTTAGTGGAGCTGTGAACTTTATGAACCATAAAGCAATACTGAATGTGCTTTAGAGTTGACCAGCAGGAAGTGACATCCAGGTGCAAAAATAAGTCCAATATACAGGTGCAACTCAATAAATCAGAATATCATCGAAAAGTTAATTTATTGCAGCAATTCAGTTAAAAAAATGAAACTCGTATTGTATAAATTCATTATACATAGCGTGATATATTTCAAGCATTTATTTCTTTTGATTCTGATAATTGGTGCTTACAAATAATGAAAACCCAAACTTCAGTTTTTCAAAAAATTGGAATATTACATAAGATCAATTTTAAAAAGTGGAATTTTAATAGAAATGTTGGTCTACTGATAAATATGTCCATGTATGCACTCAATACTTGGTTGACGCTCCTTTTGCATGAATTACTAGATCAAAGCAGTGTGGCATGGAGGCGATCAGCCTGTGGTACTGCTGAGGTGTCATGGAAGCCCAGGTTGCTTTGATAGTGGCCTTGAGCTCATCTGCATTGTTGGTCTGGTGGTGTCTCTTATCTTCCTCTTGACAATATCCCATAGATTCTTTATGGGGTTCAGGTCATGTGAGGTTGCTGGCCAGTCAATCACAGTGATACCATGGCCATTAAACCAGGTATTGGTATTTTGGTAGCGTGGGCAGGTGCCAAGTCCTGCTGGAAAAATAAATCAGTATCTCCATAAAGCTTGTCAGCACAGGGAAGCATGAAGTGCTCTAAAATTTCCTGGTAGACAGCTGCACTGACTTTCAACTTGTTAAAACACAATGGACCAACCAGGGCCGGCCCAAGGCATAGGCCATGTAGGCTGTTGCCTAAGGTGCCCTCTGCTGGCAGGGGGCAGGGGTGGGGGGTGGCTGCAAACCCTCAGTTTTTTTAAATTAATAAAATAAAATTCCTAATAGTCAGAGGTGCTGTGCCGGTAGACAAGGGAGACAAATACTTACAGCCCAAGGCTAGTAGGGGACCATCGAGGGCCGACCAACTTTGAATCACTTCTTCAGCAGTGCAGCTTGGTGTGGTGACAAAAAAAAAAAAAAAAGCTTGGTGTGGCAGCCCTACACCAGTGGTGGAGCTGGGGGGTGGCCAGGGGTAGTCATGGTCACCCTTGGCATAATCCTGGCCACCCTTGGCATAATCTTTGCTACTTTATCAACTACAGCAGGCAGAGCTACATTTACCTCGGGTGGAACCTTTGTTTAGTTACGCTGCCCTGTCGGTGTAGCGTGAGGACTCGTGGGGGGTGGGGGTGGGGGGGTGGACACTGGGGTTCACCGTAGCTGGTGTCATGACATACGTGATGGATGATGCTGGGCGGCGCAGTCATTTTGTATAGTTATGAGTAAATAAGAAAAGGTTATTGTTCGGTGCAAGACGGCTCATGGCTTGCTTATTTCAGACATAACAAATGGCAATGAGGGTAAAACCTTCACTCATGGAGCTGGTGAAACCTTTCTACACCCCACCGTGGGCACCACCGATCCCGTGGCGCCGCTGGTTCGACATGTTTAAAGATTATGTTGGTGTAGCTGGCCTGAGTGAAGCTGACGACGAGAAGCTGAAGAGCGTGCTGGTTCTCAGTATAGGCGAAGAAGGGCAGCACGTGCTCCACACTCTGGGTCAAGCAGACTCATTTGGTGCATGTGTGACTCTGGAGAAATATTACAGCGACGCAAGCAACATTACAGCCTGAAGAGCCATCTTCTTCTGCCGCAAACAGCATGTGGGTGAGTCAACTCAACATTACGCCATGGAGCTCCGAGTCTTGATGAGCATATGTGCCTTCGGGCCCTTAGAAGATGAGCTAACCTATGACAAGCTAGCAGAAGGCACGAGCAACAAGTGGCTAAGAGAAGAGCTAACACTAACAGCAAACGATCTCAAGCTAAGCCAAGTAGTGAGGATGGCGATCCAGATGGAGGCAGCCACCCAGCTAGCAGAACAGCTAACGACACCTAGCCGACAGGCCCCTCAACCAACCCCATGGGAGCAGGCCGTTAGTAACGCCATTAGCCACCCCAAACACACACAACCACGGGGCAACATGAAGAGGCCAAGCAGAACATGGATCAAAGCGGGTGAGTGGCCATCATTTACCGACTGTGGTTCATCCAAACACCGAGCCCGCTGGCCCACTTGCCCTGCTAGAGGGAAGAAATGTCACTGCTGCAAACAAGCTAACCACTTTGCCAAGGTCTGCCGCTCGAGCCAGGTGTTGAAAAACAAAGTCTGCCCACTGGACCCAACCACGGTCTGCACAGTGGGCTCTAGGAATTGGCCACTCAAATGGCACACCATCCAGCTGGACGACATTGACGTGCCGCTTTTATTGGACTCGGGTGCTTCACGGTCCCTACAAAACATAGCCACAGTCAGAAAGCGCTTCTCCAAAAAGACCATTATGGCGAAGGTGGACGATCTGTTCGGATATGGGCATCAACATCGGCATGGTAGGGACAGTTGACTTTTCAGTGACCTGAGGCCTGAAAACAATCCCGTCATTCACTTTTCAGGTGACGCACCGGGGGATAACCTGGTAGGAATTGACCTGTTAAGTGAGTTGGGGTTTTCCATCACAGACCCAATGGGCTCTGTCGTCCTAATGGTCTCATCATCCTGGCAGTGTTGCTGGCCGGCGTTCTTTAGGGACAAGGTTGCATTCCCACTTTCAACCACCAACCACTCATTAACCCAGAAGTGGCCCCCAAAATTCAACCGCTCTGCTGACTGCCCCTCGCCCTATGAGACGACCTTAAGACGGAACTTAAAAAACTCCTGGCCTCTGGCATTATCAAGCGGGTTGACGCATCTCCGTGGATTTTGAACATCGTTGTGGCAAATTAAAAGTCAGGCGGCATACAACCATGCATCGACCTCCAGATGGTTAATATGGCAATGATCCCGGATAAATATCCCCTACCCACGACGGAGGAGCTAATGGTGACTTCAGCCGTTCAAAAATTTTCTCGAAGCTGGACCTTCACCAAGGCTACTTGCAGGTACCACTCCACCCCAACACCTGCAACCACACAGCTTTCGTTACACACATGGGGGTTTTCAGATACACATGCATGCCCTTTGGCCTTAGTTTTGCCCCAAGCTGCTTTCAAAAAATTATGGCCACCATCCTTGCCAACCTCAAGGGAGGAGTTCTGTATCTAGACGACATTGTGGTGCATGGTGTGACACCGACCACCCACTACGCCCACCTCAAGAAGGTCATGGAGGTACTGGCAAGCCATTGCGTCACACTCAATGAAGAAAAATGCATCTTTGCAGCGGAGACTACTGAGTTTGTGGGGTTTCGGCTGACCACTGAGGGCCTGAGCCCCCTGCTTTTGAACGTGGAAGCGGTCCTGCAGCTACCCGAGCCTACAGCCCCCGGACAAATCTTGTCTTTTCTGGGCATGGTGAACTTCTATGGATGCTTCATCCCTCACTACTCTGAAACAATAGAACCACTGTGTACCCTCCTGAAACAGGACGCGCCGTGGGAGTTGACCCTGGCATGTTCAGCCGCCATTGAATGACTGAAGACACAGCTCATCTCCCCACCTGTGTTGGCCCACTTCGATCTACAAAGCCCTACCTTCATAATGTGCAACACGTCTGGCTCTGCAGTAGGAGCCGTCCTGCCACAGCTTCAAGGTGGAACTGAACGCTCTGTGGTGTTTGCATCGAGGTCACTTTAACTCCTTCTGAAGACAATGTAGACCTTCTTGTGAATTCTTTTTAAGATCATTGTTGTATGATTCTCGATAAGGTGGCCCCTTATAAAATAAGACAACACAGAATCATCTCTTCTGATGTAACTGGGGAGAATGAGTTCTTCATTCTCCCCAGTTACACTTAATGACTTGGTTAAAATAATAAGCAAATTGAAACTGTCATCATCCTCATCTGAGGTTTTACCACTTTCTGTCCGAACGGGGTCTTTTACCACCATTGGTCCTTCATTACTCACTATCATTAACAGTTCAGTTAACAGTGAGGTAATTCCATTACTTAAAAAACCTAATCTCGATTCTAGCTTAGTTGTTAATTAATGACCAATTTCTAAATTGCCATTTATTAGTAAAATATTAGAAAAGGTTGTGGAATGTCAGCTCAAAACATGTAAATTAAAGATTAGCAATCCTTTTCAATCTGGCTTTCAGAAACTGCACTCTACTGAGACTGCTCTTTTAAAGGTGTGTAACGATCTTTTAATGGCATCTGATCATGGGGATTGTTCTGTTCTTATATTGCTTGATCTTAGTGTAGCATTTGATACTGTCAATCACAACATTTTAATTAATAGGCTAAAGCTTCTGGCAGGTATATCTGGTTTTGCATTAGATTGGTTTTATTCATATCTTTCTGAGAGGACTTTTTCTGTAAGGGTGGGTAAGTTTTATTCTTCCACAGCCTCTCGGATGTGTGGGGTTCCGCAAGGTTCAATCCTGGGTCCATTATTATTTTCCTTTTATGTAATTCCTTTAGCACATATTATTCAATCTTTTAATGACATCTTTTATCATTTTTATGCGGATAACCTCCAGTTACACATCTTTCAAACCTCACCAGCTTGACAGGCTCTCGACCCTGGTTAACTGTCTAAACCAGATCAGTGACTGGCTTTCCAACAGCTACCTCATCTTAATTTCAAATAAAAATGGAGACCATGTTTGTAGCCTTTTGATATTCATCCAATAATCAGTCAGACACTTTCTTCTTTTTGCTCATCTCCTAAGTCCAGTGTTAGAAATTTGGGTGCTATGTTTGGGTTCCGGTTCCGCCGGACCGGCGGCGCCACACGAGTCGGCTGCCTGTTGCAACAGCCTTTTTTTTATCTTCCTTCTTCTTTCTACACCTTTCACTCTGTATATATATCACGGACGCACGGATCGCCCCGGGGGTCTCCCGGGTCGGCGGACGGAGCCACGGTTTGCAGCGGGAGACGTTACAGCGGGGAGGAGCTAGTGCTAGCTAGCACTTGGCCGCCGCCCGGTGCTAATGGGAAACTCGACATACCGGGAGCTGTAGCGAAAACGAAGCGGGTGCCGGGCTGGAGTTTAGGCGGCGTGAAAGAAATATAAGACAGAATAATAAAGAGCGATGGCAAGAACCAAGCAGACCGCCCGTAAAATCTACTGGAGGAAGAAGCCCCCCAGGAGACAGCTAGCCACAGGGCTGCTCGGAGAGGCGCTCTGGCCACCGGCAGAGTGAAGAGGCCTCGCCGTCACAGGTCCGTGGCTCTGAGAGAGATCCGTCGCTACCAGAAATCCACGGAGCTGCTCATCCGTAAGCTGCCCGTCCAGCGCCTGGTGAGGGAGATCGCTCAGGACTTCAAGACCGTCCTGCATTTCCTGAGTTTCGCCGTCATGGCTCTGCAGGAGACCAGCGAGACCCACCTGGTGGTCTCTTCTTCGCTAAGGGGGTCACCATCATGCCCAAAGACTTCCAGCTGGCCCGCTGCATCCGCGGAGAGAGAGCTTAGACTTTCTGCTGCACATCCACCAGCCATAATGCTCTGCACTGTGTGTCTATATATATACATTTATAGTAATATGGACATATGTTTACTAGATGTTGTTTTTTCTTGCCTTCTGATTGTTGCTCTGAGTGTTGCTATCCCTATGCTGTTGCAATCCTGGAATTTCCCCATTGTGGGACTAATAAAGGCTTATCTTATCTTATCTTATGTTTGAATCCTCCTTTGAGTTTAATCCCCATGTAAATTCTATTTCACGTTCATGCTTTTTTTCATTTAAGGAACATTTCCAAATTGAGAGCAATTGTTTCTTCAAATGAGCTTGAAAAAATAATCTATGCATTTGTCTTCACGACTAGATTATTGCAATGCTTTGTGTACTGGTTTAGACAAATCTTGTCTTTCTCGTCTCCAGTATATACAAAATGCTGCAGCCAGACTTACATGTTCTAGAAAACGAGATCATATTACCCCCGTATTATATACGTTATATTGGCTACCAGTGGAGTGGAGGATTTGTTTTAAAGTTCTTACACTTACATATAGAGTACTACATGGACAAGCCCCATCTTATTTATCTGATCTCCTTCTCAAACATGCTCCTGCTCACACTCTTAGATCTGAAGCCCAGGACTTGTTAGTTGTTCCTTGTATGAGGCTCAAGACCAGGGGAGACGGAGCCTTTCAATCTGTAGCTCCGAGGCTTTGGAATAATCTCCCACTCCAGCTACATTTAGCTGACTCTGTGGACTCTTAAAAAGCAGCTGAAAATTTTTTTAACGAGGCTTTCCATTGAATTTCAATTCAACTGCTTTTTAATGGTATGTCTGATGTTTTATAAATCTTTTAATCTTGCATTTTAATTTGTTCTCTATTTTTTCTTTTGTTTTTAATGATGTCTCTATTAAGTTGTTTTTTTAATTCTATTTTATTATACAGCACTTTGTGACTATATGTCTGTGAAATGCACTTTGTAAATAAACTTTACTTACTTACTCACACCGGCCTCACTGAAGTATTCGGTGGGGGAGAGGGAGGCGCTGGCATGCGTCTGGGCATGTGAATGTTGGCACATGTACCTGTATGAACGGCACTTCACTTTATGAATGGATCACAGAGCCCTCACAGCACTGCTGGAAACGTCGGGGTCAGGACATGAACCTCTGCACGTCTACAGGTGGACTGAAAGGCTGCGAGCATATAACTTTTACTACCCAGTTCACACCGGGCAGAGAGAATGTCGTGGCAGGTGTTTTTTCCCGAGCCACACCTAAAATCAACCTGAATGGTGATTGAAACCCCCTGGAGATGGAGTTGATCAACATGTTACACAGGCCTCTTCAGAACAGTCTCTCTCCAGGAACTCCAGGCGGCGTCAGAACAGGACCTGACCCTAACACAGCTGCATTTTTTTCATCCGTGAGGACTGGCCTGCAGAGATACTGGAAGAGCTGGCACTGTTTCATAAAGTCAAGGATGACCTGGCATGCTGGAACGATGTCTGCATGGCAAGAAGACACTGCACAATAATCCCCGAAACACTAAAAGGCAGTGCTTGACCATGCTGCACAAAAGTCACTTGGGCATGGTCAGAGTGAAACAACGGTGCAGGGGCTCGGTCTGGTAGCCGGGCATCGACAAAGACATAGAAAATATGGTGAAAAGACTGTATGCCCTGCCTGGAAAGTGGAAAAACTTGGGTACCCCTGCCCCCACCGCTGCAGCCGCTACCATACCCATCAGCCCCTTGGAAACATATTCAACTGGACATATGTGGCGAACTACATACTGCTCCTGTGCACAAACAGTTCCTGCTGGTAGCCTACGACCTCCACTCAAAATGGCCAAAGGTGATGCCCACCGGCTCGGTCACGACCAACGTGGTCACCGACTTCCTCACCTCCCTCTTCGATCGCTGGGGTGTACCGGCCACCATTATGATGGACAACAGCCCACAATTCATCTCAGTGGGTTTTGAAGTGTTTACGAAACGGGAAGGGGGTGGTGGGGGGTGAAAAGATTTAACAAAACCCTAAAAAAATGGGCTCAGAGCACACCTGGAAGATGGACTCCAATTCTTGGCTGCGCTACGGAGTACCCTGCTGCACTATAGAGCAACACCTCACGCCATGACGGGCTGCTCGCTGGCAATGTTGATATTGGGATGTGAAATGTGCCTTCCCCTGGACCGCATACACCCCCCAAAGGGAGCCATTTCAGCAAAGAAGCCATCACTGAGGGGGAGGGTGGTTGAGCAGCAACGACAGATGAAACTGAAGTTTGACAGGAAACGTTGGGTGAGGCAGCCCAGACTAGTAGTGCTGGACTGAATCAGGATCAGGTGCCCCAACCGCACCCACAAGTTGCAGTCATTTTGGGCAGCGCTGTTGCAGATCACAGCACAGCTGGGTCCAGCAGCGTTCCGCATCTCTGATGGGTCACAGTGGCATGCCAGCTGCCTCCAAAAATCTTCACCTGCTCCAACCCCAGATCAAAGGACGGGCATGGACATGATGGATCTAGGTTGGGACTTTGCCGGTGTGGGACCCGCAACCCCCCCAGAAGCGTTTGCCAGAGCCAGCAGTGGTGCTGCAGCCCGAGCAACACTCGACCAGAGTCCAGCAGAGACCCCAACATCTGAAGGATTTTAGAATGGACCTTTGATCAGTTAGGGTGTGATTGATCAAAAAGTGGCTGAATAACCTACTCCTTCATGCAGGTACCCTAGCAATCTACCCAAGTGCCCAGATAGGCAAATTATGTTTATGGTTTCTGGGTTTTTTGGGGGGGGGGGGGGGTAAATGTAGTGTGTGGACTGGGGGTGGGGTGTGGGGTTTGGACAATGGGGCTTGCCGTAGCCGGCATCATGACGTAGGTGATGGATGATGCTGGGCGGCGCCACCATTTTGTATATAGTTAAGTGTAAATAATAAAAGGTTGTTGTTCGGTGCAAGACGGCTCACAGCTCGCTTATTTCAGACATAACAGTCGGACCTCACAAATGCACGCACACATCAGGTAGCCGGCGGTCACATCTGAAAACAGAGCAGCTGCAGGCAATGGTGCTTCGATTCACAAATTAATATAGGTAAGCTATAGTATCAGGGGAAGTCATGTTGATGTGCCTTCAGTAGTGTTAAGTCACTTGGCTGTTTATGTAATTTAACGAAGATAAAAAGTCTCAGCAACAGCAGCCCACTGATATGATAGGAAAAACTGGAAAGATGTATCATAAACTCTCATTTTATGCACGGTGTCTGCCATAATATTAACGGTTAAGTGGGCTAACATTTCATGTTAAGACACTAACACGATATTAATGCATTTTGAGGCACATTAATGTGAGTCAGATTAACTTTTTGAATGTTTTCTATCAGGATAATTGACTACAGTAAGATTCAACCAGGCAGAATCATTTTACATTTTGGTAACTGATTCTGTTTTTTTTATTATTATAACTGAGAAGTCTGTCATGGCTTTATTCATTACAACAAGCTTTGTAATAAAGACAGTAATTTAGTTTGGTAGGAACAGTCATGAAGGTGTTACGGTTGGTACAAAATATAACCATGATCATCAAAATCAAATGGAAAAAGACTTTCACTGTGCACATGATCAAAACTGAATAAATCATTTTCCTTTTTAATTATATTGTAAAAAAAACTGTTCACATTATTGTAATTTACAGAGATGCACTAGTAATGCTGTTGATTCAGTTACTGTTCATTCTTTTATCAGTGATTAATTTACTTCTGTAGTCCTCCATCAAACAGACCTCAGCTGTCTGAACTTGTTAGGTTGTCATACTTATGTTGGATTCATGTTTATATGATAAAATCAGACTTTGATTTTAAAATCTTTTTTTTTGATTATATGTCAGTGTTTTCTGTATTCCAGCAGTGTGAGGTCATAGTCTCAGACGAGGATGAAGCCAGCTTTGTCATTCAATCCATACGGTAAAGTAGAACAAAATTACATTTCTCCTATAAACAATGTTAATCACATCTAGAATCAGAGGGGCCGCTGCCACAAACCGCTTTTCTTTACTCCATTCTATTATGCTAAGCACCAAGCTAGAAGTCAGGAAGTACCATTTTTTTATATGCTCCTTGGCATGACCCAGCCAGGGATTGAACCCATGACCTCCCGGTTGTGGGGCGGATGCTCTATCAACTAGGCCACTCCTCAGTGTAACAACATACTAGTGTATCTCAATAAATTACAATGTCAAGATTTGTAATTTATTTAAACATCATCATCATCATTCATATTTATTTTTGACAGGACACAATTAATCCATTAATCCCTCAGTTGGAGTGGGGCCTGCACTTCTCAGAGTCCCACTCCAGTGGTTTCTGTCTACTGGTTCAACATGGGGCAGTTGTAACTTGACCGGGTCCATACGGACACTCTCTAGCCTGACCTCTGCTGCTACCAGGATCGACTTCCATGACCTTCTTAATCCAGCCAACACTCCTCTCCACATGGCCGAACCTATGCAAATGGCACTTGCAGAGTACATCCTCGAGGTTGTCCAACTGCAGCCTAACCAGGAGTGCTTGCGAGCTGACCTCATCCTCAGTGGAAACGCCACACATCCAGTGGATCATGGCCCTGTCATTCCGCCGCAGACGGTTAAGACAGGCGGCAGTCATGGTCCATGTATGGAATAAGGCTTGAGCCAGCAGGAACTGAATTTGAATTTGAATAACTGAATCTGAAACTGAATTAATTAGTTTGAATAATTACTTTTAAAATTTGAATCTGAATTGCCTAATTTGAAATTGAATCTATTGGTTTGAAAGTGTATTGCAATAAAATTGAAACTGTATTTAATTTACTTGAAAAATTTGGCTCCCTAATTCATTATCAGAGTTCAGTTTCACTTCTTGTCATACAAAGTCAGCTTTTTATTTCAGGTTTTTGTACCACACATCCGGGACCTAGCCTCAGTCAAAACTAGTCAAGTGTGGAGCCCATAGTTATAACCTATGTGACTCACATGTGGCTGGCTGAATTCAGCCAAGAGACTTTGAGCTAGCCATGTGTATTGGCTTCACACCTCAAGAGGAAGACGTGTCTGCACCCCCTGGGGACTCAGGAGAGAGGAGAAGATTACCCGGCCTGACCTTTGGGGGTCGGAAAGGAGAACAGAAGGACTCTGGGTGTTCTATTAGAGATGAAAGGATGTAGCTGAGTATTGTGACTTTTGTGTGTGATGTATTGTTAGAAGATGAATGTATAAATGTATGTGTGTGACTGCGTCCTGTCTCTTTTCACTCCGATCGAGAGAGGATGTAGGATGAATGGGGAATTAAAGCAGTTACTGGAAAAATCATCCAGTCTCCTCAATTCTTGATTCCTACAATTGGTGACCTACGCATGAATCTGAGCACGCCGAGGCTGGAGGACAGCCTCGTGATTGATGTGGAAGAGCTGGGAGACAGCCGCTCAGACCCGGATTCACCGGGGAATGCCAGCAGGGGCACAAGACTGATTAAGCTCCCCGAGTTCTGGCAAAGCGACCCGCACTCGTGGTTCCAGCAGGTGGAGTCGCGGTTCCTGCTCGGGGGAGTTTCAGTGGATGACATTAAATTCCATAATGTCATCGCGACTCTCGACAGATGCACAGCTCGGTGTGTGCGGAGCCTGGTGCAGCAACCACCCGCTGTCGGCAAATACGACGCGCTGAAAGCCACCCTCATCAGGAGCTTCGTGCCGTCGTCTGAGGCAAGAGCCAGGCAGCTGCTGGACCTGCACGACAGAGGTGGACGCAGGCCGACTGTCCTCATGGAGGACATGCTGCAAATGATCGGGACGGACAACGACGCATTCCTTTTCAAACATTTTTTCCTGAGAACCCTCCCAGCGCACATGAGAGGTTCCCTGTCCAGCAGGAGATGTTTGACCCAGCAGGACTTCCGCGACCTGGCCCAAGAGGCGGAGCGGCTCCTCAACGCCTGCGAGGAACCAGAGGCTTCCGTGGCAGCCGCAGACCTCGGCGCAGCGGCCGGGGGCAGTGTGGAGCCAGAGACGGCAGTGACCACCCCAGCGGCGACAGCAGCGGCAAGATTCCGTGGCAGGGGAGATGACGGCCTCTGTTTTTACCATCGACGTTTCGCTGGGAAGGCGCACAAATGCATCCTGCCCTGCAAGTTCAAAAAGCAGGGAAACGACCGGGCCGGGAGTCGTTAGCAGCTTCCACTCTCGGCGAACGGAACAAGCTGCTTTATCTGACAGACGCGGGCTCCGGGCGGCAATTCCTAGTGGACACCGGAGCCCAGAGGAGCTTCATCACTGCCACCTATGCTGATCGGGTCGCGGGACCCCGCGGAGACGGAGCGACAGCGGCCAACGGCTCCAGCATCAAGACGTACGGAGAGAGAACCTTGTCTCTGTCCTTCCACGGCCGCACCTATGAGTGGAATTTCATCGTGGCGGCAGTGAGCTTCAATATGTTAGGTGCTGATTTTCTGTGTTCACATGGTTTAGTTGATCTGGCCAACAAACGACTAGTAAATGCACTCTCTTTCTGTTCTATCCCTTGTGCAGCTCGGGTGTGCCCGCCACCAGTTCAGACCAACGTCGCCACAGCAGGTGGTAAGTTTCACAGCCTTCTACACCAGTTCCCAGCACTCACAGTTCCTACTTTTTCAGCTAAGGTGGCGAAGCACGGGGTGGAGCACTTCATAACCACGAGTGGCCCACCCGTTTTTGCGAAGGCTCGGCGCTTGGATGCAGCTAAACTCTCCATTGCGCGCAAGGAGTTCGCCAACCTGGAAAGGTTGGGCATAATTTGCCGCTCGAAGTCCGCTTGGGCTTCCCCCCTCCACATGGTACCTAAAGCTGACGGCTCGTGGAGACCTTGTGGCGATTACTGCAGGTTGAACAATGCCACAGCGCAGGACAGGTACCCGATTCCGCATATCCAGGACTTTTCAGTGCATTTGGCGAAGGCGCAAATTTTTTCTAAAATAGACCTGGTCCGCGGTTATCACCAAGTCCCGGTCCGACCAGAGGACATCCCCAAAACAGCCGTAATAACACCGTTCGGGCTTTTTGAGTTTTTACGAATGCCTTTTGGCCTTAAAGGCGCCGCACAAACCTTCCAACGGATGATGGATGCAGTGTTGCGCGACCTTTCTTTCGTTTTTGTCTATTTAGACGACATTTTGGTAGCCAGCACCTCCGAGGAGGAGCACGCAAAACACCTCACGACAGTTTTTCAGAGGTTAGGAGAGCATGGGTTGATAATCAACCCGGCCAAGTGCCATTTTGGCGTGGCACAAATTGACTTTTTAGGGCACCGCGTTTCCTCGGAGGGAGCAGTTCCTCTGCCGGCCAAAGTACGCGTGGTGGCAGATTTTCCCCAGCCTCGAATGGTAAAAGCGTTGCAAGAATTTTTGGGGATGGTGAATTTTTATAACCGTTTCATACCCCACGCAGCGCAGCTTATGCAGCCCTTGTACACCGCGCTCAAAAAGCAGAAGCCCTCCCATGTGATTGAATGGTCCCTGGAGCGGGAGCGCGCATTCAGAGGTTAAACGGGTACTGGCAAACGCGGCAGTGTTGGCCCACCCCGACCCAGCAGCCCTCATAGCGCTAACCACGGACGCGTCAGATGTGGCCATAGGGGCCGTAGTGGAACAGCAGGTTGCCGGGGTTTGGCAACCACTCGCATCCTTCAGCAGGTCCCTACGCGAGGCTGAGCGAAAATACAGCGCGTTTGATAGGGAGCTGCTGGCGCTCCACTTGGCTATTCGCCATTTCCAGTTCTGGTTGGAAGGGCGGCGTTTCACTGCGTTTGTCGACCACAAACTGCTCACTTTTGCGATGTCCAAAACTTCAGAACCGTGGTCAGGGCGGCAACAGAGACAGCTGGCCGCAATTTCTGAATTTACCACCGATATTCAGCACGTAGCCGGTAAAATCAATGTGGTTGCAGACTGTCTGTCACGCGCTGTAACAGCACCCATCCGCGCGGAAACGGATTGCGCGGCCGCTTACCCAGAGCGCGGCAACAGCGTGGACACGCGCGCGGCTCCGGTCCACGTGGGAATAGATTATGCAGCCATGGCGGCGGAGCAGAGCGAGGACGCGGACGTGCTCGCGCTCCTGTCTGGACCAACAGGGTTAAGGCTGGAACGCAGAAATCTACAAACCGGTTTCCCCCCGCTTATTTGCGATGTATCCACGGGGCGACCGCGCCCGGTGGTGCCAGCCGCGTGGCGCCGTCGCGTTTTTGACGCCGTGCACTCCCTAGCGCACCCAGGGGTGCACGCTTCGGTGAAAAGGGTGGCGGAGAAGTTTGTTTGGCCGAGCCTGCGCAAGCACGTGAAGGAGTGGGCTAAAACCTGCATGGCTTGCCAGCGCGCTAAGATTCACAGGCACACTAAGGCGCCCTTAGAACCGTTCCACATTCCGGCTAAAAGGTTCGATCATGTGCACGTGGACCTTGTGGGCCCCCTGCCCACTTCACAAGGGTTCACGCATCTCTTGACAATGGTAGACCGAACCACTCGTTGGCCGGAAGTGGTCCTGTTAACATCGACCACAGCGGCAGAGGTGGCACGCGCTTTTTTAACAGCCTGGGTAGCGCGGTTCGGGGTCCCGTCAGATATTACGTCTGATAGGGGACCTCAGTTTGCGTCGGAACTGTGGTCAGCAGTGGCCAGCGGCTTAGGAGCGGCGGTACATCGCACGACCGCTTACCATCCCCAGGCCAATGGTTTATGCGAGCGTTTTCACAGGTCTTTGAAGGCAGCCCTCAGAGCGTCACTGACGGACACAGATTGGGTAAACAAACTACCATGGGTTTTATTGGGGTTGCGTTCGGCACCCAAAGAGGATCTAGATGCCTCACCAGCAGAATTGGTCTTTGCACAACCGCTCAGGCTGCCAGGCGAGTTTTTACCCGACCACACGGCACCAGGGCCCTCCCCGATCCGGGGGTCTCTGAGTAACACGGGAGCAGAAATGCTCCCGGGCCCCGCTCATCACTCTTTCCCGCGTGTGTTTGTGCCCCAGGCTTTACGAGACGCAGAGTTTGTTTTTGTCAGGCACGATGCTCAGCGGCATAGTCTCCGCCCACCTTACGACGGTCCATTTCGAGTGCTGGAAACCGGGGAGAAATATTTTGTGCTAGATTTGGGGGGCAGGAGGGAGACTATCAGTATCGATAGATTAAAGCCTGCTTTTGTGTTGCATAATGAGTCTGTACGGCCGGCGGGCGTGCCTCGATGCGGCAGGCCTCCAAAGGGACGGCCCCGGGACCCCCCACGGGGGGCAAATAACCCTTTTCCCCCTCACTCCACAGATGCACAGCAGGACGGCCCAACACAGAGCAGGAGACCTGCATACAGCAGATTCGGGAGAAGATTGAAACCTAAGCTGCATGCAGAATGATGCGTTTTGTTTTTTTGTTTTTTTGGTCAGGTTGTTTAGGCTGCTGTGAGATTCTGTTGAAGGGGGTGACGTGCTGTATGACTGTTGTATGACTGTATGTGGGTGCCCAGTCTTTCGCGTGGAAGGGGGGAGTGATGTGGAGCCCATAGTTATAACCTATGTAACTCACACGTGGCTGGCTGAATTCAGCCAAGAGAGACTTTGAGCTAGCCATGTGTATTGGCTTCACACTTCAAGAGGAAGACATGTCTGCACCCCCTGGGGACTCAGGAGAGAGGAGAAGATTACCCGGCCTGACCTTTGGGGGTCGGAAAGGAGAACAGAAGGACTCTGGGTGTTCTATTAGAGATGAAAGGATGTAGCTGAGTATTGTGACTTTTGTGGGTGATGTATTGTTAGAAGATGAATGTATAAATGTATGTGTGTGACTGCGTCCTGTCTCTTTTCACTCCGATCGAGAGAGGATGTAGGATGAATGGGGAATTAAAGCAGTTACTGGAAAAATCATCCAGTCTCCTCAATTCTTGACTCCTACACAAGCACAGATAGAACTTTGTTTTACGTCCACAATTCTCACTTTATGTGCTATTTACCTGTTGACGCCTGCACGGACTCGAGTGGTTAATTCAAAGTGATGTCCAGCAGCCACACACCAGGACTGTAAAAATAATAATAATGTCTTGTATGAGAAGAGGCGTTATGTATGCATACAAAACATTATTAGCCAGGGCAGCCTCTACTCAGGTGTTGGAGGTGTAGCAGCCCAGGAGGTGGTGATTCTGCTGTCAGGACACTGCTCTTTCAAAAACCAGAGGCTTTCTGTGAGACATGTTTCTTCTACACAAAGTTCAGTGGAGTCAGAAAGTGGACAAAGGTCAGTAACTTGTGCTAATATTAACTATTTAGCATCATAGAAGACATAATTATGAAATAAGAATGAAGCATTCTGCCTTCTCTGAGTTACTAAGAGGATGGAGACTGTAGTTACAATGGTTGTCTGTCCTTTAAAATTAGGTTTCAAACTAATAAAGGTGTTAGTAGGTTGGCAAGTAAATTAGTGTTGTTAGCTTGATAACTAGCCACAGTCAGCTGGTAAGATGCTAACGTCAGAAATCAGCACTTAAAAATGACTTTAGATATAATCTATAGATTATCCATCAGAACTGTCACACTTTAGATTTGTAACAGCCTAATATTACATTTAATGTATTGATAAAAACCACTGTCATAAAACTTGTCATATTTGCTATGCGACAGCAGATGATCAATAACTGTCCAGTTTTGTCTGTTTCATTATTAACTACACAGAGATCATCCACAATATTAGTGCAGTATTGACTGCATGATAATTTATAATCTGTAACATATCACATGATTTACAGAAACATGATTGTATTAACATGATGAGCATATTCAGAGCGTACTTGGAGCTTAATCAGAATAAATTATTCTGTATTTTCATGTCAGGTGAGTAAATCTCACTAAACATAAGCAAAAATCTGTGACGTGTACTGTATTTTATTTTTTCAGCAAGTGTGGAGTACATATGAAGAGTAAACTGCTGTGGTAACATTTCAGCCATAAATATATTGAATGTAGGGAGCTTGAAATGAAGAAGCGATGTGATTTTATAAATCAAAGTTTAATATCAGCTTCACCTCCCTAACAAGTCTCATCTTGGTGCAGAAGCAGAATAAGAGGTCGAGCGCAGTCAGACCTTCATACTTATACCCACACTCAACAAAAGACATTGCATATCAAAGCTGACATCCTGCATTAACATAATCCCCCCTCCATTGTCCTCCGTCTCCTCCACCTGACCCTGGGTGGTCAGGGAGTTCGATCCGGTCTCCACCGCTGCGACTCCGTCTGTTCTTTGATCCTCGCCGGTGGTTGAGACCTCTTGTCCTGTTCTGAGGCGTGAGGTCATTCCACATATGTAATCACTAAACATTCTAATATGTCTATACATATGTAGGTATGGAATATATGATTAATATAAGCCACAGCCCCCCCCCCAAACGACTAAGAAAAGGACAATCAAATTAAGTTTACAGTTTAAGATAATCTCTATGACATATTATACTGTTAAACCTCTTGACAGGGAAAACAAGGAAAAATCTTTCCAGCAGTCATGCTCCTGTAGAGAATTCAGTGGTAACCACAACAGTATAGTAATATCACAAATCAGCCTTAAAACTGTCACGGCACAATCTGACAACATAGTTAACAACTCTTGGTCAATTTGCATCAGTCCCTGTGCCGTCTGGGTTTTAATCTTCTCCCGTATCTGCTGTAGGTCCGCTTTGGCATCCTGGTGGGACCCTCCTGTAAGGAATCTGCAGCTTGGGGAGGAGAGTGGTTATTTGTTCCCTGCAGGGGGGCTGAGTTTTTTTTCTTGGGGGGTCTACCCCGCCGAGGTGCTCTCGCCACCCGTGCAGGTTCGTCTCTCAACAAGAAGGCAGGTTTAAGTCTGTCAATGCTGACTGTTTCTTTTCTGTCCCCTAAATCAAGCACAAAATGCTTATCACCAGGTTCCAGCACTCTGAATGGTCCGTCGTATGGTGGACGGAGGGTTGATTTTAAAGCTTCGTGTCTAACAAAAACAAACTCGGCGTTTTTTAAAGCTTGGGGGACAAAAACTCGTGGAAAAGAGTGATGTGCCGGTCCGGGGAGAGTGTCCGGTCCGGTGCTGCCTAAAGGCCTCAGGGCTGGAAGATGCCCAGGCTCTGGATTCTCTGGTAAAAACTCACCTGGGAGTCTGAGAGGTTGTGCAAAAACTAATTCTGCTGGGGAGGCGTCTAGATCCTCTTTAGGCGCAGAACGCAACCCCAATAAAACCCAGGGAAGTTTATTCACCCAATCTGTATCCGTTAGTGAGGCCCTGAGGGCGGCCTTTAAAGATCTGTGAAAACGCTCGCATAACCCATTAGCCTGAGGGTGATAAGCGGTGGTGCGGTGAATTGTTGCCCCTAAGCTGCTGGCCATGGCTGACCAAAGCTCTGAGACAAATTGAGGCCCCCTATCGGACGTGATGTCCGATGGGACGCCGAAACGTGCCACCCAGTTTGTTAAAAAAACGCGAGCGACTTCCGCAGCTGTGGTTGATGCCAAAGGGACCGCCTCAGGCCAGCGCGTAGTACGGTCTATCATTGTTAACAGGTGTGTGAAACCCTGAGACGAAGGTAGTGGTCCCACGAGGTCGACATGAACGTGGTCAAACCTTCTGGCTGGGATTCGAAAAGGCTCTAGAGGAGCTTTTGTGTGTTTGTGTATTTTGGCGCGCTGACAAGACATGCAAGTTTTTGCCCATTCCTTTACATTTTTGCACAGGCCCGGCCAAACAAACTTTTCCGCGACCATTTTAACCGAGGGAGTGAACCGAGTCGAAAATGCGGCGGCGCCATGCAGATGGGACTATCGGGCGAGGTCGGCCGGTTGAAACGTCGCAGATTAGGGGGGGTACACCGTCACGTAAACCCCTTTCCTCCAGTCTTAACCCTGTTGGTCCAGACAGGAGCGCGCGCACGTCCGCGTCACTGCTTTGTTCCTCTGCCATGGCTGCGTAATCTATCCCTACGTGAATTGGGGCCGCGTACGCGTCCGCGTTGGCGAAGAGTTCTGCGGCTGAGGTAGTATAATCTGTCTCCTCGTGCTCTGGCGATGTCACAGCGTGAGAGAGGCAGTCTGCTACCACGTTAAGTTTGCCTGCCACATGTCGAATGTCTGTGGTGAACTCTGAAATTGCAGCTAGCTGTCTTTGTTGTCTGCCTGACCATGGTTCTGAAATTTTAGCCATCGCAAAAGTGAGCGGTTTGTGGTCTACAAAAGCCATGAAACGCCACCCTTCTAACCAGAACTGGAAGTGGCGGATGGATAAATGAAGCGCTAGCAGCTCCCTGTCAAAAGTGCTGTATTTACGCTCGGTTTGGTTTAAAGATTTGCTAAAAAATGCTAAAGGTTGCCAGGTTCCGCCAACATGTTGTTCCACAACTGCCCCTATGGCCAGGTCTGAAGCGTCTGTGGTTAACGCTATGCGGGCCGAGGGATCGGGGTGAACCAACAATGTGGCATTCGCTAGAGCACTTTTTACTTCCGCGAAGGCGCGTTCGCGCTCCGGGGTCCATTCGACCGTGTTGGAAGGCTTTTGTTTTCTGAGCGCGGCATACAGGGGCTGCATGAGTTGAGCTGCGCGGGGGAGGAAACGGTTGTAAAAATTCACCATTCCCAAAAATTCTTGCAGCGATTTGACCGTTTGTGGTCGTGGAAAATTTTTTACCGCGCGGACTTTGTCTGGCAACGGGACTGCCCCCTTCGGTGAAACTCTGTGTCCCAAAAAATCAATTTGTGACACGCCGAATTTGCATTTGGCTGGACTGATTATTAACCCGTGCTCTTCTAGTCTCTGAAAAACTGTAGTGAGGTGTTGTTCGTGTTCTTCCTCTGATGGGCTGGCTACCAGCATATCGTTGAGGTAGACAAACACGAAGGGGAGGTCGCGTAATACCGTGTCCATCATACGCTGAAAGGTTTGAGCAGCGCCTTTGAGGCCGAACGGCATCCGCAAAAATTCAAAAAGACCGAAAGGGGTTATTACAGCCGTTTTAGGAATGTCTTCCGCTCGAACGGGGACTTGGTGATAGCCGCGGACCAGGTCTATTTTAGAAAAAATGTGCGCACCCGCCAGATGTAGTGAAAAATCTTGGATGTGAGGAATTGGGTAGCGGTCATGCGCTGTCGCATTGTTTAATCTGCGGTAATCGCCGCAAGGTCTCCAAGAACCGTCGGTTTTCGGGACCATGTGGAGTGGCGATGCCCAGGGGCTTTTCGAACGTCTAATAATGCCTAATTTTTCCAGGGTGGTAAACTCGTCCCGTGCTATGGCGAGCTTGGTCGCGTCTAAGCGCCAAGCTTTGGCAAACACGGGTGGGCCTGCTGTGGGGATGAAGTGTTCAATCCCGTGTTTCGCTTCTGTTGCTGAAAATTTGGGAACTGTGAGTGCTGGAAATTGGGTGAGGAGTTGGTCAAACTTACCTCCTGCTGTTGTGACGCTGGCCTGCACGTGTGGTGGAGAAACTCGAGCTGAGCAGGGGATAGAAGAAAATGACAGTGCATTAACCAAGCGCCTATTTGCTAGATCGACTAACAACCCATGTGCACACAAAAAATCAGCGCCCAACAAGTTAAAACTCACCGCCGCTACAATAAATGTCCATCTATAGTTGCGGCCGTGGATGAGAAGAGGCAAGTCCCTTTCACTGAAAGTGTCGACGATCGAGCCGTTGGCTGCAATCGCTCTGTTTCCCCGGGGTCCCATGGCCCGGTCTGCGGGGGAAGGGGTGATGAAGCTCACCTGAGCTCCGGTGTCGATGAGGAACCGTCTCCCGGTGCGTCCGTCAGTCACATAAAGCAGCTTATTCGTCTCGCCGAGAGCCGTAGCTGCTGACCATTTCTTGAATTTGCAGGGGGGCATGCATTTGTGTGCCCTCTCGGCGAAACGTTGATGAAAATAGCAGAGGTTGTTGCGCTTGCTGCGTCTTGGTCGCGCCGCTGCCATAGTGGGCGGGCTCTGCTCCGCTGTCTGCGGTTTTCCGCTGCTCTGGGCCTCCACGCTGAAATCTGCAGATGCTGCTGTGGCCATCTGATCGCCGCAGGCGTTGATGAGCCGCTGCGCTTCTCGGGCCAGCACGCGGAAGTCCTGCTGGGTGCTGCACCGCATGTTGGTCAGTGTCCCTCTCATGTGTGGCGGCAGAGTGCTGAGGAAGATATGCCGGAAAAAGAAGTTGTCGTTGTCCGCTTCCTTAAGCTGCAGCATGTCCTCCATGAGGGCCTTTGGTCTGCATCCTCTGTGGCCGTAGATCGCCAGAATCTTCTCTGCTCTCTCCTCGGCTGAGGGGACGAAGTTCTCAATGATGGTCGCCTTTAGTTCCCTGTATTTGTCGTGGGTGGGTGGTTGTTGAATTATGCTCCGCGCGCATCTATGCGTGGTGGTGTCGAGTTTGGCGACGATGTGGTAAAACTTCGTCTCGTCCGCCGTTATGCCCGCCAGTGCAAACTGAGCATCAGCTTGCTGGAACCACGAGCTCGGGTCGTTTTGCCAGAATTCTGGCAGCTTGACGGTGACGGCGCTTGTGTGGGCCGTCCCTGATGTGTCTGCCGGGTTAGAGCGCCTTTCTTCTGCTCTCACGGCGGAGCTGGGGATGGTGCTCGGTTGAGCCCTCTCTGTAGATTCTGCCGTGGGGGAACGTCTTCCATTCGTTCCCCTGTCTGCATGGGCGCCGGCGCTTGCCTGGGTCGTCTCCGATGAGTTAATCGCGGGAGAACGTCTCTGTTCCATCCTCACGTCTGGTCACCAGTGTAGGAAGCTTGAAATGAAGAAGCGATGTGATTTTATAAATCAAAGTTTAATATCAGCTTCACCTCCCTAACAAGTCTCATCTCGGTGCAGAAGCAGAATAAGAGGTCGAGCGCAGTCAGACCTTCATACTTATACCCACACTCAACAAAAGACATTGCATATCAAAGCTGACATCCCGCATTAACATAATCCCCCCTCCATTGTCCTCCGTCTCCTCCACCTGACCCTGGGTGGTCAGGGAGTTCGATCCTGTCTCCACCGCTGCGACTCCGTCTGTTCTTTGATCCTCGCTGGCGGTTGAGACCTCTTGTCCTGTTCTGAGGCGTGAGGTCATTCCACATATGTAATCACTAAACATTCTAATATGTCTATACATATGTAGGTATGGAATATATGATTAATATAAGCCACATTGAACTTTATTTTTTTAAATATTAATTTCTGAAAAGAGAAGAATCAGGTTTATGAGTCTTTAAGTGAATTTATAATTGTATCTAATATAAATCAGTGTTCACATCATTGTCAACCCAGGCTCAGGAAATATGCATTTCTTTTTACCATTGATATTTTACCATGACAGGGGTCACCAAATTAAACTGCAAAAGGTCCGATAAGTCGGTCCTCCTCCCCGGCTGAGGTCCGAACTAGGTGTGGGAATCTTTAGGCACCTCATGATTCGATTAGGCTGCGTGTCCACCAAACGCGTTTTTTCAGCTCTGGGCAGTTGTTTTCCATTCATTCTCTATGTAGTCCAGCGCTTACAGCGCTGAGTGCCCACGGCGCTGAAACGCTCTCGGTTGTGGCCGTTTTTTGTTGGGGCGCTCAGGGCATTCAGTGTTGAAAAATATTCAACTTTTCAGAGTGCAGCTGAGCTTGTCAGTCAGACCTTTCTAAGCAGCCAATCAGAATTGAGGAAGGGCGGGACATACTGGAAGAAGACGACTGATATGATGGCGGAGGAGAGGCAGATACTCGCTGTATCAGACAGTTCGGTATTGTTTGATCTCACGCTAAAAGGCTATCATGATCAAAATTTAAAACTGAGTCATAGTTAATCTAAAATACTCTTTGAAATGGGCACCAAGTCGCAACTCCTGCACAAGACGGTGGTACTCTCCCAGCCAATTTCTCGACCTGTTGATGTCATGCATTCAGACTCTGATTTTCTTTCCCGTTTCATCAAATTTGTCATCCAGAGCTGCCGCAAATGCCAGAATGTGTTTCCTGTATGTAGAATATGTAGAAAGAAAGTGGCTGACAGCACTTAGCCACTCCTTAAGATCTCAGTTGTTCATCGTAGAATATGTATGTGTGCCGCTGGGAATCTCGGGTATTCTGGCTACAGCTTGTGAGAGCTAGCGGCACGCCTCTTGAGGGATGCACAAAAATAAAGCTCGTACTCTGAACCTCACGTGAATTGGTGTGTATCTTCGATCCCTCTACATGGTGTCAGAAGTCAGCCTCTGCCCAGCATGTCGCAGAACCTCTGACGGATTGATCCACTCGTCTTTGACGAAAACATCGCAGACAACTGGGTCAAGTTTAAACGCGAATGGCGCGTTTACAGCATCGCGGGGCTAACGTCAGCTAGCAAACAGGTGAAAGCGTACACGCTCCTCAACCTCGCCGGTCCCGATGCGCTGGACAAGTACGACACATTCGCCTTCGAACAAGGCGAAGATCCGGAGGATCCAGACACACTGGTAAAGAAATTTGATGAAATTTGCCTTCCTATAAAAAACGTCATTATGGACAGACATGCGTTCAATACTACAGGCCAGAAACCACACCAGTCTATCCAGTCATATGCAGCCACGTTAAGGTCTCTGGCCAAGAAATGTGAGTTTGGCCCGTTACATGATGAACTGATTAGAGACAGGTTGGTGTGTGGCGTCCGCGATGACACCCTCCGCACCCAGCTACTGAAAGAAAAGAAATTGACGCTAGATGCAGCCATTGAGATGTGTGTGCTACATGAGCAATCTGAAAAGGGCAACATGGAACTAAAGAAGGAAAAAGATGACAAAGAAATGAAAAAGGAAGGAAACCTGTGTGCAGTGCTATTCAACCTGTGCTCAAACTGCAGTGGGCAACACCCACCCAGTCGCAGCAGCTGCCCAGCTTTCAATAAACTCTGCAACTCGTGTGGAAAATGGAACCACTTCTCCAAATGCTGCAGATCGAGCGGGGAGCGTAAACCCAGCGCACAGCGTGGGCAGCAGCCGAGCAGACCACCCCACACCCCATGCAGAGGAGGATACGCGCACAAAATAAGTGAACTGGACACAGAGGCCGCACATGACCCAGCCGAACTCTTCTACTGTGAAAGTGTGGAAACGGCTACAGAAAAGGGCGAGATATTCACCATGCTGTCGTTCTCCACCACTGGAAAACAACTGAAAGTAAAGATTGACACTGGGGCTCGGTGCAATGTGATCTCCAAAGCCGCTCTTGACCACACCGACCCCAATGCGGGCATCGACCACAGCCATATAACCAACCTCGTGGCCTACGGAGGACAGGTAATAAGAACAATGGGCATGGCTACTGTGCATCTCACATGCGGGACATTACACTTTCATGTTGTTGACAGTGATGTGAAACCTCTTCTCGGTCTCATTGATAGTGTAAAACTGGGCTTTGTGAAACTGGGACCAAATGTGCATGCACTCCAACAGGGGGCGCCAGAACTGACAGAATACAGAGACTTGTTTGACAACAGCACTGTAGGCAAGCTTCCGGTGGTGTACCACATGCGTCTGGACGACACAGTGCACCCCACGATCTGTGCTCCCAGGCGGGTACCACTAGCAATGAAGGACAAGATCATTCAGGAGCTCAACAGAATGACCAAGCTGGAAATCATCAAACCAGTCCACGAACCCACAGAATGGGTATCCGCAATGGTGGCTGCCTGCAAGAAGGATGGCAGCATCCGGCTGTGCATCGATCCAGTCCATCTCAACAAAGCACTTCTCAGGCCCCACCATCCCATGAAAACAGTCGAACAAGTGATAGCTGACATGCCGGGCGCCAAAGTGTTCAGCGTCCTAGACGCAAAATGTGGATTCTGGAAGGTGCCACTCAGCAGCGAGTCCTCCAAACTGACCACGTTCATGACACCAGTGGGCCGGTATGCTTTCCTCCGAATGCCCTATGGGATATCGACGGGGAGTGAGGTGTTCCAGAGGTGCATGGAGCAACTCTTTGAAGGGCAGCCATGTGCAATTGTTGTCGACGACATCCTTATCTGGGGCAGCACTACAGAGGAGCATGACGTGCGTCTACATCAGGTCATGGAGAGAGTGCGTGCCGTCAACCTCAAGCTGAACCCAGACAAATGCCGCTTCAGGGTGTCTGCAGTCTCATACGTGGGGCACCTGCTCACCGACCAGGGGATCAAACCGGAACCTGCCAAGACTGCCGCGGTTCGCCTGATGCCTCCCCCAGAGGACAAGCATGGGGTCCAGAGATTCCTCGGCATGACAAACTACCTGTCAAAGTTCATCCCAGGCTACAGCGAAGTCACAGCACCCCTGCGTCAGCTCCTCCTTCAAGATGTGGACTGGGTCTGGCAGGAGCATCACACAGCGGCCTTCAACAAACTCAAGGACCTTCTCACCAGCCCCCCAGTCCTTCAGTATTTCGATGTACACCAGCCAGTGGTGCTGTCTGCTGATGCCTCTCAGCATGGTCTAGGGGCTGTCTGCCTACAAAACAACAAACCTGTGGTGTTTGCCTCCAGAGCCCTCACGGAGACAGAGGGGCGCTACGCACAAATAGAAAAGGAGCTCCTGGCTCTACTCTACGCCTGTCAAAAATTCCACGACTACATATATGGCCGTCCTGTGACAGTGGAGACCGATCATCAGCCCCTCATCACCATACTGCAAAAGCCCCTCCACTCTGCATCCACCCGCCTCCAGAGAATGATGCTGAAGCTGCAGCGTTACAACCTTCAGGTTACCTACAAAAGAGGCAAAGAACTGTATGTTGCAGACACCCTCTCACGTGCACATCTGCTGGCTGCTGACCAGACCGACAGTGCTGAGGACTACGATGTCATGACGGTGGAGGTGCTCTCCTCAAGAAGACTGGAGGAACTGAGACGTGAAACACTGGCAGACCCTACATGCCGCCGGCTAGCTGAGGTCATCACCACAGGCTGGCCTGACTCGTCAAAGAAACTGCCTCATGATCTCAGACTATTCTACAGCATGAGAGATGAGCTCACGACGGACAATGGCCTGCTGCTTCGCGGTCTACGCTTCGTCATCCCCCACTCTTTGCGACACTACTACGTCAAACAGCTGCATCAAGGCCACCCTGGCCCCGAAGCAACAAAACGCAGGACCCGAGAAACCATGTTCTGGCCCACAATCAACCAGGACATTGAGAATGAGTTCTCCAAATGTGCTCCGTGTAATGCACTGCGACCTCACCAGACAAGAGAGCCTCTGCAACTACATGATGTACCTGACCTACCGTGGGCCCTCACGGCAGCTGACGTCTTCGAGTGGGAGGGAAAAGAACACCTGGTGCTTGTCGACTCGTACTCTGGCTGGTATGAAATGGATCAGCTCCCCAACACCACTACTGTAACCATCATCACCAGGCTGAAACGGCACTTTGCCACACACGGTGCACCTCAGCAGCTCATGACTGACAATGCTGCATATTTCACTAGCAGGGAATTCCAGGAATTTGCCCACACATGGGACTTTACCCACGTCACCAGCAGCCCCCACTACCCACAATCAAATGGGTTAGCTGAAAGGGCCGTTCGTTCAGCCAAACACCTGCTGGAGAAATGTGCACGTGATGGTACAGATGTCTATGTCGCCCTACTCAACATACGAAACACACCAAGAGATGGACTGCCCTCGCCAGCGCAGCGCTTGCTGTCTCGGCGCACAAAGACCCTCTTTCCCATGACCAAAGCAATGTACCTACCCAAGGTGCAAACACAGGTGCAGGCTGCTCTTACCCACGCAAGGCAGCGACGCAAGGCACACTACGACAAATCAGCCAAACGCTTAACACCACTGCAAACAGGGAACACGGTCAGGATGCAGACGCCCAGGGGATACGACCGGCTCGCAGTGGTCACGGGAGCTGCAGCACAACCCAACAGCTACCAGGTCCAGGTCGGGGATGCCACGTACACAAGGAACAGATGTCATCTGCTACTCACCCCGGAGACCTACATCCCTCATACACCAAGCCTCCCATCTAGCACCACTCCAGACCGACCAGCGGATCCACAGCCTGTCGTCGCCCAGCCAGAGGTGGCCCCAGCCAGGAAGGCGTGATCATCACCCGTTCAGGAAGAGTATCGAGGCCCAACACCCTCTACAAAGACTACACCACCTAGACACCTTCACTCACTCACACTCACACACACTCACTCACTCACTCACTTAAAAAAGTGTCACTGTACAATGTCACTGTTCATTCTTCATGCACGTTCTTATTCACGTTAAGTTAATGAATTTGTAATATAGTTGAATATTGTTATTCTGGCATTCCTAACTTCCCCTCATGTGCCTTACCCTAATAGGAGCACTTAGGCTGTTCTTTTATCTGTCAAAACTGCCAACCTCCCCTGTTTGTTATACTTTATTGAGAGGGGGGATGTAGAATATGTAGAAAGAAAGTGGCTGACAGCACTTAGCCACTCCTTAAGATCTCAGTTGTTCATCGTAGAATATGTATGTGTGCCGCTGGGAATCTCAGGTATTCTGGCTACAGCTTGTGAGAGCTAGCGGCACGCCTCTTGAGGGATGCACAAAAATAAAGCTCGTACTCTGAACCTCACGTGAATTGCTGTGTATCTTCGATCCCTCTACACTGTACATTGTTATTTAGAGACTGTTCATACTGCTATTATAAAAGTCTCGATGGGCAAAGCAGAAGTGGTGAGCTGAGAGTGACCCGCTGTTGCTGGGAAGTGGGGCACAGACTTTTTCCCCAAAACGCAGCGCACAAACGCTGAGAAAACCCCCCCCCAAAAAACGCTCAGGGCGGTCGGCTGACAAAAACGCGTTTGGTGGACACGCAGCCTTATGGTTCACAACTCCGACTTGATTCTAAAACAATTCTCAGTGCATCTTGACACATTTTTTTTTTCTATTCAAGATTTTTCCCTCCCACTGTGTGACAAGTTGGCCCTTTTAAAGCAAAGTATTTACTTCCAACATCTTTTATTAAAACAAATAGAAGAGAAACCTGACCCATGGTGGGCAGTGGTGGCCTAATGGTTAGAGCTGTGGACTGGTGAGCGGAGGGTAGCAGGTTCGATCCCTCGATTGGCAGGATTAGATCTGGGTGGGACAGATAACACAGCAGTGTTTGCCCCACTGTGGTGCTGTTGAGCAAGGCCCTTAACCCCAACTGGAGCTGCTCAGTGGTCACAGGTCAGTCTGTGGTTGTACTGGGTAGCTTCCTGGAAGCATCCTTGAAAAAGAGAGGTTGTCTCTCAATGGAAATACCCTGTATAAATAAGGTAAAATTGTGGGCACATATGCGGTTTCCATATGCTTCACATGCTTGTTACTGTATGCTTATTGTTTACTGCACGTCTCAGAGGAACAAAAGGTCTGAACCTCCTAGGGGTGGTAGGAGGATGCAAAGTCTGGCCTTTTGTATGCAGAGAGACGGCCATAAAGGATTTCCTGACCACCAGGACTTCAGGGGAGACAGAAGACCTGAAGGGGGGTGCATTGTGTTTTGGGATGTAAAGACAATGCGACTGTTTGCTTTGATGTCCTGGGGTATAAAGAGGACAGCTGTGGGGGCAGCTCTTCCCCTTGTCTGTTTTTAGATGTTGGAGAATGTGGTTGTAAATAAAACTGATTTTGAGTAATAAACTCAGCCTCGTCTTTCCACACAATCTCCACAAAATAAACCTGGACAAATTTCTCTCAAAATGTGCTTTAAAGAACTGTCATTCTTTCAGAAGACCACATCTGTCTCCAGCCAGGCCAGGATCATTTAACTTGCTTTCATACATTATTTTATTAAGCTCATGTTTTAGCTACTTTTAGCTCTATATTAATTTTTAAACAAAAAATATTAAAATGAATTCTTTGTTCAATTTCAAACAAAACGTAATATAAAATTTTAGAATACAGGAAAACACTAAATGTGTTTGTTGACTCCAAATAAATAGGTCTAAAATTCTAAAATCTATAACTAAAATCCTAAAAATGTTTGACAGGAGAACGCAAACTAAATTGTATTGCATTTATAGAAAGATTATCTAAAAAACTGAATTTCACAAAAAGTCCACCTCTATACAATATTTTCATTGCAGAAAAAAACTGTCAAACTAAGACAAAAAAATCGGACACAAAATATAATTCCACAGGACAAAATTTCTCAACATTTTTTAAAAATCTCAACAGTAAACTCTGTTACAGCATGGATGGAGCTGTAACTCCATGGTTACAGGGAGAGGGGAGGTGGAACTTTTTATGTTCAGTAACACATGGAGCTTTTTACAGAGTTTTTCCATGTCAGCCTTGTGTGTGTGTGTGTGTGTGTGTGTGTGTGTGTGTGTGTGTGTGTGTGTGTGGTGGGGGGGCACCAGCGAACCTGCCGGCCTTTTGCAACCCACTGCATACTCTCCAGGGTGGTTGGAGCCGCAGAGTCTCTGCAGAGAGTGGCATTCATGGGACAGCGAAGAGGGCAGTCTACAGCAGAAGGAGAGCAGCCAAGGGCCCGTGCCATAATCTGTCAGGTGGTCGCTGATGCAGCAGTTCAGTTCCACTTTTTCCCACCAAAATAAAATGGTCTTCCTTTTCCCCGAATTGTATCAAAAGGCTTCGGGGTCTGGACAGAGGACTCTCAGGGTCCAGCTCCGGACCGGAGTCTGCTAGTTGGTGACCCCTGGTATATGATTTTATTAGAAGTCAGCAAGTCCTCCACCAGTAAGACAACAGAGGTTGTTTGTTCCAAAAGATTTTACTGCAAATCCATAAACCATCTAGATCAGACCCTGGAACATAGATATGAGTGTAATATCCCTTTACACAAAGGTGCAGATCTGGCCAATTTTTTTTATCTGTCAATGACATTTAATGATTTCCACAATCTCCACAGTGTCCTCAGACTTTTGACTCATTCCAAAACACGCACGGATCTCCTAAATGATCCCTAAGATCAAAAATTGGTCCAACATCTCAAAATTCTCCATGCTGTATTAAGGGGCCCCAAGAGTGTGTAGGTACAAGGTGTAGAAGACTGTAGACTCCAGACAGGTTCCTGTTTGATGCCATTACATGACTGAATTATTTCACTATAAAAACTCTTAACTTCACCTCTGTCTCCTCTGGCAGGGGGGAGATGACCATCAGAATCCTGCTGCTCTTTATCTAATTTTTCTGTTTCGGCCCTTGTGCAATTGCCGGGGGTCGAGAGGAGGACTATGGTGCTGGTTGACTCAGGGTCAGAGGGTAATTTCGTGTCTGCTGAGTTCGTTAAGCAGGTGGGCATTCCCACACGTAAATTGCCCCGTGGTCAGAAGATCACAACTATATCTGGCCATGAGATTGCAGTGGTCGCTTGCAGCATGGTGCCTATATCCATCCTCCCTTCCAGGAGTCACTGGGATGAACTGTCGTTCCTGGTTCCCCCCGTATCATCTTCCCTGGTGGTTCTTGGTTACCCGTGGCTCCACAGGCATAAGCCCATGATCAATTGGGACAAAAACATCATCTCTGCCTGGAGCCCATTTTGTTTGGCCCACTGTATGTGTTCAGCGGAGTGTTCCCCGTCTCTGTCCGTTTCCCTCATCCCAGCTGAGCCGCCGGACCACAGCCTCATTCTCCGGGCATATCACAATTTAGCTGAGGTCTTTAGCAAATCAAGAGCGTTGTCGCTGCCGCCTCACCACTTTTATGATTGTGCTATCGACCTCATCCCAGGGGCGAGGCTGCTGTCCAGCCGGCTGTATAGTATTTCTGGCCCGGAGAGGGAAGTGATGGAGCAGTGTATAAAGGAATTGCTGAACGCTGGCCTTATTTGGCCATCTTCGGCTCCGCTCGGAGCTGGATTCTTCTTCGTCGGGAAGAAGGATGGCTCACTGCGCCCGTGCATTGACTACCAGGAGCTCAACGCTATTACCATCAAGGATAAGTACCCTTTACCTTTGATTAATTCAGCATTCGAGCTTCTTCAGCGCTCACGGGTTTTCACCAAGTTAGACCTCAAGAATGTGTATCATCTGGTCCGCATTCGTGAGGGCGATGAATGGAAGACGGCTTTTACAACACACCAGGGGCAATTTGAGCACTTAGTGATGCCATTTGAGCTCACTAACGCCCCTGCCGTCTTCCAGTGGTTAAAAAATGTCCTCTGCGATATGCTTTACCAATTTGTCTTTGTCTGCCTCGATGATATTCTCATTTTCTCCTGCTCACCAGAGGAACATGAGGTCCACGTCAGAGCCATTTTACAAAGGTTCCTGGAGAACCAGCTTTACATTAAGGCTGAGAAGTGTGAGTTCTCCACAACATCTACCACCTTCTTGGGTTTCATCATGGCTGAGGGGGAGCATATTGCCAACCCGGCCAAGGTGAGGGCAGTGCTAGATTGGCCAACTCCTCACTCCCGTAAGGAGCTTCAACGCTTCCTCAGGTTTGCAAACTTTTACCGCAGGTTCATCAGGAACTACAGTGGGGTGGCACTGCTCTTGACGCAGCTGACCTCCGTTAAAGTCCCCTTTCGGTGGACTGAGGCAGCTGAACAGGCGTTTGCCAAATTAAAGTGCCTGTTCACAGAAACGCCTATCTTGGCCCAGGTCGACACGCAGCTCCAGTTCGTCCTCAAGGTGGATGTGTCTGATTTGGGGGTTGGCGCTGTGCTGTCACAGCGCACGCCCTCTGATCAGAGGCTTCGCCTGTGCGCATATTTCTCTCGTTGGCTTACGCTGGCCAAGAGAAACTATGACGTAGGGGACAGACAGCTGCTGGCCATTAAGTTGGCATTAGAAGAGTGGAGGCACTGGTTAGAGGGGGCCATTCACCCCATCGTTGTGTGAACCAACCACAAGAACCTTAAGTAATTGCGGTCGGCCCACCGACTGAACGCCAGGCAGGCTCACTGGGCGCTATTTTTCCAGCGATTTAATTTTACCATCACTTACCGGCCTGGCGCCTGGAACACCAAACCGGATGCGCTATCGCGCCAGTTTGATTCCGGGGAGGTAGCCCCCCCTTCCCCCTCCCAAACCATCATACCGCCTTCGTGTGTCCTTGGAGCCCTTACTTAGGATATCGAGCGGAGGGTCCGTCAGGCCCAGTCCCAGGAGCCTGTGCCAGTAGGGTGCCCCTGGAACCACCTGTACGCCCCGACCACCTTCCGCAGTGATGTCATCCAGTGGGGTCACACCAGTCACTCTGCATGCCATCTGGGCATCGCTCGAACTGTGGACTTTGTCCGGCGAACGTTCTGGTGGCCCACACTGTGGCGGGACGTACAAGAATATGTGAAGGCCTGTCAGACCTGCGTCTGGGGGAAATCAGACCCCGCCCCCCCCCCCCCAATCGGGTCTCCTCCACCCCCTCCCTATCCCTGGTCGTCTGTGGTCCCATATTGCCATGGATTTTGTGACAGGACTGCCCTTCTCCCACGGCAAGACTGTGATACTGACCATTGTGGATTGCTTCTCCAAGGCAGTCCACCTGGTGGCCCTCCCTAAACTTCCATCGGCCTTGGAGACAGCGGTCCTCCTCACCGATCACGTCATTTTTTTTTATTCTTTATTTAATATGGACATAACAAATTACATTAGTACAATCACAAAGAGAGACCAGATGTTTTGCATATGTAGGTGTATATAGCACAAGTGCTAATTCTCAACACCAGTCCATAGGTGGCTTATATAGGTCATAAATTAACCTATACATACAAAATTTATAAGCTAATTAAAATTACAAATACATTACAAATTATAAATAGAGCAAGAGATCCATGACCACAACAAACACAACAATTCAGACTAGACATGCATACATTGCTGGTGGGATTTTAGCCAATCTTTAACGCCTCTGTTGAAGAGGTTGGCATTTGTCTCCAATTTTAAGTGAGTTGGCAGCGAGTTCCATAAGTATGCCCCTTTTATGGAGAAAGCAGACCATCATCATCATCATCCAGGTCCACGGCATCACTGTTGACATTGTGTCTGACCGGGGTCCACAATTCACATCCTAGGTCTGGAGGGCCTTTTGCCGTACCCTGGGAACCACTGTGAGTCTTTCTTCAGGAAATCATCCTCAGAGCAATGGGCAGGCGGAGCACACCAATCAGTCCTTGGAGGCCACCTTGCGGTGCGTAGCAGCTGATAATCCCTCATCTTGGAGCACACATCTGACCTGGGTGGAGTACTCCATGAACTCTGCGGTATCCTCAGCGACCGGACTCACCCTGTTTGAGGCGTCGTTAGGGTACACGCCGCCTCTCCTTCCGATGGCCAAGATGGAGGTCTTGGTCCCATCTGTAGGGGCCCACGCTCGACGCTGCGACGCATCTGGAGGTCTACTCGGGCCGCCCTGGCCCGCACCACGAAATGCACCCGGGTCGCTGCTGATAGGAGACAGGTGCCGGCACCCAAGTACATCGCTGGACAGCAGATCTGGCTGGCAGTGAGTCAGATTTCACTAAAAGAGAAATCTAAGAAGCTGTCCCTCTGCTTCCTTGGGCCATACACCATCTCCCAGGTGATTAACAATGCGTCGGTCCAGCTCAAGCTGCCCAGACCCTACGGGTGAACCCTACCTTCCACGTCAGTCACATCAAGGCCCTCTCGGCCAGCCCTCTCTGCTCCCCCCCCCCCCCGAAGCCACTTCCCCTACCTCAACTCATTGGCGGCCACCCCGCCTACAATGTACGGCGGATTTTGGATGTTTGCCGCCGGGGCCGGGGCCTACAGTATCTAGTAGACTGGGAAGGCTATGGCCTGGAGGAATGATCCTGAACTCCCTTGTCGCAAGTGCTGGACAAGGAGATGCTCCGAGCCTATCGTCGTGCACACCCGGAGAAGCCCTCCGGATTGCCAAGAGGCGTTCCTAGAGGGGGGCCCCCTGTCATGGGCAGCGGGAGCGCTCCCCTCCCGTTCTACCTTACATTCTCTAACTCATCACAACACCTGAGGCTGAAGACACACCTGCACTCGCTCATCAGCCAGCGTACTTAAGGAGGCTCTCTCCTCACAGTCAACACTGGCTCGTCTGGGTATACTGCCCGCTATAGGCAAGCAAGTCTAAGTAATAAGTGTGGAAATGTCTCACCTTATTTCTCCTTTTCCTCAGGTTGCTGCCACCGTGTAGGTGTGTCTCTTGGACTGCGCGCGCTCTCCTGCCGCATCTCACCGTCCTTAGCTCGTACTCCACCTGGTCAGGCACCATCAGCTCATCTTCCCCCTTACCCTACTGGTTCGTCTATTCCTTGCTGGGTTCTGCTGTTCATCCTTGGATTTCCCAAGTAAGTGGCAATTTGGCTCGCCCATTTCCCCTTACCCCATTCCTCTGCTCACAGTTCGTGTCTTCTCTCCACAGAGCCATTCCTCTGGTGAATGACTGTTTCTGCAGCTGTGCACTTTGGTTTTTGAGATTTAATAAAACTTTCAAACGTGCCCGTCTGTGTGGTTCCTTCTGTGCTTTGGCATTGTGCACATGTGCTGTCAAGCTTTATTAATCATGACACTCAAGCTCTGCAGAGCCGTGGGCTCCCCCTTCGTCCGGTGACTGAGCTCCTGGGCCAATGGATGCTCAGAGGAGAGAGGAAGAGAGATGGAGAGGGTAGGTGAGTTGCCTTCAACAGCAGCAGGTGGAGAGGGCTCGGGGGACTGCTCCTTCTGAGTCTCCCTACCAGGAATCAGGCAAGACATTTCATTATGAGTTGGAGAGGAATGAAAATTAACTTGCCTCTTAGCCTGGCCATGGATGCTGCCTGCTGCTATACAGTGTGGGGTGTCATCCCTCTCCCTGGCTCCGGAGAGCTTGGACCCCATCATGGGGGGAATAGGAACCACCCTCGGCGTCATGGAGACAGAGACTTCCGGAGACGGCATGGAGAGCCTCCGAGCAGCGGAAGGAGCCATTGAGGAGACGGACTGTGCGGCAGCTGGAGAAGAAGGACAGGCTGGCATGATAGCCCGTGAGGACGAGCTGGAAGAGGGGGCTGCCACGGAAATGGTCTCACAGGATGAAGGACGGGCTGCTGACGAGGAGGAGATGGGGCTTCTCCGGCGATCCAGGGCTGGAGTCGAGGTGGGTTGGAGCTCCGGTGACAGGGGCGGGGCTGGAGCATACAGGCTGATGGAAGAGGACGGCTGCTTACGCCGCGAACGCCGCCTGCTCCAACGCTGACAATTCCCTCTCAGGCTCCTCCTTTGTCTGGAGCCCCAGGGTCGGTGAACACTCCGAGGGAGCAGGAGGAGATATGGAGAGGGTAAGTGGGATGACAGTGGCTACAGCAGGTGGAGAGACCTCTGCGGACTGCACACCCAGAGACTCTCTACCAGAGAGCAGGCAAGAATTTTCAATAATTTTAGAAACAGAAGGGAGGAAAACTTGCCTGTTCTCCTGGCTGACAGTGTCTCCTGCTGTAGCTAGCGAGGGGTATATCCTCACATTGGTTGTAGCGGGGCTGGACTCCTCCATTGACTGTGGAGAAGCCTCCTTGAACAGCGCTGGAGAGGAAATTACGGACACCGATCTCTCCTCCTCCAGGAGGCGATCAATCTCCTCCAGCAAAGTCAATCTGCGTTTCTCCCACTCCCGCAGAGAATGAGCGGACCCGAATTCTGGAGACGTGGGCAGGGCTGGAGCAGGAGAGCTGAGGAAGGAGGTATGCCTTTCACGTCCCAAACGCCTCTTCCGCATCGGGCGCCGCTTTGCCGCTGGTGATTCTCTCCCAGGTTCCTCTCTCCGCAGCGCGAGGATGGAATGAAGAATGTCCGCCGACTCAGGGAAAAACAACAGCTCGGGACATTCCTGTAATACCTCCGCTGCGGTATCCTGGATGACATGAACAGCCTCGGAGGAATACTGCCCCTGCACCCGGGAAAAGGCTTCCTTCAAACGGACCAGCCTATGCTGCTCCGCATCGCTCCAAAAGTCCATTATGGCTCCAACAGCAGGTAGGAAAAAATGCACAAAAATGAAAAAAGCACACTACGCACTTCTTGGGCTCTATTGGTGGCAGCTTACTGTCATGTTCGCTGCGTAAACTGCAACGCACATATAAAATAGCAGCAAGCCCAAAGCGCAGTTTGTAATGTGTTTTATTGACAAAAAGTAAATATGCCACAGAGTCCAAACAACAGTCACTATAACATGAACAAGACAACTGGCTCCAGCTTCATTGCAAACGTTGAATGCCAAACGCGCTCCAGACAGGGTAGGAGCGGAGAGGAAAGGCATAAACAAGGGAGGACTTATGGATATGTTGGAGCGGAAAGGCTCTGAGGAACAACACAATTCAGTCCAGGGAAGGAGTCAACTGTTGTGAGCCAGGAAGTCCATTGTTGACATTTGAAGCTGCCGCAACAACTGATCGCACACAACTGTTAATACCTGAGCCTAAATGGGAGCAAGTGGACACAGCTGTGAAGTGGCAGGAGCGTGACTGATTGAACTATGTGTGTGTGTGTGTGTGTGCGTGTGTGTGTGTGTGCGTATGTGTGTGTGTGCACAAGTGTGTATGTGGTGGACCAGAAAGCTGGTGAATGCCTGGTGAGAGGAGGTGTGGCTGTGGGACTGGCGGAGAGCAAGGCTCAATCCGCCAGCTGGTATTAATAAGCAATAATTAAACCCAGCAGCCACAAGTCATGGACGGGGTGACCACCCCAAACATGACAATAACTGCCTGACGCATAGCTGGGGGCAAGGTTGTGGTTGAGAGTGAGTCTTTGAAAACTGACAATAGTAAAGGGGAAAGCTGAGCCGAAAACTTTATAAAAAAATCTGTTGGATAGCCATCTGGCCGTGGAGATTTGCCACTTTTTTTTGCATGGACTTGATTGCTGAAGTTATTTCCTGGGTTGAAAAGTCCCTCTCCAGCTCCTCAGCCACATCTGAGTCTATGGTTGGAATATGCAATGTCCAAAAAAATTCTCAATTTCAACTGGGTCTGCCTGAGATTCTGATGTGTACAATGATTGAAAAAGGTTTGAAAACAGGAGTTAATTTTAAAATTATCTGTAATTTTTTTTTGCTCATTAATTGCAGAGATGGTCTGATTGGCAGTCCTTTGTCACAGCTGATGGGCAAGTATTCGTCCAATTTTTTCGCCATGTTCATAGCAACCATGCCGGGATTTTGAGAGAAGATATTTGGCCTGCTGAGTTGACAAAATGTCAAATTCTAATTGGAGTAGCATGCGCCTTTTCATTATTTCTGCGGATGGTTTGAAATTATAAGATCTATCCAGCTCCAGTATTTCATCACCCAGCTCCTTAATGCGTAGTGTATTTAATCTCTTTTTATTAGCACAATAGGCGATAATATGCTTTCAAAGAGTCCCAAATGATTAAGGGGGACATTCCTGGGGTTTGATTAATTTCTAAAAATAGTTTAATTTCGGATGATATAAATTTAGTAAAACACTCCTCGGAAAGAAGAAGAGGGTTGAGTCTCCAAGGACGGTAGTCAGATTGAGTGTTAGGAATACGCATTTTCATAATCAACAGGCTATGGTCTGAAATAACTATAGCTTCATAGTTGCATTTAGTTACACAGGAAAGTAAGTTCTTATCAAGGAAAAAATTATCTATGCGGGAGTAGCTCTTATGAACTGAGGAGAAAAAAGAATATGCCCTGGAAGTGGGGTTACAAAACCGCCAAATATCAGCTACGCCATATGACTTCAAAAACAGCTGTATACTGTAGCTTGTGCAGATTTAGAAAGGGAAGTTATAGAGGGGTAGCTACGGTCCAAGACAGGGGAGAGTGTGCAATTTATATCTCCACCTAAAATAAGGTGGTGTGTGTAGCGTCTGAATAATGGAGGACGGAGAGTTTTCTCTGTTGGACATTGAACACCCTTTATTGAACTTCACATCTCAATATATATCCCAGCCATAGCCCACCTGACGTCACTTACCCCCCAATGAGCTACGGCAAGCCCCAAAGTACAATTCCCATATGTAACATTCTCCCCCCTTACAAAGTTCCAGACCCTGCCCCACTTCAGTGAACCGATAAACACCAAACTCAACACATAAACATTACAATTTTTTTTCCACCATGTACATGTATAACGATAAACAGATAAACTCAACGGGCATCTGAGTAGACTGCCAGAATGCCCCACCTAGTTGGAGCAGATTATTCTGCCGCTAGTCCCAACTGGCGTCAAACAAAACAGTCCTTGTAACAAAGTCCTCCAGGTATCTAGGTCGAATTCTAGCCAGGCGTCCCCTAGGAGGGGACCCTGCACCTGGCACCATAGGCCTAGCCCGTGGGCTCTCATCCGTCAGGAGCCCCCAGTCTCAGCTCTCACTAAAACGTCCAGCTGCAGCTTCACCCCTCTGCTCCGGTGGCGACCTTCTCAGTCTACTGGCGTGCCACTGAGACCCGTCCTCAAGCTCAAACGTGTCTGGGTCCCGCTACTTCGTGATCTGCCATGGCCCCATCCACAGTAGCTGTAGCTTGTGGGTGTGGACAGGGTGTCTGACCCATACCCGGTCCATTTCCCTCAGTCCATGGTCCCTTGCCCTGTGCTTCCTGTCAAATCTCCGTTTCATTTTGTGTTGCTGTTTGGTAACCCGGCTCCGCACTGCTTCCGTGCCTTCTTGAGGACCTGTTGTTGGTGGTCTCAGCCGGCTCACTGGCAAGGATAATTCGAGCCCCAGCATGAGAGCTACCGGGGAACAGCCTGTCGTAGCGTGGGCAGATGCTCTATAGTGCAGTAACGTGTTTTGCAGGGTGTCCGAGAATGTGAAACCATCTGCCAAATGGGCTCTCAGTCCATTCTTCAACGTCTCATTGAACAGCTCAATGCCTCCGTTGGCCTGAGGGTGGTAGAACGCCATCTTCACATGTTCCACGCTTCTGTTACCCAGAAACTCATCAAACGCCCCAAAGATAAATTGCAGGCCATTGTCCATCGTAACCGTGCTCGGGGTCCCCCACCTAGCAAACAGGGACGTCAGGAACCCTGTGACTACTTCCGTCTTGACAGAGTTGGTTGAGTTTACCTCCGGCCACTTCGAGAACACATCATACGCCATGAGCAAGAACTGGCTCTTCGAAGGCGCCGCATGCAGTTCGCCACAGATATCTAACTCAACGTGCCTCCAAGATCCTTCCGGATACGGCACTGGCCGCAGTGGTGGTGGAGGTGGTACGGCCGCCCTGCCTCCGGCGCCATTAAAAAAACCCCCAAAACAAAACATTAAATTTTTTTATTTTTTTTATTTATTTTTTTTTTGTAATTTGAATTTTATTGGGTTTTCAATTTAGAAAATAAAACAGAGACAAACAAACACACAAAAAAAACAAAGAAAAAAAAACAACAAAAAAAAAAACAAGTATACCCAGTGAGAGGATAAAACATTCCATTTCCACCCTAATACTCTTAAGATGATTAGCTTAATCTACTACACCTATAAAGGTAAGATAGGATCCCCACTTATTATAGAAGCTGTCCATCCTGTCCAGAAGCTTATATGAAAGGCGTTCTAGTGCAGCAAGCTTGCCCAACTCCCTGAGCCATTGAGCTACGGGTGGGGCAGAGGAAGATTTCCAGTAAAAAGTGATCAACTTTCGGCCCAGCATCAAAGCAGTCTGAATCCACTCGGCATCAGAGATTGGGTCCTGAATCATTGATGGATCCCCAAGGACAAAAAGTCTCTGAGTAAATGGCACTTCTTGCTTAACAATTGTCATAATATGTCTATGGATCTGCAACCAAAAGTCCTGTATTACCGGACAACTCCAGATCATATGGATTAACGTCCCCTCCCCCTGTAGACATCTCCAGCAGCTTGAAGAGTGAGTGAGATTCGCTCTCAACATTTTACGAGGTGTCCAGTAAAATCGATTCAAAATTTTTTTTTTTTTTTTTTTTTTTTTTTTTTGTAACTTAGATTTTTATTCATTTTTCATCATATATAATGCATTCAGATCACATTCTACATTTAAAAAACAAAGGGGTTAGGGTAGGGAAAAATAAAAAAAAATAAACAAAATAAAAATAAAAAATAAAAAAAAAAAAAAAAATAAAAGGGGGGGGGGGACAAATGTTGGAGCATCAAGTTTTTAGTTTCCATCTCTTAATTCTTCTGGTTTTTTCAGTGTCTTTGGTTATTCTTTCAATTTCTGCCTCGTTGTTGCACTTTGTAGTGTGTCCATTTCCGCCATTTTTTCTCCCATATTCCTTCTTGCATTCTTCGTCGATATGTTAGTTTTTCCATCATACGTATGTCCTCAACAATGTCAGTCCATTGTTCTTGGTCAGGAAGAACTTCTGATCGCCATTTTTTTGTGATAGTTTTTTTACATGCAATCAACAAGATTTTAACTAGATATCTGTCCTCAGCCTGTATAACACTGTCTTTTTTAAGATCACATAAGTACATCAGGTTACAGTTCATTGGTATATTATATCCTAATATCCTCTGTATTGTCACATGCATAGATTTCCAAAATGATGATATTTTGTAGCATTTCCAAAACATATGTGAGTGGTCTGCATTTTGAGCCCCACATCCCCTCCAGCATAAAGATTGGGTATTTGTATATTTTCCTTGAATCTGTGGTGTAATGAAAAAGCGAATCAGGTTTTTCCATCCAAATTCCCTCCATGCCCTTGAATTTGTTGATGTGTGTTGTGTTTTCCATATTTCCTGCCAGCTTTCTTCTGTTATGTTTAAATTGAGCTCTTTCTCCCATTTCTCCTTTATATAGTTACTTGTATGATTGTTTGTCATAAGTTTCTGATATAGTTTTGAAATAATTCTTATTTTATTTCCTGCATATGAGCTTAAAATAAGTTGTATAATCTCGTTCACATCTGTTTGGAGGTTATGCCTAATCTTCTTCATATAGTAATCTCTCATCTGCAGATATCTGAAAAATTCCGATCTTTCTAATTTAAATTTTCTCCTGATATTTACAAAGCTCCCGAGATCTTTTTTTCCGATATTGCCCCATGCTGTGATTCCCTTGTTCACCAGATTTTTGTATCCCCTATCTTGTTTTGCCGGTTCAAACTGACTGTCAAATGCTACCCATTTCAATAGTTTTATGTCTTCCCTTATATTATATTTTTGTACTATTTTATACCACAGTTCTAAAGTAAATTTAGTGATTGGGTCTATTTGTTTGATTTGCTTATATGCATCTTTATCCCCTATTATGCTTTGTACTGGGAGTCCCTCAATTTCCTTTTCCATTTCTTTCCATTTTGCCTCATATCCCTCGTCGCACCAACATATGATATATCTTATTTGTGCTGAGTAGTAATATTCCTTTAGACTCGGTAGGCCCATGCCTCCTTTCTCTTTTGGTAATTGGAGGGTTTTATATTTCACTCTTGGTTTTTTACCTCCCCAAACAAATCTCGATATCATCCTGTCCCACTTTGAGAATTGGGCATCTGGAATCTCTGTTGGTATAGCCTGGAAGAGGTAAAGTAATCTAGGTTGTATGCTGATTTTGACTGTCTCAATTTTTGAATTCAGATCCATATTTAAGATTGACCATCTATCAATATCTTTTTTTATTTCTTGTTCCAACCTATCATAGTTTGCTTTATATATTTTGCTTAGGTCTTTAGGTATGTTCACTCCAAGGTATTTTATTTCTTTTTGCTTCCAGTTTAGTTTGATCTTATCAGTTATCTGGTTTAGAGGGTTATAGTGGAATGTCAGTACTTGTGTTTTTGTTATGTTTATCTTGTATCCTGATAATTTTCCAAAATTTTCTATCAAGTTCATCATTTCCATTATTGATTTATCTGGTTGTTCAAGGTAAACTATAATATCGTCTGCAAATAGCCCAATCTTGTGTTCCGCCCCCTTTATTGTTACACCTTTTAATTTCTTATTTTGTCGTATCGCTTGAGCCAGTGGCTCTATGAACAGAGCAAACAAGGTGGGCGATAAGCAGCATCCCTGCCTAGTTGATCTTTGTATATTTACTTTGTCTGTTAAGCTACCGTTTATCTTGATTCTTGCCACAGGTTCTTGATATAGCGTCCTTATGCATTGTACTGATTTTTCGTTAAATCCAAAGCGCTCCAGTACACTATATAGGAATTTCCAGTTAACCCTGTCAAATGCTTTTTCTGCATCTAAACTCATTATTACTGCGCTTTTCTTTTCTTTATGTATTTGGTTAATTATATGTATTGTTCTCCTGATATTGTCATGTGTTTGGCGTCCCTCTATGAATCCAGTTTGATCATCTTCTATCAATTCCGTCAAGAATGTCTTTATTCGTTTACATATAATTGTTGTGTATATTTTATAATCTACATTTAATAAAGAGATTGGTCTATAGTTTCCGCATTGTTCTTTATCTTTCCCTGGTTTTAAAATAACTGAAATGATTGCTTCGTTCCATGTTGGAGGTATTTTGTTGTTGTTCAGCGTCCAATTAAATGACTTTAGGAGTTGTGGCATGAGTTCTTCTATAAACAGTTTATAAAACTCAGATGGGTATCCATCACTACCTGGTGATTTACCGTTTTTAAGTGACTTAATCACATCTCTGATCTCTTGTGTTGTTATTTCTGCTGTTAGTTTTTCATTTTGTTGATTTCCTATTGATGGCAAGTCCAATGTGTCTAGAAATTTTTTGATATCTTTAGTATTTGTTTCTTCAGGTTGCGAGTATAGTTCTTGGTAGAAATTATGGAAAATTTCTTCGATGTTTTCTGGGTTAACTGTGGTTTTATTTGTGGTGGGGTCTTTAATCTTGTATACATTATTCATTGTTTGTTGTTTTCTTAACCGTTTTGCCAGCAGTTTTGTGGCTTTTGGCCCCGTTTCATAATATTTTTGCTTTAGATATCTATTTTTCCTTTCAATTTCATCCATTTGTGTTTCTTTTATCTTTGTTTTTTCTTCTTTAATTTCTTGATATATTTTTGGATCATTTGTGCTTTGATGTTTACGTTCTAATTCCCTTAGTCTCTCACATCTTTGTTCATACGCTTCCAGCTTAGTCTTATTTGCTTTTCCTGTTTCAACAATTAATTTACCCCTTAACACGGCTTTTAGTGCGTCCCATAGTATTGTTGGGTCCACTTCTTCATTGTCATTCTCTTGGATATATTCGTTTATGTTTATTTTTATTCTTTCTTTCATTTTCTCATCATTTAACAGTCCTATGTTAAGTTTCCATGTTGTTTGTCGTTTTCTATTGTTTAAATATATTTCCATGTATATAGGATTATGATCTGATATTTCTGCCCCTCCAATCCAACAATTTCTCACCCTGTGTCTGTCACCTTCATTCATAAGGAAGTAATCTATTCTAGAGTGTACTTTATGGGCTGCTGAATAATGTGTATAGTCTTTTTCGAGTGGGTGTAGGTCCCTCCATATGTCTACCATACCCATTTCTGCCAGTGAGGTTCTTATGAACTTTGTTACATGTTTTTTTGTCTTCTTAACACTTGTTGTGTCAACTTCATGATCCATGACAGCATTTAAGTCTCCTCCACAAATTAGGACTCCTTCACTGTGTGTTGCTATGAGATCAAACAGATGTTGAAAAAAACCCTTGTCACTTTCTGGTGGGGCATAGATGTTCACTAATGTGATCTGCATACCATCTATTCTTCCCTTTATTATTACATACCTGCCTTCTTTATCCTGGATTTCCTGTTCACTTTCAAATTGTATTTTGTTTGAGATTAGTATCATAACCCCCCTTTTTGCTCCTCCCTTAAATGAACTGTAGTAGGAGTTCTTATAGCCAAATCTCTTTAGTTTCACATGTTCTGCCTTGCTCAAATGTGTCTCTTGCATAAATATAATTTCAGCTTTTTCCTTCTTGAATTTTCTTATTATTCTTTCCCTTTTAACAGGTGAGTTCAGACCATTCACGTTTAGTGTCATTATCTTAAGATTTTTACCCATATTCATGTTTTTCCATTTTTTTAACTTGTGCTCCTAGCCCCTTTAACAACAAAAATAACACATATTTATATAAAAACACATTAAAAAAACTCGACCTCCGTACTTTGGGCCTTTCTTCTGCCCACTGGTCCCTGTTGGTGGGTGGGGGGTTTGTCTTCACAGAGTGAAGGGCCCTCCCTAGACTTCTAATTACTATCAAAGTAATAGTCATAAGTCTAGAAATGTCCAACAAATATCACTTAAACCTCTCCTAGCCGTCTGTTTCTCTTTTACCTTGTCTTCTTGGCCTTCATTTCTTCTGTGCCTTTCTTAATCTTTGTTATGATCTAGGCTTTCAGTTGAAAGCCTTGTAGCTTGTCCTGGGCCCGCTGCTCTACGTCTCTCCCCCTTCTCCCGCCGTTCACTCGTCTCCACTCAGTCTGTCGTGGTGCGTTCAGGGCCGCCGCTGCTCCAGCCGTCTCCTTCGGCACGCTCACCTCAAGGCCCCGCTCCATCATATCCCGCGCTGCCTCTTCGGCCGTGTTGTAGGTTCTTGTGCCTTCCTCCCAATGAATCCTCATTTTCGTTAGCGGCGTTTGGAATCTAATTTTTTTCTCTTTCAGCGTTTTTTTAATATTGGCATATTTCTTCCGCTGCTGCACGATTTCTGTCGGGTAGTCATGGTCAAAAAATACCTGTTTGTCGCCGATTCGTATCTTTTTTTTCCATGCTTGCGTCAGGATTCTTTCCTTTATGTCATATTTCACAAAGTTTACCACAACTGACCTGGGTGGAGAGTTTGTTTTCGGGTTCTGTGCCGGTGTTCTGTGCGCCCGTTGAATCTGCAGATCCGTTTCTCCGGGTATTTCCAGTTCTTTTTTTAAGAACTGATCCACGAATTTTGTCATCGAGTTGCCTTCAATGCCCTCCGGAATTCCAAAGATGCGCATATTGCTTCGTCGGGATCTGCTCTCCAAGTCGTTTATTTTCTCCTGCATCCTCTGCGTTTGCGTCGTCAGGGTCTGTAGTTGTTCGTTTGCCTCGCTTTTCCAATCTTCTAGTTCCGAAATTCGGGTCTGCGCTTCTGTCATACACGCCCGCTGGGAGCGCAGCTCCTCCATGTTTTCCGTTAATTTACGCTCCATTTCTCTTCGGAGGTCCATGATTTCCTCCTTAATTTCTTTTTTCAGTTCCTCCTTAAGAGCCGCTAAATCCTGTTGTAGCTGTCGCTTGAATTCTCTCAACTCTTCACCCAAACTGGCGATGCCAGCGTTCATGTTGTCGAGTCTGGCGTCCTCCATTTTCACTGCTGTGGACATCTCGTTTTTTTGGGCTTTGCGTACAGCGGTTTTTCCTGCGTTGTTGGAGAGGAATTCTTCAATTTTACCCTGTTTTTGTCCTTGTGCCCGGTTCCTTCGTGTTTTCATCCCTTAGTTTATTGATTCGTTTATGTCGAGTTGGCCATTTACCGATGATTTTTAATCCGGCTAGGGAGAGCTCTTTGTTTAAGTGTTATGTCTCTCCGCCATCTTCCCGGAAGTCCCCCGATTCAAAATTTTAAATTGAACAAGTCTGGTTTTCAATTCCCTAGACACTTTCTTCCCATTCTTTAAAATATTTGCCCATTCAACATCAGTAAATTGTGAATTCAGATCTTTTTCCCATACGTGTTTAAGGAATGTAGAATCTTTATTTGAGCTCTTAAGGAGCATTAAATAGAAATTTGAGGCCTTAGATCTTTTGCCACAGGAACTCAAAGCCTGGATGAGCCAATTTACATCAGGAGGAGGGGTAGTTGTAGATCCAAAGACTTGACACAACAGATGTCGAAGTTGTAAATATTTCCAAAACTGATTCTGTGGTAGTCCATACTGTGCCCGTAGAACATCAAATGATTTGAGAGCTCCCCCTTCATATAGATCTTTTAACATCAAGATGTCCTTTTTCACCCAGATTTTCCACATAAATGGGGATTTTCCAATATGGAGACTTGGGTTAAGCCAAATAGAAGCCATAGAATGAAGATGAGAGCTAAACTCTAGTATAGAAGCAACTCTCTTCCAAACGTATTGTAAAAAGGATATAATAGGATGCGACTGAAATTCAGGAGACAGTTTAATTGTGATTAGATGTACTAGGGGAAGAGGGCTGCTCAAATAACTCTCCAAATAAAACCAAGGGGGAGCTCTCTCAGGGGGGAGAGCCCAATGAATCAAATGTCTAAGACTAAAAGCGTAATGATATAAAACCAAATTTGGGACCCCCAAACCTCCTGAATCTATAGACTTCTGCAATCTTTTCAACTTTAATCTAGGGCGCTTACCATTCCATAAAAACTTATTGCACAACCTATCAAATTGTCGAAAATAACCAACTGGGATCCTAAGAGGAAGAGATTGCAGAAGGTTATTAAATCGGGGTGCACAAATCATCTTAATAACATTGACCTTGCCCCAGAGAGACAAAAAAAAGAGGTGACCACCTTTCTATGTCTATTTTAAATTTTTCAAGCAAGGGTTCAAAATTAATCTGAATCAGATCTGATAAAATGTGAGGAAACAGGATGCCAAGATATTTAATTCCTAATTTTGGCCAAGAGAAGCCTATATTTTGACCAAATGTAAACAGTGTTTTAGGGCAATAAGATGTTAGAGGGAGAATTTCTGATTTTATCCAGTTAACTCTATAACCAGACAAACGTGAAAATTGGTTAATAATTTTAAGGAGAGCTGGAATTGATTTTTGAGGTTGTGTAATCAGTACCAATGCATCATCAGCATACAACATTATCTTATGGGTACTGCCATGGACCTGAATACCTGGAAAATTGCCGTCTTTGCGGATAGCAACAGCTAATGGTTCTAATGCCAAAGCAAAAAGCAAGGGACTTAAAGGGGAGCCCTGGCGCGTACCCCTATAAAGTCTAAAAGATTGTGATGTAACTCGATTTGATATCACTGAAGCTCTAGGTTCATTATATAGTAATTTAATCCAAGAAAGAAACTTTGAACCAAAACCAAAAGTCTCTAGAGTCGCAAAGAGATACTGCCACTCAACCCTGTCAAATGCTTTTTCAGCATCCAGGGAGAGGGCTGCCACTGGAGAGAGGTGTGCAAGTGAGGGATCATTTTGAACTAACCATATGATATCAATAAATCGCCTAATATTGTCTGCCGCACCCCTGGAACGAATAAAACCCACCTGATCAGGATTTATAAGAGATATCATTACTTTATCTAATCTTAATGCCAAAATTTTGGAGAGAATTTTACAGTCACAGTTTATAAGACTAATTGGTCTATAATTCTTACATTCTAACGGATCTTTATTGCTTTTTAAAATAAGCGAAATGAAAGCCTCTGTTAAAGAAGGGGGCAAACGGCCTTGTTCAAAAGATTCCGCAAACATTTCTAAAAGTAAAGGAGAAAGCTCATCAACACAGGCCTTGTAAAATTCTGCAGTGAATCCGTCAGGGCCCGGTGCCTTTCCAGTCGGGAAGCTCTTAATCACTTTCACAATTTCCTCTTTAGTAATTGGGGCGTCAAGTAAGTCTATTTGTTCCTTTGTTAAGGAGGGCAAAGATAGGGATGATAAAAATGCATAGATCTCTTGAGATCCAGCCTCCATTTCAGAAGAATAAAGCGAGGTGTAAAATTCTCTGAAAGCACCATTAATTTCATTTAAGTCTGACACCAGAGTACCATCCTGTGTCCTAATAGCAGATATAGTACACTGAGCTTCTTTCATTTTAATATATCTAGCCAGCATTTTGCCAGCTTTATCCCCCTCCTCAAATTGTTTGTGCCTAAGACGAAATAGGGAAAATTCAACTTTTTGTGTTAGAATTGAATTCAGCTCATACTTAAGCTTCAGAAGGGGTGACAAATTTACTAAATTTGTGTCTTGTTTGAATGAAGTCTCTAATATAGCTATTCTCCTCTCCAAATCAATCTGTTTAGCAATGTTAGTTTTCTTTTTAAAAGATGCATATTGAATAATATGTCCCCTAATAAATGCCTTAAAGGCCTCCCAAGCAACCCTGGCAGAGGGAGCAGAATCCCAATTTGTCTCAAGATATAAGGAGATCTCTGCTTTCAAAGAGGACACAAAATCTGGATTAAAAACAAAGCTTGAATTAAGCCTCCATCTAGAATTTTTTTTCAACTGACAAGGCGGGATCATATGTAGAAAAACAGGGGCATGATCTGATAGTATTATGCTACCAATGAAGCTCGAATTTACAGAAGAAACAGAAAATTTTGACATTAAAAAATAATCAATCCTGGAAAAGACATTATGAACAGTGGAATAAAAAGTGTAATCCCTTGTGGATGGATTAAAAAGCCGCCAAACATCTACCAAACCAATTGCATTGCACATGTCTTTCAAAATAGAGCCAGATTTAGATGAACGCTGTGAGGGGGTGTCCGATCTAAAATGTTGTCCATGACCTAATTAAAATCCCCACCTACTAAAATGGGATAATTACCCATTTCGCTTAATTCGTGTTCCAATTGTGCAAAAAATGCACAATCAACTATATTTGGTGCATAAACATTAGCGAGTATCATCCTATGGCCCTGAATTTCTATAAGAATTATAAGGAGTCGTCCATCATCATCACTAACCTCTTTTAGACACTTGAACTGCAAATGTTTATGAATAAGGATTGCCACCCCCCTGCTCTGGCTATTACCACAAGACGCAAACCCATGGCCCACCCAGTCCCGACAGAGTTTTTTAGATTCTGTTTTAGTGAGGTGGGTCTCTTGAAGCAACGCTACATCCACTTTTTTTGATTTAATAAACGCCAAAATTTTTTTCCTCTTAATTGGGTGGTTAAGGCCTTTAACATTCCAAGTAATGAGGTTAAGAAAGCTCTGACAATTAGCCGACATCATAAACGGTACATATTACCATCCAAAATATCCAGCAATTCTCCACCAAAAACCCCCTCACTGGGCAAAAGACAAACACAATAAAAATTAAAAATACAAAAAAAAAACAAAAAAAAACCGAAAACCACATAATCATAAAGTAACATAATCGGTGACCTGAAACCAATGTCACCCATCGGTGCACAAAAACCGCACCAACCAAAAAAAAGAAAATAAAAAACTCTAGGACCGTGACTGTGAACAGTGCAACAAACTTAGGGAGAGCCGCAACATCGCAGCAGCCTCATGCCTATAGACAATATAGCGTGGGCAAAAAAAAGGAACCTTACATTAATACTGCATCAAATCCTCAGTCAAAAATATATAACAAATAAACATATAGCATATATTCATACCATTGTTCATCAATGTCTCACGGTAGTGAAAGAATCAGGTTCAATGCTTTTTTAGGGTCAGTGAACTCCTGTTTACCACTTGCCAACTTCACAACGAGAACTGCAGGGTACCTGAGAGAGAATGCAATCTTCTTCTGGTGCAGCAGGTGTTTACACTGCTTGAACGCCGCTCTCATCTCGGATACTCGTCTGGAATAATCCGGGAAAATCATGATGTGATGACCATTCCAATCCAGCTTTCCCATCCTGCGTGCTGCCTCCACAATACGCTCCCTATCCTGGAAGCGCAGAAGTCGAATCAGGATAGCCCTGGGTGGCTGCCCGTCAGGTCTGCGTCCAGCGAGGCTCCGATGCGCACGGTCAATTTCCAGCCCTCCAGGGAACTCCATTTTCAGCAGATGTGGGATAGCTTTACGCATGAAGGTAAGGGCATCTGATTTTTCACAATTTTCTGGAAAGCTGACAAAGCGTAGATTGTTTCGGCGTGATCTATTTTCTAAATCGTCCAGCTTCAAAAGTAAATCTTCTACCTGCGTCTGGGTTGCGGGGGGATTAGCATCCAGAGCTGTATTAGCATCCTCAAGAAAAGCGATGCGAGACTCCACATCTCCCAGCCGGGTAGCTAACTCCGTTAGCTTGGTGTCCACCGCCCTCATTGACGCCTCAATAGAGTTGAGTTTGGCATCTTGCCTCTCCGATATCAAAACATTAAATTTAAACAGAGTTCATAACTTATGTGGCAAACGATGGAAGCTGTGAGAAACTCGCTGCAGCTCCGATCTCAACTTTATGTGTGTGTGTGTGACAATTTTGCAGAGCTCCACTCTTTCTAGGCATAATAGATAGATAGATAGATAGATAGATATACTTTATTGATCCCAAACTGGGGAATTACAGTGTAACAGCAGCATGACAGTTGACAGCCAAACAACAGAAACACATGCGACAGACGAAGGGATTACCCATGGAAAGTAAAAAAGAAACTAACATGACTATAGAACCTATATACATCATAGCTTAATATATGATGACCCGTATAAACACATGAATCATCCCATTGCACAAAGAAGGACTATCAGGAGCAGAGTGAAAATGTGAGGTACCAGTTAGTCTGTAAGGTGCAGTGTGGCAGCATAGCTATGACCAGAATACAACATCATAGTGAGTTATTGTACAGTGAAATTGCATGAAATTGCATAAACTGCTGATTCTGTTAAAAAAAGCAGTGGCGGGAACTCCAGTATTTAACTACGGACTATGTGTGGACTAGAGACTGCAGCAACTGCGCCGCGAACATATAAAATGGCAACGAGCCCAAAACGCAGAGTAAGTAACGTGTTTATTTACAATGGATGAATTGGTTGAATGTCCAAAAACAGTCACAACGGAAGGGAAGACACCCGGCTACAAGCTCGGTTAGTTCACGGGATCCCTAACGCGCTCCAAACAGGCAGGAGCGGAACAAAAGACACAAGGACTTACTATGGCATTGGAGTGGAAAGGCTCTGAGGGGACAACACGATTCAGTCCTTCTCTTCTTCTCTCTGTGATTTTTGCCGCTGTCTGAAAAATCACGTTCAAACAAGCAATGCACTATGCAGAAGTTGTTTGGCTCTCGGAGCTCAATTGTCAGAATCATACACACTCCGCTCAGAAGGAAATAACACGCTTTGTGCCCTTTCAGTGCTCACTGTCATGGCTGTATTTAGCAACGAGTCCAAGCGTTTCCACCACTAACTGCCTGCTGGAGTCTGTCTTTAGAGATTGTGCCCCACGGTACTGCCGCTGCCAGCACCTGGTGCTGTGGAAGTTTCCACAGTACCGGATGCTGCCGCCCTCAGTACTGGGTGCAAACATGCTGTTGGCAATAAAAATACACTTTACATGTATTTTAACAAGATATAAAATACACTATACATCTTGTTGTTCATAAGTGACCAATGAGATTTAGACACACACACACACACACACACACACACACACACACACACACACACACACACAAAAGTGAACACCGTGGTTGTTGCGGTTGCTCGTTTTCCTCCGCGGTAGGCTTGTCCATAGCACAGTTTTACATATTTGCGGTTATCATGACAGCATGACAGCCCTAGTTAAAAGTAGCAAAAGTTGCAATCAACTGGCCTGACTCGGTTAAGAAGTGGTTTACAACAGGTTCCTGTTCTGCAGAATATTAAAAAAAGAGAACCATGACCATCAACATTAGGATAAAAATGGATTGCAATATTTCAGTATATGTAATCAATATTAAATTAAAGTATATACACGTGGACAAAATTGTTGGTACCCCTCTGTTAATGAAAGAAAAACCCACAATGGTCACAGAAATAACTTGAATCTGACAAAAGTGGTAATAAATATAAAATTCTATGAAAATTAACCAATGAAAATCAGACAATGCTTTTGAATTGTGGTTCAACAGAATTATTTTAAAAAACGAATTCATGAAACAGGCCTGGACAAAAATGATAGTACCCCTAGAAAAAGTGCAAGATACACTATTATGATTATAAATGATAAAAGATCAGACAAATAAGTGATCTGACAAACAAATAAACAAGGGATCTGAAACAGTCGCTAATATTGGATGTCCCATTCATTTTCAGTAATTAGGTATTCTGTAATTAATATTCACACAATCAAATAAATCTTAGTCCCATTTAGTCTCTTTCATACTTGTCAAAGTCTAACATATATGATTGCCTACATATAGGCTACACCTCTTTGTATTCGACTTTCAAACACAGCCTACATTTGGGCCATATAAAGCCTAATTGGGCTACCTGTTGTCACATAAGAATACTTGCTTTCTAACGGCATGCACTTGTAAAATTCCTAACAGTAACACTAGTCAACACCAAATTTATTGTATAAGTTTTTTTTAGCTGATTTAGGACAATTTTAATGTGCTGAATCCAAAAATCCCATTGGTTTTGCTCAATCAGGTTTTGAATTATGGCCACGTTGTTTTATACATTTTTGTTCACATGTACGGGTATTTTCGCTTTATAGGATACAAAATTCTTTTTTATGTCTTGAAATTCTCTGAATTTTGAACAATGATAACGTAACATTCAATTTACATGTATTTACCTTTATATAAAGGCAAGTACGTGCACAGTACTAAGTAAGTACTAAGTAAGTACAGAATTTTACTTAGCACCTGATTGAGAGAAACGGATGTCATTTTCGGATTCAACGGTGCAAAATTGTCATAAATCAGTTGAAAAAACGCAGACAGCTTACAAAAAAATATATATATATTTTTGTAACCCTGTGTAATCAATACTGGGATTGGACCTAGTGACGGATGGTGATGCAAGGTTTTGTACAGCAAGCAGATTTTTCTTTTAACTACTATTTCTTCTAATTACTCTGTAAATTATTCAATATTGTGCATATATTCAGTATGTATAGATGCAATGAAACTTGTCTACATGAAATGGAGTGCTGATTTTGTATTGTTTGATTTTTAAAATGCTATATCCCTATGTGTTTTTTATGGTGAAACCAAAGACAAATTTCCACATTTGTGGATGATAAAGTATTTGTATTTATATTTGTATACAACTCTACACACAAAATTTAAGAGCAAGCATGACTATATACTGTAAATGTAGTACTAAAGAGTTTATACAACCCTTTATTTTGCAAGAAACATTATGTTCTGATAATAGTGTAGCGAACTCAATATGAGCACCCTACTTGGCTTGCCAAGTGGGTTGACCCTATTGGCGACACAGGTAGGGTGCGGGACTCCGGAGCGGGAGGCGTGAGTTCGAATCTCCCGGTGGGACGTCGCCATGTCGAGCAGCACGTTACAATACCAATTTCTAGGCCACCCCAAAATGATTGCATATCCATCCTGGCCACCCCACTGAAAATTTCCTGGCTCCACCACCGGCTATATGGAATGGAGTTTTTTGTCTTCTTTGTCTGTTGGTTCAGATTCAGCGAATGTTGGTTGCAGAGTGATAAAATCTTGTAATCAGCTGCTGGGTCTCTATGGGCATGGTGAAAGCTGAAGCAGCGGGAGTTATGCCATTATAAACTATGATGCGTGGACATGCATGTTCAGGTTATTTAGCGGTTTTAAGATGCAATTGCTTCATGTTGTGACTGTATTTTGTGTAGATTGAAGTTCTTAACTTTATTGTGAGGCCCTGAAAGTCACATGCGTATGTCTGTGTGTGCGCGCGTGTGTGTGTGTGTGTGTGTGTGTGTGTCCCTGTTTGGGGGGTGGGGTACCCAAATCCTGCTTAGGGCTCCAAAACGACCAACACCAGCAGATGACATGGGTCCCCAAATCAGGTGTCAAGTCCTGTCATTTGGAAATTGAGGTACCAGAATCTGGAGAAAGAGTGGAAAAGCACAAAATCCAAGTTGGTTGAGGTCCAGTGTGAAGTTTCCACAGTCAGTGATGATTTGGGGAGCCATGGCATCTGCTGGTGTTGGTCCACTGTGTTTTATCAACTCCAAAATCATTGCAGCTGTCTACCAGGAAATTTTAGAGGACGTCATGCTTCCCTCTGCGGACAAGCTTTATGGAGATGCTGATTTCATTTTCCAGCAGGACTTGGCACCTGCCCACACTGCCAAAAGTACCAATATCTGGTTTAGTGACCATGGTATCACTGTGCTTGATTGGCCAGCAAACTCTTTTGATTGTCAATAGGAAAATGAGAGACACCAGTCCCAACAATGCGGACAAGCTGAAGGCTGCTATCAAAACATAACACCTCAGCGCACCACAGGCTGATTGCCTCCATGCCTCCCCGCATTGATGCAGAACTCAAAATTCATACAAAAGGAGCCCCAACCAAGTATTGAATGTGTACATGGACATACTTTTCAATAGGCCAACATTTCTATTAAAAATCCACTTTTTAAAAAAAATTGATCTTAATGGACATTTAATTTTTTAAGAAACTGACTTTTGAGTTTTCATTAGCTGTAAGCCATAATCATTAAAATTAAAAGAAAACGCTTGAAATATATCATTTTGTGTGTAATGAATTTCTGAGTTTCATTTTTTCAGTTGAATTACTACAATAAATTAACTTTTCAATGATATTCTAATTATTGAGTTGCAACTATAACCGTTTATGCACAGTATCCCGCCACTGCATTAGCTCCAATCAGTTAACATTTTTATTAGTTGTGACAACAAGAAAAAAATAAATATGCTCCCTTAAAGGGGGGTGGGGGGATTTTTTTTCTTATATAAATCTCAACTGAACCGAGACTCTCCTGCAAATAGAACTTATGAATGAAGTAAATGTGAGCATGATAATAGTAAATGCATTCACAGAGTATTTGTACTTGGAAAACTATTTATGTGTGTGCATGTGTGTGTACTTGTGCAGAGGACAGTCGATATGTGACGACACGTCTTCAGAGCTGCAGAGAATGGCAGCCATTGAGCGGAGAGATGCTAATTCCCAGAATTCGTTTCGTGGCCAAGGAGCTTTGTCCAGGTAAAACAACAAGCCATTCACTTAATACACAGTTTGCATAGATACGTAGATGTGGCTAACTGGCAGGTCAATGGTTCCTTGTGCAAGATAGTACAACATACAGCAGGGAAAATAAGTATTGAACACGGCAACATTTTTCTCATTAAACATATTTCTGATTGAGCCATTGACCTGAGATTTTCACCAGATATCAGTAACAACACAAGTAAACCATACAAAGAAATCAAGGCAACTATGGCCACAAAACAGGTTATATTTAATAAAGTGGAATGACACAGGGAATAAGTATTGAACGCGCTTGGTGAAATTCATTTAATACTGAAAAGCCTTTGTTCATAATAGCAGCTTCTAGATGATTCCTGTATGGCGAAACTAGGTACAGGTATTGCTCAGGAGTGATTTTAGCTGATTCTTCCACACAAACTCCTTTCAAATCTTGAAGGTTCCGTGAGTGTCTTCTATGAGTTCTGATTTTCAGTTCGTTCCATAGATTTTCAATTGGATTCAGGGCAGGTGACTGACTGGGCCATTCTAGCAGCTTTATTTTCCTTCTCGGGAGCCAGTTGAGTTTCCTTGGCTGTGTGTTTGGGATCACTGTCTTGCTGAAATGTCCACCCTCGTTTCATCTTCAGCATCTTGGCAGATGGCAACAGGTTCTTATCAAGGATGTCTCTGTACATTTGTCCATTCATCTTTCCTTCAATTATATGAAGTCTGCCTGTACCATGTGCTGAAAAACACCCCCACACCATGATGCTCCCACCTCCAAACTTCACTGTTGGTGTGGTGTTTTTGGGCTGATGTGCAGTGCCATTCCTTCTCCAAACATGCTGCGTGTTGTGGCATACAAAAAGTTCAAGTTTGGTCTCATCTGAACAGACTATATTCTCCCAGTGTTTTACTGGTTTGCCCAAATGTTGTGCAGCAAACTTTAAATGAGCTTCAACATGGTTTTTCTTCAGCAATGGAGTCTTGTGGGGTGAGTGGGCATGGAGCCCATGTCGGTTGAATGCATTAATTTTTAGCACCTTGGGGAAGCCTGATTATTTAGCATCTCAAACAAGAGTCAGTGGATAAACATGGGAGAACAATACTCAGGAGGTTCCTGGCGAGATAGCAGGAAGGAGTCAAGGACGTAGGGGGTTGAATGCAGTGTGATGCAAATGTCATGTTGTGTGTGGAGAAATGCCATGAAACTTAAGAGGAGAGTGCCTGCTGAAAAGTTCAGTCTGTTCTTTGCTTGTGAGATGTGAGTGTGTAATAAATCGTCTGAAATGTACTCTAGTACATTTACATTTACTCGAGTACTCTACATACTCTGTTGTCATTGAATCCTTATTTAAATCCTCCACCTGAACAATGAGAGCAAGTTTTTAGCCAGAGTCAAATTCCTTGTATGTGTTGTGCATACTTGGCCAATAAAGCTGATTCTGATTCTGATTCTGATTCTGATTCTGATTCTGAAATGAATCTGCGTCTTCATTTACACACTCCACACTGGTGACCCAAGACGTATTATGGAACACGAGGCGAGAACCACGGAGCCGGCCCGGTCAGGAAGCTACAGCGAGGCGGCAGCCATCCCACAGACAGCCCGGACTGGAACCTCCAGCCACGCGTGTGCGGTTTCAGTCAAGCTACCGGATTTCTGGCAGCACAACCCGCGCTCTTGGTTCCACCTCACCGAGGCCCAGTTTGCCCTCCGGGGAGTAACGGCAGACGACACCAGATTCTACCATGTGGTCGCAGTGCTGGACGCCTGCACAGCTCAGCAGGTAGTGAGCCTGCTTGATCAGCCACCAGCCAGCAGCAAATATGAGGCCCTCAAGGCTGCGCTCATCCAGCGCTACACGCTCTCAGACTGTGAGAGAGCGGAGAGGCTCCTGACGCGGACCGAGTTAGGAGATGGTTCGGCCGTAGACCTGATGGAGAAGATGCTGGCGTTAATGGGCACGGACAACGGGCACTTTCTGTTTGCCCACCTCTTCTTCCGGAACCTTCCGACAGTGGCGAGAGCGGTTCTGGCCAATTCGCCGTTGCTGGCCGCGCGCGACTACCGTGCGCTAGCCCAGGAGGCAAACCGTATCATCCTCACCACCAGGAAGATCACAGTCAACGCGGCAGCGGCGGAGCCCAGCGAGACGACCAGAGGAGGCGAGGAGCCACCGACGGTAGCAGCAGTGGGGGTCAAGGAGCACCAGAGAGACACGCTCTGTTTCTACCACCGCTGCTTCGGAGAGAAGGCACGCAGAAGTGCGCCCCCATGCCAATTCAAGCGCTCGGGAAACGCCAAGGCCGGGGGTCAGTAGTAGCTGCGACCCTCGGTGAAGAGAACAAGCTGCTCTACTTGACAGACGCACGCTCAGGGAGGCGTTTCCTTGTGGACACCGGAGCCCAGAAGAGTTTCACCCTGCCGACCTATGCTGACTGGCTGGCAGGACCTAGCGGCCCCGAGATGTTGGCAGCAAACAGCTCGGATATTAAGACCTTTGGTGAGAGGACTCTGCTCTTATCTCTACACAGCCGTACATATGAGTGGACTTTTGTCGTAGCAGCACTGAATTATCATATCCTGGGGGCTGATTTTCTGTGTGCACATGGTTTACTAGTTGATGTTGCTAACAGGCGCCTGGTTAATGCACTGTCCTTTGACTCTCTCCCCTGTATAGCTTGAGTGACCCAGCCAACAGCACAAGCCAACGTCACAGCTACAGGCGGTAAGTTCCACACACTGCTCACTCAGTTCCCAGCACTCACGGTCCCGACGTTTTCCGCGGCCATCGCTAAACACGGGGTGGAGCACTTTATCACCACCACCGGGCCGCCCGTTTTTGCAAGACCTCGGCGCTTGGATGCAGCTAAACTGGCCATAGCACACGAGGAGTTCGCCAACCTGGAAAGGTTGGGCATCATCAGGCGCTCGAACAGCCCATGGGCATCCCGGCTACACATGGTCCCTAAGGCTGAGGGATCATGGCGACCGTGCGGGGATTTCCGCAGGTTGAACAACGCCACAGCGCACGACCGCTACCCAATTCCCCACATACAGGAATTTTCCGTTCACCTTGCCGGAGTATGCATTTTTTCCAAAATAGACCTGGTCTGCGGTTACCACCAAGTCCCAGTGTGCGCTGAGGACATACCCAAAACAGCGGTGATAACTCCGTTCGGTCTATTCGAGTTCCTGTGCATGCCATTCGGGTTAAAAGGAGCAGCACAGACGTTCCAGCGCATGATGGATGCAGTGCTGCGCGATCTCCCGTTCGTGTTCATCTACCTGGACGATATCCTGGTAGCCAGTGCGTCCAAAGATGAACACGAAACCCACCTCACGACGGTTTTCCGGAGGTTGGAGGAGCACGGGTTAATAATCAACCTGGTGAAATGCCAGTTCGGCGTGACAGAGATTGATTTTTTGGGGTACCGCATCTCTCCGGAAGGAGCGATCCCACTGCCCGACGAGGTGCGTGCCGAGGCGGATTTTCCCCGGCCTCAGACGGTCAGGGCACTGCAGGAATTTTTGGGGATGGTGAACTATTATAACTGTTTCCTTCCCCGCGCGGCGCAGCTCATGCAACCATTGTATGCCGCGCTCAAGAAACAGAAACCCGCGGATAGGGTCGAATGGACCCCGGAGCGAGAGCGGGTGTTCTAGGAAGTTAAAGCAGCCCTGGCAAACGCCGCACTGCTGGCGCATCCGGACCCGGCGGCCCGCATAGCGCTCACCACCGACGCTTCAGACGTGGCCATAGGGACTGTCATGGAGCAGCGTGTCGCCGGGGCTTGGCAGCCGCTCGCCTTTTTCAGCAGAACTTTGCACGACAGCGAACGTAAATACAACGTGTTTGACAGAGAGTTGCTGGCTCTCCACCTGGCCATACGCCACTTTCAGTTCTGGCTGGAAGGGTGCAGCTTCACCGCGTTCGTGGACCACAAGCCGCTAACATTCGTGATGGCCAAGGTTTCAGAACTGTGGTCGGGCCGGCAGCAGAGACAGCTGGCCGCGATCTCAGAGTTTACTACCGATATTCAACATGTGTCGGGTAAACTGAATGTGATGGCGGACTGCCTCTCGCACACCGTGGTGGCCCCGGTCTGCGTGGGGATAGATTACGCAGCCATGGCCGTGGAGCAGATTAGCGATGCAGACGTGCGCGCGCTCCAGTCTGGACCAACAGGGTTAAGGCTGGAGAGCAGGGTGCTGCAAGATGGCGGCCCCCCCGCCCAATCTGCGATGTCTCCACGGGTCGCCCGCGTCCGGTGGTCCCGGTCGCGTGGGGCAGGCTGCGTGTTTGAGTCGGTTCACACTCTGGCGCACCCAGGAGTGCGCGCGTCAGTCAAAATGGTGGGAGAGAAGTTTGTGTGGCCGAGCCTACGCAAACAAGTGAAAGAGTGGGCTACAGCCTGCGTGGCGTGCCAACGAGCCAAGGTACACAGACACACGAAGGCTCCCTTGGAGCCGTTTCGTATTCCGGCTAAGAGGTTCGACCATGTTCATGTGGACCTCGTGGGCCCCCTCCCGCCATCACAGGGGTGCACGCATCTCCTGACAGTGGTGGACCGCACCACGCGCTGGCCAGAAGCGGTCCCGCTGGCGGCAACCACGTCCGCAGACGTAGCGTGCGCTTTTTTAACAGCATGGGTGGCGCGTTTTGGAGTCCCGTCGGACATTACGTCCGACAGGGGCCCTCACTTTGTTTCCGAACTCTGGTCCGCGATGGCCCGTAGCCTGGGTGTTACAATTCACCGCACAACCGCGTACAACCCACAGGCCAATGGGTTATGCGAGCGTTTTCATAGATCACTGAAAGCAGCACTCAGGGCTTCATTGACGGATGCAAATTGGGTAGACAGGCTGCCGTGGGCCTTATTGGGGTTGCGCTCCGCGCCGAAAGGGGATCTGGAAGCTTCCCCGGCAGAGCTCGTTTTTGCACAGCCACTACGGCTGCCCGGGGAATTTCTGCCAGATAATCCCGCGCCGGGCAGCTGCCCGTCTCAACTTTTGCAGCGTAGCGCAAACACAGGCACGCTGCCGGGCCCTTCCCACCACAGCTTCCCGCGTGTTTTCGTGCCTAAAACTTTGAAGAGCGCCGAGTTCATGTTTGTCAGACACGACGCCCACCGCCTTCCATTGCGCCCACCCTATGATGGACCGTTCAGAGTGTTGGAAACAGGGGATAAGCATTTTTTGCTAGACTTGGGGGGTAGGAGGGAAAAAATTGGCATAGACAGACTCAAACCTGCTTTCGCTGTGGCGGACGAGCAAGTGCTGTTGGCGAGGGCCCCTCGGCGTGGAAGACCCCCACGGAGAGCTCCCCAGGGAAACGATTCACCAGAGCAGCCACACGGACAGACCGAAGTGCCCCGCCCCCAGTCACAGCCCACCCGCAGTCAGACACACTCCCAGCAGCCCCCCACCGGCACAGCAGCGCCACGGAGGCGGTAAACCCCAGTTACAGCAGATACGGGAGGAGACGGAAGCCCAAACAGCATGTGGACTGATATTCTATTGTTCTATCACAGCATGTGGACTGTTATTCTATTGTTCTATCTAAGATGCTGAGGGGGAAGTTTAGCACCTTGGGGGAGCCAGATTATTTAGCATCTCAGACAAGAGACAGTGGATAAACATGGGAGAACAATACTCAGGAGGTTCCTGGCGAGATAGCAGGGAGGAGTCAAGGACGTAGGGGGTTGAATGCAGTGTGATGCAAATGTCATGTTGTGTGTGGAGAAATGCCATGAAACTTAAGAGGAGAGTGCCTGCTGAAAAGTTCAGTCTGTTCTTTGCTTGTGAGATGTGAGTGTGTAATAAATCGTCTGAAATGAATCTGCCTCTTCATTTACACACTCCACAACTTATTGTTTTCTTTGAAACAGCAGTACCTGCTAACTTCAGGTCTTTCTGGAGCTCTCCACCAGTGGTCTTTGGCTCTTGGATAACTCTTCTGATAATTCTTTTGACTCCTCTGTCAGAAATCTTGCGAGGAGCTCCTGGTGGTGGCCAGTTTATGGTAAAATGATATTCTTTCACTTACGAATGATGGCTCCAACAGTACTCACTGGAACATTCAGCAGTTTGGAAATGCACCTGTAAACAATGCCATCATAATGTTTTGCAACAATAAGGTTGTGAAGGTTGAGAGAGAGAGCTCTTTGCTTCTACCCATCATGAGTTCTTTGTGGTGTGACAATCTAATATTCACAGACCTTTTAAAAGGCTATCAGTCAGGACATAACCAGCTGAAATTAATTTGCACTGATGGGGATGGGATGGCTTCCTAAATTCTGATGGATTTCGGCTGGTTTCTTGGCTTTCTATGCCTTTTTTGCACCTCTTTTTCTTCATGTGTTCAATACTTATTCCCTGTGTCATTCCACTTTATTAAATATAACTTGTTTTGTGAACACAGTTTACCCAGCCACAGGGGGTGCACAAGCCAGTGCACTTCTATTGCCGGTCCCAAGCCCGGGTAAATGGGGAGGGTTGTGTCGGGAAGGGCATCCAACATAAAACCCTTGCCAAATCATGCAGATCATGACAAATGAGACTTTCATATCGGATTGGTCGAGGTCTGGGTTAACAACAACCACCACCGGTGCTGTTAACTGACAGGGTGCCGGTGGAAATTGGGCTACTGTTGGTCAAAGATCAAGGAGGAGGAGAGGGGGAAGGCGTGTTAGGAGGTAGAGAAAGAAAATGAAAGTTAGAAGTGTGGAGGTGAGAGCAGGGATGTTAAATGTATTGACTCTGACTGGTAAAGGCAGAGAGTTGGCTGATATGATGGAAAGAAGAAAGATAGATATACTGTGTATTCAAGAAACCAGATGGAAGAGAAGCAAGGCTAGGAACATTGGAGGTGGATTTAAACTATTCTACCATGGTGTTGATAGGAAGAGAAATGGAGTAGGAGTAATCTTGAAGGAAGAGTATGTGAAGTGTGTTCAGGGGGTAAAGAGGTAGTCAGACAGGATCATGAGTTTGAAGCTAGAAGTCAAAGGTATGATGTTGAATGTTGTCGGTGTGTATGCCCCACAAGCTGGATGTCAGGGAGAAGAGAAAGAGGAATTCTGGAGTAAGTTGAATGAAGTGGTAGAGAGTGTTCCCAGGGGGTAGAGAGTGGTGATTGGAGCAGAGTTTAACAGGCATTTAGGTGAAGGGAGCAGAAGGGGATGAGAAGGTGCAGGGTAGATCGAGTCTTAAGGAGAGAAATGTGGAAGGACAGAGGGTTGTGGATTTTGCTAAAAGAATGGAAATGGCTGTAGTGAACTTAGAGAAGAACTGAGAAAAGAGAGAGAAACACAGGGTGACTTCCCAGAGTGGAGGAAGGTGCACACAGCTGGACTACATCTTATGCAGAATGAGAAATCTGAAAGAGATAGGACAAAATGAAGGAGATGATTATCGACTTCCGGTGGTCATGGCCTGAACACGTCCCTCTCAGCATCGGCGGCCGTTTGGTGGAGAGAGTGGAGAACATCAAGTTCCTCAGAGTGCAGATCTCGCAGGACCTGACCTGGAGCAAGAATTCCTTGGGGATCAGGAAGCAGGCCCAGCAGAGACTGCACTTCTTGAGGAAACTCAAACAGGCCTCTCTCCCCATTTGCATCCTCAGGACCTTCTACAGAGGTGTGGTGGAGCGTGTTCTGACATATTGCATTACAACATGGTACTCCAGCTGCAGTATGTCAGACAAAAAAGCCCTGCAGAGGATAATTAAGGGAGCTGAGAGGGTAATTGGCGTTTCCCTCCCCTCTGTCCAAGAACTTTTTCAGAACCGTTGTAGGAGCAGGGCACTGAACATTGTCAAGGACCACTCTCACCCTCTGTATAAACACTTTGAACTGCTGCCATCTGGCAAACGATTCTGGAGCATCAGAGGCAGAACCACCAGATTGATTAACAGCTTCCTTTCACAAGCTGTTAGGATGCTGAACAGTTGATCCAGAATCTTTCATACATACTACTGCACCTTATGGACATTATGTATATTATTTGTATATTAAGATAAGATAAGATAAGATAAGCCTTTATTAGTCCCACAACGGGGAAATTCCAGGATTGCAACAGCACAGGGATAGCAACACTCAGAGCAACAATCAGAAGGCAAGAAAAAAAAAAAACAAGCAAGCAAGAGCAGCTAATATACATATGTACATATTACTATAAAATATATATATACACACACACACACACAGACACACAGTGCAGAGCATTGTAGCTGGATGGAATAAATATATGAATATATGAACACACAGTGCAGAGCATTGTAGCTAGATGGAATAAATATGTAAATATATAAACACCCACAGTACGGAGCATTGCAGCTAGGTGGAATAAATATGCAAGTATATAAACACACACAGTGCGGAGCAATGTAGCTAGATGGAATAATATGTAGATATATAAAAACACAGTGCGGAGCATTGTAGCTAGATGGAATAAATATATAGATATATAAATATAAACACACCCAGTGCTGAGCATTGTAGCTAGATGGAATAAATATATAGATATATAAATATAAACACACCCAGTGCAGAGCATTGTAGCTAGATGGAATAAATATGTAAATATATAAACACACACAGTGCAGAGCATTGTTGCTAGGTGGGATGAAACAGCATAACCGTCTATTTAGTTATCCTACATGGTATGATTATGTGCCCATACATATTCTCACCCTCCATAGCGACCGGTATGTTCCTAGTTGTATGCCGGAGAGGACCATTGTGTAAGTCTATTGCATCTTTTGCATTCAAAAAAAACTATTAGTTTGTTACGTCTTTTTGCTATCTCTGCGAGCAGCCCTGCTTAGGTTGTACAGTCTGACAGCCGTTGGTAGGAAGGACCTACGAAACCTCTCGGTTGTGCACCTGGGATGATGTAGTCTGCTGCTAAATGAGCTCCTCAGTGCATCCAGTATGTCCTGCATAGGGTGGAACTCGGACTCCAGCAGAGATGACAGTTTAGCCACCGTCCTTCTCTCTCCTATCTCCTCCATCGGATCAAGGCGTTGCCCCAGGACAGAGCTAGCTTTCTTAATCAGTTTGTTCAGTCTCTTCCTATCGGCTGCAGTAATGCCACTGCCCCAGCAGACCACTCCAAAAGTGATGGCTGATGCCACCACCGTGTCATAGAATGACTTCAGCAGCGCCCCTTGTACACCAAAAGACCTGAGTCTCCTCAGCAGGAACAGCCTGCGCTGTCCCTTCTTGTAGAGTGCGTCAGTATTGTGTGACCAGTCTAGTTTATTGTTCAGATGAATACCCAGGTACTTGTAGGATGTCACCATCTCGATGTCTGTTCCCTGTATATTTACTGGTGCTGTGAGGGGCTGCCCATGCCTGCGGCAGTCCACCACCAGCTCCTTAGTTTTCCTCGCGTTGATCTGGAGGCAGTTCCGATGGCACCAGTCCACAAAGTCCTGGATAAGCCCTCTGTACTCAGCTTCATCTCCGCTGGAGATGAGACCAACGATCGCAGAGTCATCAGAGAACCTCTGTAGATGGCAATGTGTTGTGTTGTGTGAGAAGTCCGCAGTATAAAGAGTGAACAGGAAGGGAGCCAGCACCGTTCCCTGGGGGGCCCCCATGCTACTGATGATCGTGTCGGAAACACAGTCCCGGGTTCTCACAAACTGAGGCCGGTTCGTGAGGTAGTCCAGGATCCATGATGACAGGTGCTGGTCCACCCCTGCGCGCAGCAGCTTGTCCTTCAGGATCATCGGTTGGATGGTGTTGAAAGCACTGGAGAAGTCAAAGAACATGATCCTCACCATATTCCCGGGCTTCTCCAGGTGGGACAGAGAACGGTGAAGGAGGAAGATCACCGCATCCTCCACCCCAATGCCATGCTGGTAGGCGAACTGGAGTGGATCCATCGCTGGTTCCACCAGGGGGCGGAGATGAGCAAGGAGCAGTCTCTCCAGGGTCTTCATCAAGTGGGACGTCAAGGCCACTGGTCTGAAGCTGTTCAGGTCTTTGGGGTGGGAAGTTTTTGGTACAGGTACCACACAAGATGTTTTCCACAGCTGTGGTACCCTCCCCAGTTTCAGGCTCATGTTGAAGATATGTGTCACAATCCCACACAGCTGGTCTGCACAGGACTTGAGGAGCTTTGCGCTGATGCCGTCCGGTCCCGACGCCTTCCTCGCCTTGATCTTCCTCAGCTCCGTCCTCACCTGGGTCTTGGTCAGGGTCAGGATGGGGGGCTGTGTGTTGGGAGTGGGGGGGGTGTCGGTGGAGTGGGGAGTGGGTAGCAGGACTTGATTTCTTAGGGGCAGCAGTGGTTGTTGTGCAGACAGGGGGGAGGGCGGTTGGTCAAATCTATTGAAAAACAGATTCAGGTTGTTCGCCCACTCCCTGCCCCCCGTGGCCTGGGGGGAGGTATTCTGGAGCCCCGAGATGGTTTTGAGGTTTCTCCAGACCCCGCTGATGTCGCTCTGTTGCAGCTTGTCCTCCATCTTCTTCCCGAAGCTGTCCTTGCCTTCTCTGATCTTTCTCCTCAGCTCCCTCTGTACGGACTTCAGCATCTCCCTGTTCCCCGACCTGAAGATCCTCTTCTTCTCTCTCAGAAGTGTTTTTATCTCAGGGTTGATCCAGGGTTTGTTGTTTGAGTGACGCCGTATGGTCTTGGTGGGAACGGATTTGTCCACACAGAAGCTGAGGTAGCCCGTGAAGGTGTGAATGAGGCCATCGATGTCCTCACCATGTGGATTGCAGAGCTGCTTCCAGGCGGTGGCTTCAAAACAGTCCTTTAGAGTGTCCATTGTCTCCTCAGACCATAACTCCACAGTGTGCATGGCCGGAGGTTGTCTGTGCACTAGGGGTTTGTACACCGGTCGGAGATGAACCAAGTTGTGATCCGATCTCCCAAGTGGGGGGAGTTGTGATGAGGTGTACTCCTCCTTAGTGTTTGCGTAGAACATATCCAGTGTTTTATTGTCTCTAGTGTGGCATGTGACATACTGGGTGAAAGTGGGCAGAATGGGAGACAGTGAAACGTGGTTGAAATCGCCTGAGATGAGGAGAAGAGCATCTGGGTGTTCTGTCTGCAGCCTGCTGGTTACTGAATGGATGACGTCACGCGCTGTCCCAGCGTTTGCCGTCGGATTTGCATAAACAACAATGCAGATCACGTGTGAGTGTTCTCTCGGGAGATATGTAGGCCTCATGCTAACAGCTAGCAACTCAATGTCTTTGCTGCAGTGTCGTTGTTTAACAGTGATATGTCCCGGTCTACACCAGTTGTTGTTAACATACATTATCACTCCACCGCCCCTTGCTTTGCCACTCTCTGGTGTTCGGTCAGCTCGTATCATGTGAAAACCCTCCAGCTCAATGTTAGCATCTGCTGCTAGTTCAGTTAGCCACGTCTCAGTAAACAAAAGGAGAGAGCACTCCCGGTAAGTGCTATCATAACGGGAGATAGCCGCTAGCTCATCTAACTTTCCCAGTATCGACCGTACATTTCCCATGACAACAGATGGAAGGGAGGGTCTGTACCTTATATTTTTTGTCCTCCGCCTTACTCCAGCCCGGCAGCCGCGGCGTTTTCGCCTCAGTTCTCTCGGTATGTCGAGTTTTTCCAGTGGGACCGGGTGGCGGTTTAATGCTAGCAGCTCTTCCCTGTTGTATCGAATCCTGCTATAAACAGTGGCTCCGTCCACCGGCTCAGGAGACATTTGGGACGATCTGTGTGTCCGTGATATAAGTGGGGTGAAAAAAAAAAGTGATCAAAAGAGAGAGGAAGGGGAAAAAAAAAACTCGGAATCGAGCCGCTGTTGCAAAAGGCAGCCGACTGGTGTGGCGCCGAGAGAGTAATATTATAGTTCTAGTTAGTTTTCAAGTATGTCTCAGGGATGTGTGAATGGCTGTGTTGGGCTGGGGGGTGAGGGGGTGTGTGAGTGTGTCTTAAATTATGTTCTTTTTACTTATATGGATGCCGAGAGAAACGCAATTTCATCTTGCCTGCACTACAGTTATATATTTTTTTTTTTTTTTTTTTTTTTTTTTTTGTTACTTATTTGTACCCGTAGGTAGACTTGGTTTGCAGTCTGGTGACAAGCCACCGGCTGCTGGTCGCTGCGTGCGCGAGCGCCCTAAACCTACATGTTTTTGGTGTGCGGGAGGAAACCGGAGAAATCCCGGAGTAAACCCGCGCAACACGGGGAGAACATGCAAACTCCACACAGCTCACTGTTGGTCGGTGGCTGGGATCGAACCCACGATCTCATGATCCCCGCGATCCCCCGGCCGAGGGTAAAACTGTGCTGTCACAGTGCTAAACCACTGCGCCACCGTGCAGCCCCATGTACAGCAACATGACAATAAAGGTTGATTTGAATTTGATTTGAGACTGCAAGGTGGTGGCAGGGGAGAATGTATCTAGACTGCATCGGATGGTAGTCTGTAGGATAACTTTGCAAAGCAAGAAGAGGAAAACAGTGAAGGCAGAGCCAAAGATTAAGTGGGGGAAATTACAGAAGGAAGAAGGTCGCACAGAGTTCAGGAAGAAGTTCATACAGGCTCTGGGTGGTAGGGAAGAACAACCAGATGACTGGGAAAATACAGCAGTATTGAGGAAAATGGGTAGAAAGGTACAGTGGTGTGAAAAATTGTTTCCCCCGTTCCTGATTTCTCATTTTTTTTGTATGTTTGTCACACTTAAATGTTTCAGATCATCAAACAAATTTAAATATTAGACAAAGATAACACAAGTAAACACAAAATGCAGCGTTTAAATGAAGATGTTTATAATTAAGGGTAAAAAAAAATCCAAACCTACAAGGCCCTGTGTGAAAAAGTGATTGCCCCTAAACCTAATAACTGGTTGGGCCACCCTTAGCAGCAACAACTGCAATCAAGCATTTGCGATAACTTGCAATGAGTCTTTTACAGCACTGTGGAAGAATTTTGGCCCACTCATCTTTGCAGAATTGTTGTAATTCAGCCACATTGGAGGGTTTTCAAGCACGGACTGCCTTTTTAAGGTCATACTACAGCATCTCAATCGGATTCAGGTCAGGACTTTGACTAGGCCACTCCAAAGTCTTCATTTTGTTTTTCTTAAGCCATTCAGAGGTGGACTTGCTGGTGTGTTTTGGATCATTGTCCTGCTGCAGAACCCAAGTGTGCTTCAGCTTGAGGTCATGAACAGATGGCCAGAAATTCTCATTCAGGATTTTTTGGTAGACAGCAGAATTCATGGTTCCATTTACCACAGCAAGTCTTCCAGGTCCTGAAGCAGCAAAACAGCCCCAGACCATCACACCACCACCACCACCACTACCACCATATTTTACTGTTGGTATGATGTTCCTCTTCTGAAATGCTGTGTTACTTTGACGCCGGATGTAATGGGACACACACCTTCCAAAAAGTTCAACTTTTGTCTCTTCAGTTCACAGAGTATTTTCCCAAAAGTCTTGGGGATCATCAAGATGTTTTCTGGAGAAACTGACATGAGCCTTTATGTTCTTTTTGCTCAGCAGTTGTTTTAGTCTTGGAACTCTGCCATGCAGGCCATTTTTTCCCCATCTCTTTCTTATGGTGGAGTCATGAACACTGACCTTAACTGAGGCAAGTGAGGCCTGCAGATCTTTGGATGTTGATGTGGGGTCTTTTGTGGTTTCTTGGACGAGTCGTCGCTGCGCTCTTGGGGTAATTTTGGTCAGCCGGCCACTCCTGAGAAGGCTCACCACTGTTCTATGTTTTTGCCATTTGTGGATAATGGCACTCACTGTGGTTCGCTGGAGTTCCAAAGCTTTAGAAATGGCTTTATGATATTTCCAGACTGATAGATCTCAATTACTTTGTTTCTCATTTGTTGCTGAATTTCTTTGGATCGCAGCATGATGTCCAACTTTTGAGGATATTTTGGTTGACTTCACTTTGTCAGGCAGGTCCTATTTAAGTGATTTCTTGGGGGAAGGGGGGGCAATCACTTTTTCACACAGGGTCAGGTTGTTTGGTTTTTTTTTACCCTTAATAAAAAACACCTTCATTTAAAAACTGCATTTTGTGTTTACTTGTGTTATCTTTGTCTCATATTCAAGATTCAAAGGCTTTATTATCATGTGCACAGTTAAGAAATGCTACATTTCCTGAGCAATGGACTTCTCGCTCTCCGAACGAATGCCAAGGTAAAAGGTACATTTAAATTTTTAGATTTGTTTGATCTGAAACATTTAAGTGTCACACACACACACACACACACACACACACACACACACACACACACACACACACACACACACACACACACAAGAGAAATCAGGAAAGGGGGAAACAATTTTTCACACCACTGTTTGTGGTGTATCCAGCGGACAGAGGAAGGAAGACAAGGAGACTTAGTGTTGGAAAAAGGAGGTACAGGAAAGTATTCAAAGGAAGAGGTTAGCAAAGAAAAAGTGGGATAGTCAGGTAGATAAAGAAAGTAGACAGGAGTGTTTGGAATCTAGGTGCATGGCAAAGAGAGAGGTGGCAAAGACAAAGGAAAAGACATGTAGTGAGTTGTGTGAGATGCTAAACCAGGAGTGTCCAATCATGTGCCATGGAAGGCCAAGATCCTGCAGGCTTTACCTCCAACCAGTGTCTTCAACAGCAGATTCCACTGAATTTCTTCTTACTGATTGCTGATAAGTGAAAACACCCACTGGAGACTGGGTAGAAGAGAAAACCTGCAGGGTCTTGGCCTTCCATGGCACATGATTGGACACCCCTGGGCTAAACACTAAGGAAGGAGAAAAGGACTTGTATCGATTGGCTAGACAGAGAGATTGGACTGGAAAAGACGTCCAGCAGGTTAGGCTGATTAAGGTCAGAAATGGTAACGTACAAACAAATGACGACAGTGTGTTGAGAAGGTGGAAGGAGTACTTTGAAGAGCTGATGAAAAGAAAATGAGAGAGAGAGAGGAGGATGGATAAAGGAAAGATGGTGAACAAGGAACTCCCGAGGATTAGCAAGGCAGAAGTGAGTGCAGCTTTGAAGAGGATGAAGAATCAAAAGGCGGCTGGTGCAGATGACATACCTGTGGAGGTATGGAGATGTTTAGTAGAGATGGCAGTGGGCTTTTTAACCAGAATGTTTACCACAATCTTGGAGAGTGAGAGGATATCTGAGGAGTGGACAAGAAGTGTTTTGGTACAGTTTTTCAAGGACAAAGATAATGCTCAGAGCTGTAGTAACTACAGAGGCATAAAGTTGACCAGCCACACTATGAAGATATGGGAAATAGTTGTTGAAGCCAGGTTAAGAGGAGAGGTGACGATCAGCGAGCAGCAGTATGGTTTCATGCCAAGAAAGAGTACTACAGATGCAATGTTTGCTCTAAGAGTGCTGATGGAGAAGTATGGAGAAGGTTAGAAGGAGTTGAACCATGTCTTTGTTGATCTAGAGCAGGGGTCGGCAACCCGCGGCTCCGGAGCCGCATGCGGCTCTTTCATCCCTCTGCTGCGGCTCCCTGTGGCTTTGGAAAATAAATAATGAGTATTTAATTAAAATGTATTTTATTTTAGTTCATTAGATTTTAAAATGTAATTCTAAATTTGAAGATTATGGTGATCTTGTAAAATCTAAAAAAAAAACGTATTAAAGTTTAATCACCGTCAGCGAAAAATCAACACGAAGTCGGAAGTCGTCTCCCGCGATAACCCGGATGTGTTGTGTTCAAGCTACTGCTGTATTGTAAACAGCCCTGCGATTGGATAGTTGCAAACGATTGGACCAATCAAATGGCTCGTTGTATGCTTTTTCAAAGATTCATGGCGGCGTGTTCTCAGGGATGTGATTTTCTGTTAATTCGCCGAATTCCGCTTTATTTTATCTTCCAGGAAGATAAAGTACGTTAAGTACGTTAGCGGCTTGTGGTCCACTAACGCAGTGAAGCTGCACCCTTTCAGGCAGGACTGGAAGTGACGTATGGCCACCGGTAATCGATATGGCCAGGTGGAGAGTCATTAACTCTACAACGGCTGTATGAGCTGGGCTGGCGCGAGGGATTAAACAGTAATAAAAGTTAACCATCCCCTTTTATGATTCCAAACAGTTTGAAATTGACAGTGCACAGTGGACATTGACTCATAACTTTTGAATATTTCTAAGACTTGGCTACATCAGTGATTGTGCAAAATGAACTGCTCAAGACTCAATGGAGATTGAAACTGGTGATCTGAAATGAATGCTGAAATTATAAAAAGTAATGGTATGTTGGAATTTTATTTCTATTATGGAACAGATAAAATTAACTGATTTTGATTTGATCAAGTGTTAAAGCATGTGATGGATAATGCTTGTTGGAATATTTTAGGAATGCTATCTTCTTGGAACATAAGTCAATATTATACAGTAATAAGTGGCATTCAGCTGTTTGTTTTATGTCATTTAAGCACAGTTCTGGTACTTAAAAATCATAAAAACCCAGGAGCTTCGGGGGGCTTTGCCCCCCTTGCCCCCCATCCCACCCCGGACCCCGCTGGGGGACTATGTCCCCCAGACCCCCTGCTGAATTTTCAGATAATTTCCCCAACCCCAAATCACATCGCTGGTTCGTGTTGGAATTCTGAGCTTTCGGTATTGTTTTCAGCGGAATTATGAGATTTTTATCGAAGGATCAGGAGTCATCAGTGCTAGAAATAGCACTCTCCTTTCAACCCAATGTCAACCTTCAACCCAATGTCTTCTTTTTTTTCAGAGTTCAAAATGTTTTTGTTGCATGCAGAAATGTAATTTTGTTTTCTCTGCAGGAGTTCCCTGATTTCATAAATGCAACACATTATAGTTTGTTTATACATAGCATAAAGGGAAAAAAAAGTTATATGCAGTGCTATTTCATTTTAAGTGTCAAAAGGGCCTGGACAGATCGCCAGTCCATCGCAGGGCCAACACAGAGAGACAGACAACCATTCACTCTTACAGTCATACCTAAGGACAATTTAGAATCCCCAATTGATGCCAATTAACCTAACATGCATGTTTTTGGCATGTGGGAGGAAACTGGAGAAATCCTGGAGTAAACCCACGCAGACACGGGGAGAACATGCAAACTCCACACAGATCACTGTTGGTCGGGGGCTGGGATCGAACCCAGGATCCCCCGGCCAAGGGTGAGTTGCTGTGCTGCCGCAGTGCTAACCACTTCGCCACTGCGCCGCCCACAACCAATCCACTAGTTGTCAAATTGAGAGTCTGGAGAACAAGTGACGGATACAGATTTATATTATATTAATACATTTGAACAAGGAGCATTATGAGGAAACAGGATGAAAAGTAGCTTCTTCTAAATAAAACTTTCATCTCTAATTCATGAAAATATCAGGAACTAAAGCTGTGTGATCACTGTTGAAAGTAGGAGATGGGTGATATTTTTCAGATTTAAACAATTTATGAATGTGCTGATAATTAAAACTATGCAAAAATTATGGTCAGATATTCAGAAATTTATTTTTCAGCACAAAACAATTTATAATATATATCTAACATTTATTTCATGAATGAAGCTATATAAATGAAGCTATAAGCAGTTTTTTCCCACTGCTGTAGTAGGAATTCATTAATGCCACATAATATTCAGAGCTATGTACAGTATATAAAAAACTTTATAAGCAGCATAATCTTTATTTTAAAGGTCAAATTGCCGTTGCGGCTCTCAGCCACGTCTGTTTTAGTCGGAGACGGGCAAAACGGCTCTTCGGCTGGCAAAGGTTGCAGACCCCTGATCTAGAGAAAGCAAATGATAGGGTGCCAAGGGAGAAAGTGTGGTAATTGTATAAGAAAGTCAGGAGTGGCAGAGAAGTATGTGAGGGTGGTCCAGAATATATCTGAGGACAGCGAGACGGTGGTGGGGTGTGCTGTAGGAGTGACATATGGGTTAAAGGTGGGGGTGGAGTTACATCAGGGATCGGCACTGAGCCCCTTCTTGTTTGCCATGGTGATGGACAGACTGACAGACGAGGTCAGGCAGGAGTCTCCGTGGACCATGATGTTTGCAGACAACATTGTGATCTGTAGTGAGAGTAGGGAGCAGATGGAAGAGAACCTGCAGAGGTGGAGGTATGCTCTGGAGAGAAGAGGAATGAAATTTAGTAGAACCAAGACAGAATGCATGAGTGTAAATGAGAGGGAGGCAGGTGTAACAGTGAAGATGGAAGGAGTAGAGGTAGTGAAAGCAGACGAGTTTAACTACCTAGTTTCAACCATCTAAAGCAATGGAAAATGCACTAGAGAGGTGAAGGAGAGAGTGCAGGCAGGATAGAATGGGTGGAGATGAGTGTCCGGGTGATTTGTGACAGAAGGGTCGCAGCAAGAGTGAAAGGGAAGATTTGAGACGGTGGTGAGATCTGCTATGATGTATGGTTTGGAGATGGTGGCGCTGACAAAAAGACAGGAGATGGAGCTCGAAGTGACAGAGTTGAAGATGCTAAGATTTTGATTGGGAGTGACTAGGAGGGACAAGATTAGAAATGAATATATCAGAGGGACAGCTCAGGTTGAGCGGTTTGGAGACAAAGTAAGAGAGACAAGGCTGAGATGGTTTGGACATGTGCAGAGGAGGGATAGTCAGTCCCTCCAGGATTCCGTGAGATGTTTTTATGATTGTTGCGGCCCAAAAAGCCTGAATTCACGAGAGCTTTTTTAAAAAGTTGTGATAAAAGTTGCAATTGTTTTTAAGAGTGTTTTTTGCACTAAAAGTTGTGGGAAGAATTACAAATTTTAAAGGAGATGTTTTTTTTTTCCAGCTTACTGCAGTGATATTCCATATACAATACAAGAAAAGCACAGGATTGTCAAAAATGTCCTATTATAGTGATTTGTAAATTAAGCAGAAACTTCTGCTATACAGAAAAACTCCTGTGCAACAGCAAATACAAACATTAACACAATATCCATTACAACAACAACAACAGCTAAATTGCATTGAATGCATGTTAAAGAGTATAGATTTGGAAATTACTGGCAGCACCTTCATTTGAAAACTCTCTACGGTCCCCAACCACTTGGTACTGAGTGGAAAGGAAAAAAATAATTTATTCTATTGCTCTGTATTGTCTATAGGAGTCTGTGTTTTTCTGAAAAAAAAAATACAGACAATATTCTCTCTTTCCATGCGTAACTCCTACCCGTCTGTCTGCTGCACGTTGGTCTTGACACACACACATCTTTCATTTACGGCGGGGTGGTGGTGGGGTGCATTTCTTCGTGCAGACTGGAGAGTCATTGCTTTAAAGCTCACTGACCAGATGAAATAGTGATTTTACCTCTAAAATGTGGAGCACATCTTCAACCTGAGCCTGAAGCTGGGGAGGGTACCACAGTTGTGGAAAACATCTTGTGTGGTACCTATGCTGCCTCTTTGTATTAAGTTAAGCAGTTCCCATCACAGCATTTCATGTAACGGAGTTTGGCTCCCTCTAGTGGTGTAGTGAAAGCATCGTTTTGAATTGTTACACAAGGTGCGCACATGCGCAGTAATGATATAACCGGAGAACGGGAGAGAGCGTCACTCATTGTACAATCGCTGTGGATGTTGTTAATTATCGGCGCCTTGGACATCATTAGTCCGTGAGTATCTGCATGGTTTGACAGTGTTAACAGCTACAATGAGAACTGCATGGTTGCATTGGTGTATTTTAAGGGATCTGACCCAGTCCTATCACTCATTGCTACCAAGCTAAGCTAGAGCTAACGCTAACATGTACTAAGCTAAATACGGTGACCATATCATTGACGGCGTGTATATGTTTACTTTGTTGCAGTTTTACACGGTTGTAGGAACAAATCTAAACGGATGTAAAACCCTAAAGACGAGTGTACATCACGTTGAGTTCCTTGTGGGGCAGCTTCAATAAACGAGATAAAAGGAAACATCTTGTCATCATTGAGGCCTGCACCACACGTGTTAGCTAGCTGTCTACTAGTCGAAAACTGGGAGACTCGATAGGAGGGCAGTAAAGTACCCGTACCAAAGACTTCCCACTCCAGAGACCTGAACAGCTACAGGCCAGTGGCCCTGATGTCTCACCTAATGAAGACCCTGGAGAGACTGCTCCTTGCTCACCTCCGCCCCCTGGTGGGACCAGCAATGGATCCACTCCAGTTCGCCTACCAGCATGGCATTGGGGTGGAGGATGCAGTGATCTTCCTTCTTCACCGTTCCCTGTCCCACCTGGAGAAGCCTGGGAACGCAGTGAGGATCATGTTCTTTGACTTCTCCAGTGCTTTCAACACCATCCAACCGATGATCCTGAGGGACAAGCTGCTGTGCGCAGGGGTGGACCAGCACCTGTCATCATGGATCCTGGACTACCTCACAAACCGGCCACAGTTCGTGAGAACTCAGGATTGTGTGTCCGACATGATCATCGGCAGCACGGGGGCCCCCCAGGGTACGGTTTAGGCTCCCTTCCTGTTCACCCTTTATACGGCAGACTTCTCACACAACATAACACACTGCCATCTGCAGAAGTTCTCTGAAGACTCTGCGATCGTCGGCCTCATCTCCAACGGAGATGAAGCTGAGTACAGAGGACTTTTCCAGGACTTTGTGGACTGGTGCCATCGGAACTGCCTCCAGATCAACGCGAGGAAAACTAAGGAGCTGGTGGTGGACTGCCACAGACAAGGACAACCCCTCACAGCACCAGTAAACATCCAGGGAACAGACATTGAGATGGTGACATCCTACAAGTGCCTGGGTGTTCATTTGAATAATAAACTGGACTGGTCACACAATACCGACGCACTCTACAAGAAGGGACAGCGCAGGCTGTTCCTACTGAGGAGGCTCAGGTCTTTTGGTGTACAAGGGGTGCTCCTGAAGACCTTCTACGATTCGGTGGTGTCATCAGCCATCACTTTTGGAGTGGTCTGCTGGGGCACTGGCATCACAGCAGCCAATAGGAAGAGACTGAACAAACTGATCAAGAAAGCTATCTCTGTCCTGGGGCAGCGCCTTGACCCAGTGGAGGAGATAGGAGAGAGAAGGATGGTGGCTAAACTGTCATCTCTGCTGGAGTCCGAGTCCAACCCTATGCAGGACATATTGAACGCACTGAGGAGCTCATTTAGCAGTACGCTACATCACCCTAGGTGCGCGACCGAGAGGCTTCGCAGGTCCTTCCTGCCTACAGCTGTCAGACTTTATAACCTAAGCAGAGCTGCGCGCAGAGATAGCAAAAAAACGTGACGACCTAATAGTATTGAATGCAAAAGACGCAACAGACTTACACAAATGGTCCCCTCCAATATACAACTAGGACAATATCAGTCTCTACGGAGGGTGACAATATGTATGGGTACATATTCATACTATGTGGGTAACTAAATAGACGGTTATGTTGTTTATTCCATCTTGCTACAATGCTCCGCACTGTGTATATATATTTATATATTTATGTGTACATATGTACATTCACTGCTCTTATTTTCTACCTTCTAAATTATTGCTCTGAGTGTTGCTATCCCTGTGCTGTTGCAATCCTGGAATTTCCCCATTGTGGGACTAATAAAGGCTTATCTCATCTTATCTTAAAATGTTCAAACACTGACTGTTGTGCTAGATTTGTTCACTGTGTTTGTGGTTTTACAGTGTCTCTCCTCATGCACGTTCCCGCGACAGGGTACTTTTCGTGCAGGTGGATGTTTTTCAACACAAACCCAGCACTTCGTACATGCGATCAGGATGGAGACGTGGCAAGACTTCCACTGGCAGGCTGGGGGAGACGGAGAAAGGGACGGTGTTGGAAACGAGGTGTTTTTTTAAAAAAATCACACACTCTGTTTGCAGATGTGTTCTGTTAATACTGACTGTAAACACAGAAGTGAACGCGGTGCAGTGATGCATTTGATTGGTTAGACTGAGTGTTTCAGTGCCAGTCAGACAAATTTGATTGGTGAAATTGGCGGAAGTTGATGAGGACTGGCCAAAATTGTAGGAAAGTTGCAGTGAATGGACAAAGTTGCAATGTTCCGCAATAGTTGCGCTGATTGGCTGACTTCTCGTGAATTGATGTGATCACAACATCGCAAAATCCTGGAGGGACTGGATAGTGGATATATTGGACAAAGGATGTTGAAGATGGAGCTGTCAGGCAGGAAGAAAAGAGGAAGATCACAGAGAAGATTCATGGATGTTGTGAAGGAGGCCATGGAGATGGCTCGTGTTACAGAGGAAGAGGCAAGGGATAGGGTGAGATGGAGGCAGAGGATCTGCTGTGGCGACCCCTAAAGGGAGCAGCCGGAAGAAGAAGAAGGAGTTTTGTGAACACGGTTGCCTTGATTTCTTTGTATGTACAGTATGGATTACTTGGATTGTTACTGATATCTGGGGAAAATCTCAGGTCAATGGCTCCATCATAAAATATGTTTAATGTGAAAAATGTTGACATGTTCAATACTTATTTTCCTCACTGTATATACAATAATCAAGCACTCAGTCCATCAGAGTAGTAGTAGTCAATAAGGCTAGAAAGGCAAAACATAGAAGTCACTTTGGTTTAGGGGAATAATTGTATGGTTTGTAGGTGCTTTTAATTAAGCTTTTTTTGTCTTTAATATAAATAAGAGGGCACTGTACAGACTTCTGGTGTTTCTTGTCCATCTGTCTTAAGAATAGTACGTATGGTGATGACTTTGAGAGAATGGGCACAGAAAAGTTTGGCTGAGGACACAGAGCGGCCAGATTCTTTCTTAGAGCGGTTCAGAGGCCCTGCAAACATGGATATACAAGCTCCACCCAGCAGGTTCAGCCACACGGGCTCTGATGCAGAACGTGAAATCCGACGCTCCAGACACAAGTAGGGAGAAAACAAACTGACACACACACACACACACACACAGAGAGTAAAGCTAACTCTTATGGTCTGTTTTTCTATCATGTCTTTCTATCAGGAGAAAAAAATGTAATATTGTGGTTTTGTCCCCATCTGATGACATATACTACTACTGGCTGATGGTAATTGGGGCAGCGGTGTTTTATAACTGGACTCTCCTGGTTGTCAGGTTTGTACCACTACGGTTCCTATAAACTTATGGCTTTAAGGCTCCAGATTCTGGAGGGAAAAGGTAACAAACTGAAAACAGATGTTATTAGCTTTAACACTCAGCAGAAAGCCAGGCGTCCACTATTTGGAAAGCACCTCTCCTTCAAGTGGGTGAGCTGACTCACCAAGTAGGCAAGCAAACAACACACAAAGGTAAACAAATTTTGTTACTTAATTAGCAGGGGTTTTACTGAAAATGTAGCATGTGAAAAATATTGCTCACTAGAGGTGTAATGGTACGCCCAAAATTACGATGTGGCATGTACCTTGGTTTTAAGGTCATGGTTTGGTTCATTTTCGGTACGGTAAGGAAACAAAATGCAAACCATAAAACTGCTTATTTTTTGTATATGTGGGAACAGCTTTATTGACAAAAAATTACTGCAAGCTGCCAGCAGTAAATTCTCCAATAAATAAAATACTAGGTGGTGTGTGAACACGCAGTGGCCTCCCTTTTCTCTTTGTGTTTTTGTGCTGTTTAATGTTGTTTTAATTATGCGTAAGTGTATTTTCATGTGTTTAATGTCCACATTAAACACATGGCAGTGGTTCAGGAGGTAGAGCAAGTCGTCCAATAACCGGATGGTTGGCGGTTCGAAGCCCGCTGTCCCCAGATATCCTGCCGTTGTGTCCCTGAGCAAGATACTTTACCCCCAGTTGCTCCTGGTGGGTCTGGACAGCGCCATGTTTAGCAGCTATGCTGCCATCAGTGTGTGAATGGGTGGATAGCAGGATCTGTAAAGCGCTTTGGTCATCTAGAGATGAGAATAAAAGCGCTATATAAGTGAATGCCATTTACCATTTACCATATATGATGCTACGCACAAGCTACAGTTGCCACAGCATTCTGGAGATAAGGAATATGACCAAACATTACGTCTTGGACCAGAGCGTTAAAGAGGAACTCTGTGGCCTAGGTCTTCTCCACCAGACCTCTACATCCTCGGACTCGACTGCTGTGTCTCATCCCAAATGGAGATGCCGTAGATGGTGTGAGCGGCGACAAAAGAGAGGCAAACATGGAGGTATCCGAACGAAACTAGCCGCTAGCCCACACAGACTCCCGATTCCTTCCCTCATTCCAGGCAATGTACGCTCACTAGACAACAAAATAGACCACATACAGCGCCTGAGAACTACGCAACGTAATGCACAGAACTGCTGTGTTTTTATCTTTATGGAAATGTGGTTAAATGACAATATCCCGGACTCTGCCATTCAGTTAGCAGGGCTAACATGCTATCGTGCTGACTGGGTGTTTACAGAAGGAGGAAAGACCTGAGGGGGAGGTATGTGTGTTTACATAAATGACACTTTGTGCTGAGATGTGACTGTTGTGCATAAACACTGTACTTCGTTGGTGGAGTTTATGATCATCAAGTGCTGACCCTTTTACATACCGAGACAATTTACATCTGTTCTGCTAGTCGCCGTGTATGTCCTGCCCACTGCCATCAGCGAGAAGAGTAAAGCACTAAAGGATCAGGCCATAAGTGAGACACAAACAACGCATCCAGACGGATTTCTCATCACAGCAGGAGACTTCAACCATGCAGATTTAAAGGCCCTCCTACCAAAACTACACCAACATGTGGACTTTCCAACAAGAGGAGACAATTTGCTGGACCTGGTGTACACAACTCACAACAGAGCGTACAGAGCCTCCCCCCTCCCCCACCTGGGTCTCTCTGATCACATCACCATCTTGCTAAGGTCTGCACGTGTGTGGCCAGAGGGGGCCTCGGATGCTCTGAAAGACTGCTTCAACACTACAGACTGGGACACTTTCAAGCATGCAGCCACTCACAATGGACACACAAACATTGAGGAGTATACTGAGGTTGTTGTAGCATACATAGCTAAATGTATTGATGATGTCACTCACTGCAAAACCATCACTGTTTGCGCTAATCAAAAGCCATGGATGACAGCAGAGATCCACGGGCTCCTGAGGGCTTGGGAGGCAGCCTTCAGGGCCAGCAACACTGCAGGACTAACAACAGCTACGGCCAACCTGTCCCGTGGCATTAAGGAGGCAAAACGACAGTACAGCAAGAAAATATCCAGACACTTCAGCAACACCAGCCATGCATGTTCTCTCTGGCATGGAATATAGACCCTCACCAACTACAAACCTTCACCTCAGACCTGTGCGAGTGACATCACACTGCTTAAAAACTTAAATGACTTCTTTGGCCACTTTGAAACACAAAGCAGCACATCAGCACAGAAGACCACTCCTCTCCCAGATGAGCAGGCTATAGGTAAGTCTGGATCCGGCTAGCATGAAGAGGACCCTCTCCAGGATCAACCCATGCAAGACAGCTAGACCAGACAACTTACCAGGTCACGTTATGAAGGACTGTGCGGAGGAGCTCAAGAATGTCCTCCCCAAGCAAAGTCCAACACAAAACCACAGTCTGTGGGGGCAACGCAAGATCCAAGACCCGAAAACAAAATAAGGTCAGTTGGGTGGTCTCCCAAAGTCCCGGGACCACCGGACCAGAGAACATAGCGGGTCAGGGGGCCTATTCAAGTCCATGGGACCTCAAACTGAAATACATAATGGGTCTGGTGGCCTTCCAAAGTCCAATGGTCACAGGAAGTGTGAACCTGGGGTGTCACGTGGCCTGCCAAAGACCATGGGCCACCAGACAGGAGAAAACACAAGAGCCTTTAACTCTTGAAAAAACAATACAGGATTTCTGTGCTCAGAAGAAAACAACATAGAGGTTCTAACCCCAGAAGATAACATAGAAACGTGTTGCTCAAAAGCAAACATGGGGGTTGTAAACTCAGGAAATGACATGGAAATTCTGTACTCAGGAAATGATGATGACGAAGGAAGTTTGACTGCAGTAGATAATGACATAGACCAGGGCTATTCAATTACAAAATCAGTTAGGCCACAATCTGAAATCAAGACATGTAACTAGGCCTCATGTTCAGTGATCTATTGAATATGACAAATTTAAAACCAACACAGATCAATTTGACGAAAAATATGCACTTTTTATTCATTATCTTGGTTTTAAATGTGCACTTGGCACATGACAAAGGCACATCAAAAGTCCATAAAAACACAATAACAGTGCTGGGGTTGACCAGAACTTGTAGCAGAAATATTTTTCCTCTTGAACATCAATTAAATAAATAGAATGAAGAAAATAAAATTCTGTAAATAACCATTTTGGTCAAATCTTACTCAGGCATATCTCAAAGTGCACAAAAACTCAATGTGCATTGTTAGTAGCATTATATTTGTTTCCCTTTTGAAATAAAATATACTACATCCTGGTCATAACTGACCTTGGCACATCACAAAGTGCATTTACCTGAATAAAAAATGAACTGTCAAACACTTAATGTACAAACCCCCAGAGAAAAGATTGATAACACATTCACTATTGTGGTTTGTTTTATTTTAAATCACCAAATGTGTCTTTTTATAACTACACATTCCATTATACACATATCAGTCAACCAAAAATTTCTAGTAGAGTTAAGGATGCAAAAAGCACCCACTTAAAAACTTGAGTAATGACTTCAGTCTTGAAGGTCTGAGGATTTTCTCTAAAATTTATACCAATTTTCTTATAGTTTTCTACTTTTCTCTGTAATTTTAAATTTGAAAATTATTTTCTTAAATTTATAATTTCCTCTTGTAAAATTGACTTTTCTTGTACATTTGAGACTTTATTATAAATTTGTGGATTATTTTATGGCTAATTTTTGTCAATTTTTTTTAAATAAAATTAGTTTTTAAAAAAAAAATATATTTGAAACAGATTGATGAACGCTAGAACAGGGATCCAGTGTACTCCACCTGGTCTGGGGTTACTGGGGCCCCACCCTTGAGCCAGGCCTGGGGGAGGGGCTCGATGGCTAGCATCTGGTGGCCAGGTTTCCGCCCATGGGACCCAGCCGGGCTCAGCCCGAAGGAGTTACATTGGTCCGCCTTCCAGCGGGCTCACCACCTGCAGGAGGGACCATGGGGGTCTGGTGCTATGTGGATCAGGTGGCGTTCAAAGGCGGAGACCTTGGTGATCTGATCCCAGGCTTCCTAAACTGGCTTCTGGAATGTGGAATGTCACCTCTCTGGTGGGGAAGGAGCCTGAGCTGGTACATGCGGTTGAGAGATACCGGTTAGATATAGTCGGCCTCACCTCAACATACAGCTCCGGTTCTGGAACCAGTCTCCTGGAGAAGGGCTGGAGCTTGTCCTACTCTGGAGTTGCCCCAGGTGAGAGGCGATGAGCAGGGGTGGGTATCCTTGTATCCCCCCACCTTGCTGCCTCTATATTGGAGTTTTCCCTGGTGGACGAAAGGGTTGCTCAGAGTACCCACCCTTTTTGGAGTCTCTGACTGGGGTGCTGGAGGGTGCTCCTCTTGGAGACTCCATTGTCCTTCTGGGGGACTTCAATGCGCATGTGGGAAATGACAGTTAAACCTGGAAGGGGGTGATTGGGCGGAACGGCCTGCCCGATCTGAACTCGAGTGGTGTTCAGTTATTGGACTTCTGTGCTAACCACAGTTTGTCCATAACGAACACCATGTTCAAGCCTAAGGGTGTCCATATGTGCACCTGGCACCAGGACGCCCTAGGTCGCAGGTCAATGATCGATTTTGTTATCGTGTCATCAGACCTGCGACCGTATGTCTTGGACGCTTGGGTAAAGAGAGGTGCAGAGCTGTCAACTGATCACCACCTGGTGGTGAGTTGGATCTGATGGCAGGGGAGGATCCTTGGCATGGCCTGGGCCACTCGGAGGTTGGTTCTAGGCTGCATGTGGCCCACGGGCCGCTAATTGAATCGGCCTGACATAGACACTACAACCCCTCGAAGTGACCTTATGGAAATTTTACCCTCGGGAGATGGCAACAAAGAATCTTTACACTCCAGAAATGGCAACAAAATGTTTTTTACAACTCTAGAGATGACTCGGGAACATTAAACACAGATGGCAACATGGAAATCCCACACTCTGGAGATGACAACCTAGAACCTCTAGACTCAGGAGATGATGACCTGGAAACTTTACACTCGGGGTGATGATAACACGAAACCTGTATCTTCAGGGGGTGTAACACAAAACCTTTAAACTCAAGGAGTGAAAATATAGCACCCTTAAACTTAGGAGATAACACTGAAGCCCTTTGTTTGAAAAAACAAACAAACCCAACAACATGGGGGTTTTAAACTCAGAAGGTAACATTGGGGTGCTTTGCTCTGGAGACCACAAATTAGTTTTTTGCTCTGGGAACAACAGCATAGGAGCCTTTAGCTCAAAAATAGACGACTGAGGTGCGCTGACCTCAGGATGAGATGGCTCAGGGGGCCTACCCAAGTCCATGGGTCCCCAAACTGGAGCACATAATGGGTCTGGTGGCCTTCCAAAGTCCAGTGGCCACAAGAAGGGTGAGCAAGGGGCATCAGGCAGGCTACCAAAGACCATGGGCCACCAGACAGGGGAAAACGCACGACCCACAAGCTCAGAAAATAACACACAACCCTTTTGCCTTGAAAATAACCCACAAGCCCTTAACTGTGGGAAAAACAATACAGGATTCTCTTGCTCAAAAGAAAACATAGAGGTTTTAAACCAAGGAGATGACAAGGAAATCTTGTATTCGGGAGATGACATAGAACCCTTAAACACAAAAAAGGACAACATGGAGCCTATAAACTCTGATGATAATAACATAGAGGCTCCGAACCCAGGATCTAACATGGGGGCACTGACCCCTGGATCAGATGGCTAGAGGGGCTGACCCCTGGAGAAGATGGTTGGGGTGCGCTGACCCCTGCATTGGATGGTTGGGTTGTGCTGACCTCTGTATCGGACGATTGGGGTGCGCTGACCTCTGCATTGGACGGTTGGGGTGCACTGACCTCTGCATCGGACAGAATCAGAATCAGAATCAGAATCAGAATCAGGTTTATTGCCATTGTTCATGTAGTACACAAACTAGGAATTTGTCTCGGTACAATGCTGCAACATTAAACATGATAAGATAAGAGAAATAAACTATACATGTAATAAAGTGTAGGATAAGATTAAGTGATACTGGTCAACAGTTAAAATATATATTAGCCAGCAGCAGATACTGTGGAGAACTATATAGTGCAGTCGGTAATGCAGGAAGAAAACAGTGATGATTGACATGAGTCTGGTTGAGCTGCTGTACATGGTGCACGAGAGTCACTTAGTGTTCAGCAGTCTAATGGCAGAGGGGAAGAAGCTGTTCATGTGACGGGAGGTTTTAGTCTGGATGGACCGAAGTCTTCTACCAGAGGGGAGGGGGGCAAACAGTACGTGACCAGGGTGTGAGGGATCGGCTATGATCCGGCCAGCACGCCTCCGGGTCCTGGAGATGTACAGATCCTGGAGAGATGGGAGCTTGCAGCCGATCACCTTCTCAGCAGTGCGCACGACGCGCTGCAGCCTTAGTCTGTCCCTGGCAGTGGCTCCTGCGTACCACACGGTTATGGAGGTGGTGAGGATGGACTCGATGATGGCTGTGTAGAACTGCACTAACATCTTGGTGGGTAGCTTGAGCTTCCTCAGCTGCCGCAGGAAGAACATCCTCTGCTGGGCTTTTTTGATGAGTGAGCTGATGGTCAGCTCCCATTTGAGGTCCCTGGTGATGGTAGTGCCTAGGAAGCGGAAGGAATCAGCAGTGGTGATGGGAGAGCCTGAGAGGGTGAGGGGGGGCAGAGGAGTAGTGACTTTCCTGAAGTCTACAATCATCTCCACTGTCTTCAGAGCGTTCAGCTGCAGGTTGTTATTGCTGCACCAGGACGCCAGCTGGGCCACCTCTCTCCTGTAGGCGGACTCGTCGCCGTTGGAGATGAGCCCGATGAGGGTGGTGTCGTCCGCAAACTTGATCAACTTGACAGACTGGTGGCTGGAGGTGCAGGAGTTGGTGTAAAGGGAGAAGAGTAGGGGGGAAAGTACACAGCCCTGGGGTGATCCGGTGCTGATGCTAGTATAGTCTGAGACAGTCTTTCCCAGCCGCACATGCTGCCTCCGGTCCGTCAGGAAGTCGATGATCCACCTGCAGAGGGAGTCAGGCACGTTGAGCAGGGACAGCTTGTCCCGGAGCAGAGCGGGGCGGATGGTGTTGAATGCGGAGCTGAAGTCCACAAACAGGATCCTGGCGTAGGTTCCCGGGGAGTCCAGGTGCTGCAGGATGGAGTGGAGGGCCAGGTTGACTGCATCGTCTACAGACCTGTTGGCTCGGTAGGCAAACTGCAGCGGGTCCAGGAGAGGGGTGGTGATGGACTTGAGGTGGGACAGGACCAGGCGCTCAAAGGACTTCATGACTACAGAGGTGAGCGCTACAGGTCTGTAGTCATTAAGTCCAGTGATCCGTGGCTTCTTGGGGACAGGGATGATGGTGGAGGATTTGAGGCAGGATGGCACGTGGCATAACTTAAGGGAGGTGTTAAAAATGTCTGTGAATACAGGAGCCAGCTGTTTCGCACAGAGTCTCAGGGTGGAGGGAGACACGCCGTCTGGGCCGGGGGCCTTGCGCGGGTTCAGTCTGGAGAACTGTTTGAGCACATCCTGCTCACTGATGATAAGGGGAGGGGGGGAGGAGGGGGGGGGGGTGCCTTAAATGAAGTAGGGAATGTGGAGGCTGTGGAGCTGGAGGGAAGGGGGGAGTTGGACACAGATGATGAGGTGTCAAAACGGGCATAGTGTTGGGACAGTCTCTGACAAAGGGCTTTGTCATCCTGACCTTTAGGAGCCTTAGGTCGATAGTTGGTGATCTGCCTCAGTCCTCTCCACACGGAAGCCGAATCATTAGCAGTGAACTGCTGCTGGAGTCTCTCTAAGTATAGAGATTTAGCCCTCTTCAGCTCTCTGTTAAACCGGTATTTAACCTCCCTGTAGCAGTCCCTGTCTCCACTTTTCAGCGCTGCTTCCTTCTCCTTCCTGATCTGTCTGAGCTTAGCTGTGAACCAGGGTTTGTCATTAGAGTAACTCACCCTGGTGCGTGATGGAAGAATGTTCTCTTCACAAAAGTGGATATATGAGTTCACAGTGTCCGTGTACTCATCCAGATCATGCGTGGCTCCTTTAAGCATGCCCCAGTCAGATATTTCCATGCACGTTTCCAGCTTCTCCTCAGCATCACTGGTCCGTATCTTCGTAGTGCTCACAACAGGTTTAGTGAGCTTCAATCTCTGTCTGTATGTGGGAATGAGGTGAACCATCACGTGATCAGATAATCCCAGCGCAGCTCGAGGGACAGCGCGATATGCGTCTTTCACTGTGGTGTAACAGTGATCCAGTGTGTTTAATCCTCTGGTGGGGCATTTAATAAACTGTTTGTAGCGGGGGAGATCGTGGCTCAGATTGCACTGATTAAAGTCGCCAGCCACAATAATCAGCGAGTCTGGAAAACTCCGCTCTGTGTGTTGAATGTGATCCGCGAGCACGCGCTGAGCTTCGCGCGTGTCCGCGTCGGGAGGGGCGTACACAGCGATCATTATGAAAGAAGCAAACTCCCGCGGGGAATAAAAGGGCTTGCAATTGATAACAAGAAATTCCAAGGCAGGAGAACAGTGTTTGGAAATTACCGTTACATCAGAGCACCAGCTACAGTTGATGTAGAAGCAGACACCGCCTCCTGTGGTCTTGCCGGAAAGCTCTGTGTCACGATCAGCACGGAAGAGCTGGAAGCCGTCGAGGCGCAGCGCGCTGTCCGGTATATTTTCCCGGAGCCAGGTCTCAGTAAAGCAGAGGACAGCTGAGGAGGCGAGGTCCTTAAAACGCATCAGCAGTCTCAGTTCATCCACCTTGTTAGAGAGAGAGTTGGTATTGGACAGAAATATGCCAGGCAGCGCCGTTCACGAGCCTCTCCTGCGAAGTCGTACGAGAGCGCCCGCTCGTCTTCCTCTCTTCCGCCGTCTCACTTTCCGAGCCAAACAATAAACCAGATCGGCGGCAGGGGCTAGAAAAACTGGGAGGAGGTCCGTGGGGGTCAAAGTCCTGATATTTAAAAGTTCTTCACGGGTATAAGTGCAAGCAGACACACAATTGACAAACAAAAACAAACAAAGAGCGCAGCGAAGCACCATGTCGACCGCTGTGGGTGCCATCGGCTGAAGTGCAGTCGTGTGAACGTCTGCAGCAGGGTGCACCTCAGGGTTAGCGGGGGCTGTGGCGTGCACCTCGGACGAAGAAGCAAAAACACGGGTGGGTGACATACCAATATCAGAAAAAATTGCAGCCGAGACAGGCGGCGGGGGCTCAACAGTCACGAGTGACTGCCCCTGTGAGACCCCGCCTGGTAGTAGGCAAGTCCCCCCCCCCACCCAATAAGTGTAATAGAAGGAAAAGGTACTTGCCTGGCCTGCTCTGTCGTTTCAGCGGCCACCCTTGGCAATCTCTTCTTCATCTTCTTTTAGATTTGATTGGCGGTTGGCAACCAGCTTACAGGTGCATTACCGCCGTCTACTTCACTCTATAGATGTGATACCCTTGGCAATCCCAATGAGGAAATAGTTGTGGGCGGGGGCACCAGTGTAGAAGGTGGTGGAGCCGGCACTGCAGGCGTGATGACGGGTGAAGCAGCTGCAGTGGAAACCTCAGGCAAAGCTGCATGCTTATTCTCAGGCTGAGCAGCTGGCTTAATGACAGGTGAAGGTGGTGTGTGCGCCATGGAAAGAGCTGGAACAGGAGTGGAGCATGGAGACGTGCGTAAAAGAGCCAAAGAACGTCTCACTGATGGCACCGGGTCTCATAATGCCAAAACTAGGGGATGCTCTGTCGTCGGTACAGGTCTTGGCGTTAATAACAATCCCTTCTCGCGCTCAAAATGTGACAGCGGGACTGGCAGGTGGCGTAAGGATGAGGATGATTTCGGAGTCGGGGGATGTTGTCTCATCAGCACGGACTCCGGCACAGAAGTAGCCCCTGTCTTCAGCCTGTGGAATGGCTGTGGGACTGGTGAGGCTGAAATTGGAGCTGGAGCGGACACCGGAGGATGGTAAGGATAGGACACTGGAGGCCAAGGATGCTTCTTCGTGGGCACACACCTAGACGACCCAGGTACGTTCCTCACCATCTCACAGTACATATGACAGAGGTTGGGAACTGAAATTAACAGACTGCCCAACTCGGGATAGCTCCACAGGCTGGGGAATGCCTTTATTATTTTGGCTGCGGGGTTCAAGAATGTCAGGGCTACCTCCGACAAATGGGAGCTGCAGGCGTTTGAAATAAAATCCTCAATGGTTTGAGCAGCCCACACATCATCCGCATCGAGTCCAAAACTTGCATAGTCCATAGCTGCTGAGTCTTGTTCGGGTTGGGTCATGTCGCTGGGTCCCTTTATGGTTGCGTCACACTATCATGCTCCACTGCCGGGCAGGCAGCAAGGACAGGCCCAAATGCAGAGATGATGTTCAGCAGTAGTTTAATGACAAAAAGCATAGCTCTAGGCTGGATAATTACTGACAGACATAATATGAAAACAAACTGGACAACAAGCGGGAAAGGAACACAGTCTGGGTTTTATGACACAACAGTGAAGTGAAAACTGGGTGGAACATATATACACAGATACTGATGACAAATGGGTGAGGTTAATTAAAAGGGGAGGAGACGGCAGGAGTGAGAGAGACATAATCATGAGCAGCTGTGAGGAATTAACAGAACCAATAATGATTGGCAAAATAAACAGAGCATGTTGGCAAGGAGTAAACACAAGATAACATAATAAGGGTGATCATGAAACACAGAATGAACTGAAAACTCAAGGTGAGGGCAAACTAACCATATTGACAACTGGAGAAAAACATAATTTAAAGAGCGGGACATGTTTGCAAACATGTCCCCCCATGATAAAGGTAAACTTCATTATCCCCAAATAGGGCAATTTGCTCCACAGCGGCAACAATTTAAAAACAACGCACACATCCAAGATTTACATACTGCAAACATAAAAAAGACAAGATGAAGAAGTTTCACATAGAATGACAAGTTATATGCTTATTCTAGGAAATGTGGCCAGAGTTTTAGCAGCTTTTTTTCATAAACTACCTGGGTCCAGCACGTTGACAGTGCTGTTAATTACCAGAGGCACACAATAAAAAAATCACCTGCCAACACTGTAGAACTCTTACAAGGTCTGCAGCACCATTAAATACACAGGGAATCGCAGTAGAATCAGATGACATTGACATGCTCCAATGTCTGACATGGGGCATTAATATCTAGCGTTGAGAGTGATGCATTACTTTTGCAGTAACATGCTCTGTAACGAAATTACTGTTTAAAAATTCAGTAATGCATTACACTTACTGAAATTTGATCAGATGCATTACTCGTTTTATTAATATGGATAGATATTTTTAGCACAAATAAATGAATATACAAACTTATCCTACAGTAGCTGACGATGCAGCTGTCAGTCGATGTGACCCGTTGCAGAGGCCAGTCTTCACTGCTGAGCGGAGGAAAAGACTAGGAAAAGCTACTTTGTTTTTGTGGAAATAGATTATTTTTCCTTTGTCGTGGTTGACAAAAGCATATTGGTAGGTTGGAAGCTAAAGTGCAGCTGAGACTTACTACAATCTTCAGAAGTGTCTGAGAGCAGCAACAAAGCTCCGACAAAGCTAGTGTTAAGTAACGGCTAGCTATGCTAACAACAGTGGATCTATGCTATCTGAACAGCCACGGCCGGATGTAAAGTGGAAATACTCTTGTCTCAACAGCCACGGCTGGATTTCAAGCACAGGTATGGACAGTTTGTGACTCAGCAAGAATTAAACCTGATTGCCAGATATGTCATTACAGACTGAAGTTGTGACAATAGTCACTTTCCATCAGACAGCTGGACTGTGATCCACTGACGTTAAAACACATTTACTTGCCACCTGGATAAAGATTATTCAAAAATGGATTTTGATCTCCAAAAGGAATTTGAGGAACTGGATCATGTCTCTGTCACAGCAGACATTTGGACTGTGAATAATGGACATTTTCTTTGGATCACTGCACATCGGATTAAATCTATATCATAAAGGTAAGATAACATGGATGGCTTTACGCAGTGTTGCCAACTCTCACTCCAGAATGAGGAAATTACTGGCAATATCATGTTGATTTTCTTCAGATTTTTCCCACAATAAGAGCTCTCAAGGCGGGATGAAGCAGACTGAACATGTTCTAAAAGCTCTGTCTGAAACAGCCTGTTTTCAGCCTAATATTAACAAACCCGTAATGTAAATTTACAAGTTTATTTATAAAAATGACAGTGCATATTAATGAATATAAGATAAGATAAGATAAGCCTTTATTAGTCCCACAATGGGGAAATTCCAGGATTGCAACAGCACAGGGACAGCAACACTCAGAGCAACAATCAGAAGGCAAGAAAAAACAACATCTAGTAAACATATGTCCATATTACTATAAATGTATATATATAGACACACAGTGCAGAGCATTATGGCTGGTGGATGTGCAGCAGAAAGTCTAAGCTCTCTCTCCGCGGATGCAGCGGGCCAGCTGGAAGTCTTTGGGCATGATGGTGACCCCCTTAGCGAAGAAGAGACCACCAGGTGGGTCTCGCTGGTCTCCTGCAGAGCCATGACGGCGAAACTCAGGAAACGCAGGACGGTCTTGAAGTCCTGAGCGATCTCCCTCACCAGGCGCTGGACGGGCAGCTTACGGATGAGCAGCTCCGTGGATTTCTGGTAGCGACGGATCTCTCTCAGAGCCACGGACCTGTGACGGCGAGGCCTCTTCACTCTGCCGGTGGCCAGAGCGCCTCTCCGAGCAGCCCTGGTGGCTAGCTGTCTCCTGGGGGGCTTCTTCCTCCAGTAGATTTTACGGGCGGTCTGCTTGGTTCTTGCCATCGCTCTTTATTATTCTGTCTTATATTTCTTTCACGCCGCCTAAACTCCAGCCCGGCACCCGCTTCGTTTTCGCTACAGCTCCCGGTATGTCGAGTTTCCCATTAGCACTGGGCGGCGGCCAAGTGCTAGCTAGCACTAGCTCCTCCCCGCTGTAACGTCTCCCGCTGCAAACCGTGGCTCCGTCCGCCGACCCGGGAGACCCCCGGGGCGATCCGTGCGTCCATGATATATATACAGAGTGAAAGGTGTAGAAAGAAGAAGGAAGATAAAAAAAAAAAGGCTGTTGCAACAGGCAGCCGACTCGTGTGGCGCCGCCGGTCCGGCAGAGCCGGAACCGGAAAGACATATATAAGACATATAAATAATGTATGCAGCATACAAGATTATAGCTGAAGCTAATTTCTATCTTGTGTCCCCTGGCCAGCCAATGGCAGTCACATAGAACAGATAACACAATACAACAACAATAAAAAATACAACAATGATAAAGCAAATGACACAACAATAATAACAATAACAGGAGGACAGCAATCCATTAATCCATTTACTGGAAACCATTAATTAAATTATCTTGCTATGTGTGCAAGATGATTTAAGTATGCATTTAAAAGTAACGTGAAAGTTACTTTTCCAAGTAACTAGTTACTGTAATCATGTAGTAATTGGTAAAATAACTTGGTTACTTTTGAAAAGAAGTAACTAGTAACTGTAATTAGTTACTCTTTTTAGTAACTTGCCCAATACTGTTAATATCAGATTGGTACCAATACCGTAAACATACAAATCAGCTATTGTCCATCAGTTTTGCAGCTTTTTTTTTTTTTTTCCAAAAAAGGCTTGAGACAATATATTGAAAGAACTATAGTATATTTTTTGTTAATATCAAGCATCAAATATTCTTGCAATAATAGGTTGCTATGATTTTCTTGAGCTGACTCTGTGTGTACATGTGTAGAGCCTGTTTTGATGAACTCCAGATGAGTAATGTACTAGTGTGGCTCGTGGTGGACTATGTCTGTGATGGAGTCTACATCCTTGATATTGCTGTTCGTCTCCACACAGGTACACACTACAATATACATAATTATGACAATGACCTGTTTTTTGTCATAGAATTTTTATAAAGGTTTTTACAATTGTAGAATTATGTTTATTACCTATGATGTAGGCTTCTTGGATGAAGGATTGATGGTCAAAGATGTACGTCGCCTGCGAGAAACCTATATACGAACGTTACAGTGTCAACTTGACATCTGCTCCATTCTTCCAACTGACCTCCTGTACCTGACCATTGGAATGAGCTACACTCCTCTTCTTCGATTTAACAGGCTGCTGCGACTCCCACGTCTTTTTGAGTTCTTTGAACGTACAGAAACACGAACAGGTTATCCCAATACTTTCCGCATCAGCAAACTGGTTCTGTACATCTTGGTCATCATCCACTGGAATGCCTGTGGATATTATAGCTTTTCTAAAGTTTTGGGTCTGGGGTCTGATTCTTGGGTTTATCCCAATGCATCAGACCCAGAGTTTGGCACCCTGTCCAGAAGTTATATATACTGCTTCTACTGGTCCACCATGACACTGACCACAATTGGAGAGACACCTCCTCCGGTTAGAGATGAGGAATATCTGTTCTTGATATTTGATTTTCTGGTAAGTTCAAACCAGGGCAACTGAAATAATCATAGTTGATGTTGTATGCACAGTTGATGTTGTTCCTAGTGTTAAGACTAATATTGTCTCTATTTCTATCCCAGGTTGGAGTTCTGATTTTTGCTTCTATTGTGGGTAATGTTGGATCCATGATCTCCAACATGAATGCAACAAGAGCAGCCTTTCAGACACGTGTAGATGCACTCAAACACTATATGCACTTCAGAAATGTTAGCAAGGTGCTAGAGCAGCGTGTCATTCGATGGTTTGACTATCTCTGGACCAATCAGAAGACAATAGATGAACAGGAGGTGTTGAGGAGTCTGCCGAATAAACTGAGAGCAGAGATTGCCATTAATGTTCACCTGGATACACTAAAGAAGGTAAAGACCCTAAATCATTTTAACATTAACAGACCCTCAAGTGCATTTGAGACTGATGAGCAAAAAATACACATTTAATTATGTTGCTTCAGGTAAACCAGTGGAAATGTTGTGCTTTGAGATGAACTGCTCTGCTTTATATAGTAACTCTTCATTATTTTGGTGTCTGTGATGTATGGACCTGCTGTAGGTACGTATTTTCCAGGACTGTGAGGCAGGCCTCCTTGTAGAGCTGGTGCTAAAACTTCGACCTCAAGTCTTCAGTCCAGGAGACTACATCTGCAGAAAGGCCAGTATAATGTCTACTGTTACTTTTAAAACTGTCCTAAGATGATGTTTGAAAAATAATTTTAAAAGTTTATTCAAATCATTAAGTGTTGTTTGTTATGATCCCTCGCGCGCCTTTACGCAGTGCACAGAGGGAGGAATGAAAACCCACGTGCAGAGATAGTTGCGTGCACTTTATTGAACAACAAATAACACTGGTCAACACCAAATTTATTCTCTAAGTTTTTTTTTAGCTAATTTAGGACAATTCTGATGTGCTGAATCCAAAAATCACATTGGTTTTGCTCAATCAGGTCAACTTTTTGAATTATGGCCACATGTTGTTTTATACGTTTTTGTTTACATGTACGGGTATTTTCACTTTATATGATACAAAATTCTTTTTTATGTCTTGAAATTCTCTGAATTTTGAACAATGATGATGTAACATTCAATTTACATGTACTTACCTTTATATAATGGTAAGTACATGCACAGTACTAAGTAAGTACTAAGTAAGTACAGGTTTTTACTTAGCACCTGATCGAGAGAAACAGATGTCATTTTCGGATTCAGCGGTGCAAAATTGTCTTAAATCAGTTGAATAAACACAGACAACTTACAAAAAAAATTATTTTTGTAACCCTGTGTAATGAGTACAGTCCAGCAACAGTTAATGATGAGCAACTGATGGATGAATACAGTCACGATATCAAACAGTTGGATGGGCAGACAGTCATGGAGGACACCAGGAGAGCAGGGACGCCTCCCGGATGCTCGACAGGCCAAGGGAGAGAATGCCTAGTGCCACAGGACAGGTGAACGGCACAAGGAGAAAGGCAAACATAAACTTACAGGCCAGAGCGGTCCGAGGCAGTCCGTGCAGTCAGGTGTGAGCAGGCGAAACAGGAACAGCCGCTAACATCAGGTAATGAGCAGGTGTCAGGTAATGTTAGAGAAGACCAAAAAGTCAGGCTGAAAGTATAATGCAGGGAATGGAAAAATAACGACGCGCACCACCCAGTGTGAAGTGGCACTGAATAAAACTTGGCAGGGCTTCTAGACGTGGGTGGTGGCAACAACACAGAGGGGAAAGCGACTGTGTTGATTCGCAATGATCCGGCAATCTCTTTCCACAAATGCAGAGCTTAAGTAATAACAATACTAATGAGGAAAGAGATCGCTGGTGTGAGAAATGAGAGAGAGTGCGTGGACTGGCTGAGTGGATGTGAATGTGAGTGTGGGTGTGTGTGTATGTGAAAACCAATAATGAGGAACAGCTGGTGACACTGACAGGAGGAGGAGGTGTGGCCGAGCTGTCAGGGAGCGGAGGACCCAAAGAGCTCTCTGAAGCGCCTGATGGAAAATAAACAATACAAAGAGACAAAAGAGCCACTGTGTCAGAACTGGGTTTGGGACCACCAAACCCAAGTTCATGACAGTTGTTTATGCTCACAAAGTGGTAATCTATTATATTGAGAGACTTCAATAACTGAAAATTATTAGTAATGGAATTATATACATTACAAGGTTTAGGTGCTCTGAAGAACAAAAAGAAATACACTGTCAAAAACATGGAGCAATAATTTTACTTTGTTACCCATCAGTGCAATTTAAAGCAAAATTTTGTTAGCATAGGTCAGCATCAATTCCAGCTGGTTTACAGCTAGGCATACAACCTTCATTTTCCCTGACATTGTTGATATGCTGTTATGCTTATTGCATGTTACTGCTGATAGCTGTAAATTAGTAAGAAGCTACTGATTGTGTATACAAAATGGAAACAATTAGAATGTTACAAACTTTGCTCCATAGCGCTGCCTGGGTGCTACATCAAATATATTCGTTGCATCAGTACATTTAGCCGCCCGCGATACATAAAATAGTTGTGTTGCGTATATTTGAGCATTTGTCATGTTAATATAATGAGACAGGCAGGGCCACCTAAACTTGCCGTTAGGCCCTGGCGCTGAGAGGATTTGTATCCCCCCACTCCCCCAACAGAATCTCAGTTTAAAAATGTGTAATAGCTATGTTTTTTAATAATGGATTGCATTTTTATGGCACTTTTCATGACACCAAAGACACTTTACAATGAGTCCATTATTGATTCACTCCACAGACAATGATAGTGGTAAGCTACTTCTGTTGCCACAGTTGCCCTGGGGCAGACTGACGGAAACATGGCTGCCAATTTACGCCAATGGCCTCTCCAACTACCACCAAATATTTATTCACATTTATACACCAGTGTCATAAACCATGAACATACTGGAGGCAAGGTGGGTAAAGTGTCTTGCCCAGGGACACAACAGCAAGGTGGGGGGAGTGGGATTCGAACTGCCAACCCTCCGGTTATTGGGCGACCTGCTGTACCTCCTGAGCCACCGCGGTTTCTCTTGGAGAAATAACGCAATCGTGACTTAGAAAACACAACTACACTGCAAAAAGTCAAATATACTGTAAGTGCAATGAAATAGATTAAAGCTGTTTATGCTTGTTTTTTGTCTGTGTAAAACAAGCACATAGCTTTGATTTAATATATTTTATCTTACTAAGATTTCCATTTTTACAGTGTGACAAATACTGCCTTCAGCATAAACACAAATTAGTTCTCTCTCTCTCTCTCTCTCTCTCTGAAGAGGATGTCCGCACACTGGTCGCAAGCGGTGTTGTTATCGGGGAAACGTATGTACAGGTGTCCCCCTTATCTGTCCCATCAACGCGTATCACCGTCTCAGGTGTTCCACCTTTCATCACTGACGAGCAGTTGGCGACGGAGCTCCGCAGATTTGGGAAGTTTGCGGGCCCGTTTAGAACTCTGACTTTGGGATGCAAGGAGACCAAGTTAAAACATGTGAAATCACTCAGGTGACAGGTGTTCATGTTTTTGGACTCGCCAACTGCGACTCTGGAAGTGTCCTTCCGGGTCAAACATGGGGACGGCTCCTATATGGTGTATGCGAGCTCAGGACAGATGAAGTGTTTTGAATGTGGAGACTTGGGCCATAAACGGTTCGCTTGTCCGCACAGGCAGCGGGTGGGGAGCTCTGATGGAGCCACGGCTGGTGCTGGCGGTGCGCCCTCCGCTCACGCTGCTGCTGCGGACGGCGTGGCGGGGACTTCCGCCGCAGCTGAGGCTGCCAGCGCGGCCTCCGCTCCCGCCGCTACTACGGATGACGTTGCGGGGCCTTCCGCCGGTCCTGCTCCGGAGCCTGCCGCTGTGTCTGTGGACAGCCCAGCTGTGGCGCCCGCAGCCCAGCTTACGGCCAGGAGCGTCACTGCTGATGGCGCCCAAACTGTCACTGATGGTGCGTCACAATCTCGCTGTGTGACATCAGCAGCTGTGCTTCCGGAGGCTGCTACCGTTTCAGAGCAGGAGACGGAGCAGCGACAGTCAGCTGCTGTGGGTGGCGTCCAGGAAAATGTGGCCCATGATGAATCCACTGGCCCAGATGAACCAAGCAGTCAGCCGAGTTGTGCTGACGAGGAAATGGAATCTGATCCCGACACTGTGTCTAATACTGAGTCTATTGAGGCAAAATGCAGTACAAACACGAGTTTGTATTCACTGGAAGAAATAAATGCTTTTCTGGATGAAACCTATAACAAGGCCATTAAAGTCACTGACTACTTCAGTGACACTGATAAATTCATTAAGTCTGTTAATGTGCTAAGAAAGCAGGTTGGTCTTGACCTCCTGGATGAAAGGAAATGTTTTCGCCTCAAGAAACACCTCACAGCCCTGCGTAAAGCAGCAGGGGGAACAGGGGTCAAGCGCCCCCGACAGGAGGAATAAATGGTGGTCGTTCCTCTGCCTGTTTTACACATTTTTGGGATATTGTTCGATCAGACTTTTATATGACGTTTCTAATTGACTGTAATTGACTGTCACTGAACTGGATCTTTACCGGTCTCCTGCCGGCGTGCAGCAAGGACTTGGCCTGGCTTGAAAATGGGAGGCCTGTGGCTCTACTTTGCCTCAACTACAAGGACACGGTTTACTCGCCTGCAGGGCATGGATGCCCCAACGTTTTCTTTCTACAATCTGGACGAGCCTGCTGCAAAGATGACTTGCTTGAAAATCCCGCATGGTCTAAGGACTACAATCCATCTGAGATGAGGAAAATGTGTCTGGGACGTACAACGGAACTGGCTGCGGGCGCACAGCGCTATCTCTGCTGCCGGAGGAAGGGGACTTGGCCTTGCTTAACAACTTGAGGCCTGTGGCTCGTCTTTGCACGGACTACAAGGAAGACTCGGACTACTGCCACTGGCAATGTGGACTGGGTGGACTGCAAGGAATACTTTGTGTTGTGTGGGGGAGGGGGATGACTTATGTTTGCACTTTTCCAATGTGAGACACTTGGTGGAATGATATTGGCGCTCTTACATTTTCTTGAATTGTGCAATAAAGGCATTTTTTAAAACTCTCTCTCTCTCTCTCTCTCTCATCTGGGGAGGTGGACCTTACTGGACTATCTGCTTTTTACACGTCCGTTTTGCATGCATGGCGACTCTTCAATGTGGCCCGCTTCCGTGACGAGGCGCCGGGCATGTGGCTGTTCGAAGAACCACTGTTTTTCAATCGATTCATCGCAGCAGAGGTGCTGCAGTCTGCCAGTCTGCGGAGTTGTTTGTGGGAGGCACGCTGTACCAAGCTGGGTCATCTTATGAGGATGTCGACCACATCGATGGATACACTGAGGCGGAGTGCAAAAATTACATCTGTCAGACTGCTGCAAAGGGTGGTGGAGGACGTGTGCGCCGCCCTGCCGCAGCCGCTTTGAGCGTTTGCGACGAACCGCACTCTTTCTAGTCAATGGGATGACGACACTGCGTCCACCTTTCCTGCAATTTCCATAACTCCAGATGTGGGGGAGTGGCAGGGAGGAGAGGATCACCTACTGACCTTCAGGATTCCTCGCCTGGGCAAGTTCCAGTTTGTCGGGACAAGGGCGGTGTATCACATCTGTGTGAAGGTTCTGAATCTGCGCTCTCTGAAGGATGTCACGGAGTCGAGGTGGGCGGGTTGTTTGGGGCCAGGGGTCTCCCCAAAGGGCAGCTGGCGGTGCATGTACAAGCAACCTATTGAGAAACACACAGCAGATCTCCAGTGGAGGATTGTGCATGGGGCAATAGCCACAAATAAATACAGGGCACACCTTGATCCGACTGTGGAGGGGGAATGTTTGTTTTGTTCCCAAGTTGAGACCCTCGACCATTTGTTTGTCCACTGTTTTCGTTTATCTGGACCTTTTGAGATTTTGCGCGAGTGGTTTCGGGCTTTGGGTGAATGATTCTCTTTTGGTCTGTTCATTTACGGTCCGAAGTATAAAGTGGCAAGGAAGGCTGCCCACACTTTGATGAACTTCCTATCTGGTACTGCTAAGCTTGCTATCTGGCTGACGAGGAAAAATCGGGCAAGCAATGCTGGCAATGTGGATCCTGTGTCCGCTTTCAAGGTCTTGTTGAAAGTCAAACTCCGGGTGGAGTTCTCTTACTATCAAATGGTAGACAATCTGGAGGTGTTCATCAATAGATAGTTAATAATATAGTTAATAGTTAATAATAGTTCATCAATAGGTTTAGGGCGCTCGCGCACGCAGCGACCAGCAGCCGGTGGCTTGTCACCAGACTGCAAACCAAGTCTACCTACGGGTACAAATAAGTAACAAAAAAAAAAAAAATAGATGGGCTGTAGGGAATGTTTTGTGTTCAGTGGGTCAGGGGGATGAGTTATGTTTGCACTTTTGAGATGTGACACACTTGGACAACTGATATTGGTCTTTCTGCAATTTTGAAATGTGCAATAAAGCCATTTTTTAAAAGTCAAAGTCTCTCTCTCTCTCTCTCTCTCTCTCTCTCTCTCTCTCTCTCTCTCTCTCTCTCTCTCTCTCTCTCTCTCTCTTTTTAACAGACTCAAACAAACCTGGAGCCACCGGGTAGACTGCCGGTATACCCTGCACGGTTGAGTGGGTTATTCTGCCACTGAAATCAACTGTGCTTTGTTTAAACATTGCAAAGCAGAGTTACTGTTGCAGTTCAACTTCTGGGGCCTCAGTCGAGCCCACGGTGGGCACACTCCCGGAGGCGCCAGCTGCAGCAGACCTGGATGCCATCTCGCTGGAGTCATGGGTTGCTCATCAGCCAATGTCCCAGCCTGGGTCCCACACTACCTGGGTCGGCTCCAGTGCTGCGAGTTGATCTGAGGCAGCTGCTCTTACCTTTCGCTGATGGCTGGCGTGCCATCTCGAACCATTGGCCATCTGGACGGTGGCTGGCCTCTTTTTTGCTGTGATTCTCGTCTGTGATGACAGGATCATCTGTGGGACCAGGCGGTCGGATCGTTGGACCCAACCCCAATCAAGTAGTGCACGCAGTGATCTGTTGGGCTGCACTCGGCACTGTTGCTCTCTCATTTCTGATGTCCTCGGTTGGCAATGCTCTGCTGCTCTCTATCCTGCTGTGTTGTGGCGGTTCCCTGAGGCTGATACTCAGCGAGGATGTGAGATGAGTTCGGCTTCTTCTCTCTCTCTCTCTCTCTCTCTCTCCTGGTGCTGGTTGTGGTCGCTGTGATGTGTCGTTGTTGTCGACGACGGGATGCACGCCGGGATGTCGTTGTTCACCGGGGTCCCCTTTCTCCACGAATTCCCTCTCCTGCGGCTCCAAGGCGGCTACTTGAAGCTTATGCTGGGCGAGGATTGGAGGTGAGTCTGGTTTGTGCTCTCTCTCCGTGCTGTGTCCACTCTCTATGCTCTGATCTTTGGCTGTACCCACGTCCGCGAAATCATACTCTCCCTCCTGTGATAAGGCGGCAGCTCCTGAACACTCGTGCTGCACAGGGACCGGCTCTGGGTCCCATGTGACTGTGGACTGGGGCTCTTGTGGCTGCTCTGGTTCCGCTGGGTTCTATTTGGCGTGCGGTGCAGGGCAGGGAATGGCTGCATCCACATCTGAGTGCAGCGGACTCGAGTCGTCGTCAACCAAACTGAGTTTACTGCTGGGTTGTTGCGCTGTAGTGCCCTGCTGTCCTGTGGTGTCTATCTCAGAGCCCTCCTGAGAAGGTGTGGGGTCAGTGGGCTCAATAACCGGGGCCACCATCTGTACCAGTGGAGCTGACTGTGGGGAAAATGGGCTGGGCCCCGCTAGCTGCAGTGCTAGCTGGCCAACCTCTTCTAGCTCCAGCTGAGACACTAGCTCAAGTGTTTTGGCCAGCAACCAGTCAACCAACCAGCTAGCGTCATCATCATCTTCACTCACAGCTTCTCATTTGTGGGGTGCACTAGAACCCGGTCTCATCCCCCAAGTCTCCAAACTCACATATGCAAGCCAAACAACGGAGGTCGGCAACAAACTGCTGGACGGACTCACTCGCTCGCTCCCTGTTGGCGCTGGAAAAACTTGACTTGTCTAGCCAGCAAACTCTCCAGCCGGGATGCCCGACACATGCTTCTCTTCAGGAAAAACGCAGAGTTTCCCTTTGGAAAGTGAATTTTTCTTCCTGGTCACAATTTGTTATGCCTGGAAATAGGACAGCAGAGGTGGGGGTCGAACCAAACAAGAACTTTATTACAAGAACACAATAATGATACACGTGCTGTACCAATACAGCAGTAAGCTAACACTTGGCTGATACAGGTTCTTACGGTTATGGAGGCGGAGCACCAAAGACCCCCATTCCCGCCATCAGTCTCCTAATATAGGCATGGTGTGATGACCTCACATCGTGCGTGCGTCCCCATGTTTGTGCGACCATTGTTAATATATCCGTATCTAACATTTAATAGCATGCTTGTCTTCTCCACTGGCCTGCTCTCTTTTGGCAGGATCTTGTGATGCCTGGTCTTCTCCTCCAGGTGAGTGCTTTAATGGCCCACCTGTCTCCTCAGTAATTGGCAGCTCCACTCGATGCTCCAGCTTAGAAAAATCCTTTATACTTCGGGATTTTTCGAGCAATTCATTTTTCCTGAGCTGTTTTCCCCTCAATAATTTTACAGGGATGAAAGCAAAAAAAATCCTGAGCCTGAACATTTTTCCGGGGGGCAGGGTCACAGGGGTGGACACACATACACACGCGCGTGCGCACACACACACACACACACACACACACACACACACATATACATACATACACATACATACACATACAGTCATGTGAAAAAATTAGGACACCCATTTAAATATTCAGTTCTTTATTAAGAAATGTTTGCATACAGTATCTATGTCTAACCTTGTTTTTGTTTTATTACCTCCGCCAAGGAGGTAATGTTTTTGCCAGCGTTTTTCTGTCTGTTTGTCTGTCTGTCTGTCTATCTGTTACCAACATAACTCAAAAAGTTATGAACGAATTTTGATGACATTTTCAAGAAAGGTGTGTAATGGCAGGGGAACAGATGATTAGATTTTGGTGATGATCTGAGAGTGCGTACCTCCACCAAGGGCTTTTTGACATGGTACGGACCCAAGAAGCAGACACGACTCAGGAAACACAGTTAACCTTTTATTAATAATAGTGTGAATGTATGGAAGTGTGTGTGAATGTCTGTAGTGAGTGTAGTGTGTGGAGGAGTCAGCTTGGAGCGAGCAGAGCACCGTGCACCCTGGCAACCCTAAGGACAGAGCAGAGAGACAATTAGGAGCAATCCTGACAGGAGAAGCGCCAGACAGAACTGTCCTTACTTTTTGCTGAGTTGGAGAAGCACACAGGTTAGCACACCGGCCCAGGCCAGGAGGACAGTGCCAGTCGCCCCGTAGGAGATGTAGCAGGCAGGTGAACGAGGCAGGGAGGTCCGCCGCCAGGTGGAAGAGAGTCCGCCGCCGAGAGGACACCGCCTGTGCACAGGGGAAGGAGATGGGTGAGAGGAAAGGTTCAGGCTTACTTGGCTGCTGGATGGTTAGGATACCCTAGGCGAGCAGAAGCGCTGGAAAAACGATGAGGCTGGAAGCTCAGTGTAGAGTTGGTGAGTTCAGATTCCTCAGGAAGGAAGCAGACGACTCCATGCTGATCCCTGGGTCTCACAGAATATATAGGCAGAGCCAGATAGCAGACAGGTGTGTGTGCAGGTGCGCCTAATTGGCGGCCATGACAGTACTCCCCCCCCAATGACACGCCTCTCGGCGGTTGATCCATCCTACCTGGGTGCGCCTGGTGGAAGTCCCTGATGAGTTGCTTGTCCAGCACGAAGGAGGGGTGCACCCAGGATCTCCACTCCGGCCCATAGCCCTCCCAATCCACCAGGTACTGTAGACCGCGACCCCGGCGTCGGACGTCCAGAATGGCATTGACCTTCCAAGCCGGGTCACCATCGATCATCATCGGTGGTGGTGGGTCCCTGGGTGGAGGACACAAGGGGCTGGAGCAGACAGGCTTGACCTGAGAGACGTGAAAAAAAGGACAGGTGCGGAGGGAGGGGGGGAGAGCTAGTCGCACACATACTGGGCTAATGATTTGTGTGATGGGAAAGGGTCCGATGAACCTTTGAGACATCTTCCTCCTCTCACCCTTTACATCAGTATGCTTGGTAGACAGCCATACCTGTTGGCCCACCTGGTAGGCAGGAGCTGGAGCTCTGTGACGGTTGGCCACTGCCGTGTTGCACTCAGCTGTGCGTTGCAGAGCCTCCTGGGTAGCCCTCCAGATCCAACGACACCCCTGCAGGTGGGCACGAACCGAAGGAACTGCGATGTCCCCTTCCTCCTCCGGGAACAGTGGGGGATTGTATCCCAACGAGGCCTGGAAAGGAGACATGCTTATGGCTGATGAGATGGTGGTGTTGTGTGCATACTCAATCCAGGAAAGGTGGGAGCTCCAAGACGAGGGGTTGGTGGTGGCGACACACTGCAGCGCGGCCTCCAATTCCTGGTTTGCTCGTTCACACTGCCCGTTGGTTTGAGGATGGTAGCCTGAAGATAGGCTCGCAGTGGCCCCCAAGGCGCTGCAAAATGATCTCCAGACTTGGGGCACGAACTGGGGCCCCTGGTCCGAGACGATGTCCAAGGGGATGCCATGAAGATGAACCACATGCTGGACTAGGAGGTCTGCCGTCTCCTTGGCTGTGGGCAGCCCCTGCAGGGGAATGAAATGGGCAGCCTTGGAGAATCTGTCAACCAGTGTAAGAATTACCGTGTTGTGGTTGGATGATGGGAGACCGGTGATGAAATCCAGGGCCACGTGGGACCACGGCCTGCCGGGGATGGGGAGGGGACGGAGTAATCTAGCTGGAGGAGAAGAAGACGTCTTCCCGGTGGCACACTGAGGACAGGCCCGGATGTACTCCCTGATGTCCCTCTGCAGTGACGGCCACCAAAATGTCCTCTGAATCAGCTCAACTGTGCGTCCCTGCCCTGGGTGACAGTAGAACTTGGATGAATGACCCCAATGAATAACCTCCCCCCGGACGGCTGATGGAACAAACAATCTACCCGCTGGCCCTCCACCCAGGTCAGGCTCGTCTTCCAGAGCCTTCAACACCTTGTCCTTAATACCCTAGGAGATGGTGCCCACGACACACAATGGAGGTAGGATAGGGTGCTCGGGCGTCTCCGTCGTCTCCGAGGCAAACTGGCGGGACAAGGCATCCGGCTTTGTGTTCTTCGACCCGCGATGATAGGTAATGGTGAAGTCAAACCTCCCAAAAAACAAGGACCAGCGGGCCTGGCGGGAGTTCAGATGCTTTGCTGTCCAAAGGTATTCCAAGTTTTTGTGGTCAGTCCATACGATGAACAGCTGGGAGGCCCCCTCCAACCAATGACGCCACTCCTCCAAGGCAAGTTTGACGGCCAACAGTTCCCTGTCACCGATGTCATAATTGCGCTCTGCCGGAGATAGGCGCTGGGAGAAGAACGCACAGGGTCGAATTTTGCCATCCACCGAAGACCTCTGGGACAGGACCACTCCCACCCCCGAGTCCGAAGCGTCCACTTCCACCAAGCACTGGAGTGTGGGGTCCACCTGCATCAGAATGGTAGAAGAAGAGAACCTGGACTTCAGTTCAGCAAAGGCTGCCGCCGCCTCCTCAGTCCACCGGAAAGGAACCTTAGGAGAGGTAAGACTGGTTAGGGGGAGGGAAATCCGGCTGTAATTCTGAATGAAGCGGTGGTAAAAGTTGGCAAATCCCAGAAACTGTTGGAGCTGCTTTCTGGATGATGGGGTAGGCCACTCAACCACCGCTTTGATCTTACCTGGGTCGGGGAGGATCTCATTATGAGAGATGATAAAACCCAGGAACAAAGTCCGGTTAACGTGAAACTCACATTTTTCAGGCTTCACAAAAAGCTTGTTCTCCAATAATTGCTGCAGTACCCGCCTCACGTGCACACGATGCTCCTCCAGGGACTGTGAAAAAATCAGGATGTCGTCCAGATAAACAAACACAAATATGCCCAAGAAATCCCTCAATACATCATTAATCAGCCTCTGGAAGACGGCAGGGGCGTTGGTCAGCCTGAATGGCATCACGAGATACTTGAAGTGTCCACTCGGTGTCCAGAACACCGTCTTCCATTCATCGCCCTCCCGGATCCGCACCAGATGATAGGCGTTGCGCAGGTCCAATTTGGAAAACCAGGAGGCACCTTGGAGGGAATCAAAGGCTGAGTTAATGAGAGGAAGAGTGTACTTATCCTTGATAGTTATGCTGTTTAACTCCCTAAAGTCTATACACGGTCTCAGTGAGCCATCCTTCTTGCCGACGAAGAAAAAGCCCGCCCCAACCGCTGACAACGATGGCCGGATTATGCCTGAGCTCAAAGACTCCTTGTTGTACGTCTCCATCACTTCCCGCTCCGGCGCAGACAGGTTGTAGAGTCTGCTGGATGGTAGGGGGCTCCAGTGCGGCGATTAATGGCACAATCATAAGGGCAGTGGGGGGGAAGGGAAAGGGCTTGCATCTTGCTGAAGGGGGCCCCCAAGTCGTGGTATTCAGGAAGGACCTTATCCAAATCAGGAGGGGCAGGGATCGGGGCACTTAGCGGCACAGACAGCGAGCATGCAGCGGACTGAAGGCAGGCACTTAAACAAAAAGAACTCCAGGCACGGACACTCCCGGACCGCCAGTCTATAGAGGGGTTGTGCAGGCGAAGCCAGGGATAGCCGAGGATAACCGGGGATGAAGCGATCGGCAGTACATATAACCTCAGCTCTTCCCGGTGATTGCCCGATGTAATAACAGACACTGGGACGGTCCGGTGGGAAACCGTAGTGAAAGGGGCTTTAGAGAGAGTGCTCAGTCTCAAGGGGGTCTCCAATAACTGAACGGGAAGCCCCAACCGGGTTGCCAGTTCCCCAGAGATGAAGCTCTGCTCGGCCCCGGAGTCAATGAGTGCATGTGTAGTGAATTCCTTATGTTTAAAACAGAAATGGATGGGAATCTGGAAGCTGGAGAGGGGATTTAACTGGGGCGCGTCCGTGAGTCCCCCTACTGCGACACACGGACTCCCCCTTTTGGCCGTATGGGACATACCTCAAGCTCGTGCTCCTCACTCCCACAGTAAACACATAAACCTAGCTCCCGATGTCGCTGTCTCTCAGCAGCGGACAGCTTAGCTCGACCTGTCACCATGGGTTCTGGCTCATCCGGGGAATCGGCTGGAAGTAGCGCCAATGGGGGGGCTACAGGGAATGGCGAAACTGACTACCTGAGTGACCGGAAGTCTTACGCTCAGCCGCCCATTTCCTCAGTCTGCTGTCAAGACTAATAGCTAACGAAATTAGCTCGGTCAAGTTGGAGGGTTTTTCTAAGGGAGCTAACTCGTCCAGCAGGCTAGGACAGAAGCTTCTGATGAAGATACTACATAATGAGGCATCCTTCCACCCCACCTCTGTGGCTACGACCTGGAAGTCTACGGCGTAAATTGGCAACAGCCTTCGCCCCCTGCTTCAAATTCAACAACCGGGAGGTAAGCACACTATCTCGGTCAGAGTGGTCAAATACCTCCTTTAAACTCCCTAACAAACTGTGAATAGGTGAGAGAAGCGTAGTCAGCCCTAGGCATAACGGTGTAGGCCCAAGCCAAAGCTCGTCCCTCCAACAAATTAACCACATCACCTATTCGGCTATGGTCTGAAGGAAAATCCCCTGGCACTCGCTGAAACACAATGTCACACTGCGGTAAAAATTCCCTAGCTTCTCCTAACTTACCACCGAAACGGGTGGGAGTGGGTATGGGAGTAAGACGGAACGGGGAGCCTGATGTAACCTGGCTACTGACAGAGCTAACAGGGGCAGGGGAGCTAGTGGGAGCTGGAGGGAAAGCCTGTGGGTTAGTGAAGCGATCCAACCGATCAATAACTCGAGCTAGCTGTGTTAGTATGGTTTGCTGCTGGTAGGATAACTGGTCCACCCGAGCTTCTAAGTTGTTAACCTTGTGCGCTAGCGCGCTGTCTGCTGGGTCACTCTGGTGGAGTCGTACTGACATGGTACAGACCCAAGAAGCAGACACGACTCAGGAAACACAGTTAACCTTTTTTTAATAATAGTGTGAATGTATGGATGCATGTGTGGATGTCTGAAGTAAGTGTACTGTGTGGATGAGTCAGCTTGGGGCAAGCAGAGCACCGTGCAACCTGGCAACCCTAAGGACAGAGCAGAGAGACAATTAGGAGCAATCCTGACAGGAGAAGCACCAGATAGAACTGTCCTTACTTTTTGCTGAGTTGGAGAAGCACACAGGTTAGCACACCGGCCCAGGCCAGGAGGACAGTGCCAGTCGCCCCGTAAGAGATGTAGCAGGCAGGTGAACGAGGCAGGGAGGTCTGCCGCCAGGTGGAAGAGAGTCCGCTGCCGAGAGGACACCACTTGTGCACAGGGGAAGGAGATGGGTGAGAGGAAAGGTTCAGGCTTACTTGGCTGCTGGATGGTTAGGAGACCCTAGGCGAGCAGAAGCGGTGGAAAAACGATGAGGCTGGAAGCTCAGTGTAGAGTTGGTGAGTTCAGATTCCTCAGGAAGGAAGCAGACGACTCCACGCTGATCCCTGGGTCTCACAGAATATATAGGCAGAGCCAGATAGCAGACAGGTGTGTGCACAGGTGCGCCTAATTGGCGACCATGACAGTTTTTTGTCATTTTGAAAAGCACTATATAAGTGAACGCCATTTACCATTTATATGACTATGCAAGCATCAGTGAGAGGTAAGAAGTAATTAACTAGGACAAAATGTCTGGAAAAAAGTTTGAGAGTGGCACTCATAAAATCAGGACTTAAAGTTAACCTGGCACTGTGCCGGATTGCTGGTTTTTTTTTTTTTTTTGGGGGGGGGGAGGGCTGCGGGAAAATTTACTTCCTGTTTCTGTACACAGAAACACTTTTTGTCCAAGCGGAGTTGCTGTATCTTGCTCCACTGATCTCTATAGAAAACCTGGATAGCTCACACCCCATTAGCGAGTACAGAGCTGAGTGAAGCCACCCAGCCGCCATATTAGTCCAAAATACTCAGTACTAATATGGTGGCCAGGTGGCTTTACTTTTGGCAGCCAATGATCCATCCAGTTTTTCTGTAGAAAAACTGTAGTATTTCAGTATGGCCTGTTCCTAATCGGACAGTGACAGTGAGAGTGAGTGACTAGAAACGCGAGTGTTTCATCCTTCAACATACACTCAAAACTTTTATACATTCTATAGGATGGAGAGTAAGTTTTTGAAGCCTGGGGAAGATGTCCTAATTGACAAAAGACTTCAAAACAAATGGTGCTGGGTGTGGATCGAAGAAATAGACAGAGACAGCAAGCCTTTTGGAAGCTGATGCAAAAAAATTAGAGAACGAGGAGCTTGGTTTCTGCACGTTGTGCGTGAAAAAGTTCATCTATGCAACTAGCGGTAAAAAGGTGTTACCATGTCACAAACTAGATCCCGGCCACAGAGCAGCTGTACGTTTTTATTGATTGAATTAAGCTGTAGCTTTCTGTAGTAATCTGGCTTTGTGCATTTCCTTTATTGTGTTTTGTAGTATTTAATTTACTATTATTTCTTTTGAACAAAACAATTATGGAAATAATGCAATTTAGGGTATTATATACAGTTCACTGTTGCTGTTTACAATTTGTTATTAAAAATACATGGTGCAAATGTTGCAAATTCCATTAAAAATAGTAAATCAATGGCCTTTTCCATATACCCTTTACTGAATGGTTGCTAATCAAATCTTATTCCACCAGTGAATTAGTTCCCTTGACTGAGTTTCACATACCCTTATTCGTAAATTTTATGTAATAGATTGTAGGTCATTCTGTACATAATTTATATAACTTGATAGCAACGGCATCCTAAATGTTAGATGTTTGCACCATATTAGAGTGAGATGGAGTACTATTGCCACCTATTGACCTTCCTTGGTATTGCTGTTTGAAACAGTCTACCATAATCTAGTCTGAATTTATCAATGGGTATGGCAGGTATGTTACTAGTTTCAATGAAAATCATTTTCATATATATATACAGTATATACGTATATATATATATATATATGTATATGTGTGTGTGTGTGTGTGTGTGTGTGTGTGTATGTGTAGAGGAATCTGACCAGACCTAAATGAAACAGTCAATGTCGCCCCCGACAGACTGCTATGATGATGATGATATACACAGTTGTGAAAAAATTAGGACACCCTATATAAGCCTGTGTGTTTTTTTTAACATATTTGGACAAATGGATATTTAATATCAATGTTAAAAATACTGGGATATTCATGTAATACAACTAAACAATTAAAAATGAATTAAAGACTTTTTTCAAAAAATTTTCTGGAAAATGTAATTCTCAACAAATAGTGAGGAATAAATTAGGACACCCCCCATCTTTTTTAGGACACCCCCACATTCATTCCCACTTAAAATGGCTAAAATAAATGTTAAAAAAAATGCAAACTAGAAAAGCACTCATAGAGCACATACCTCTGCCAAGGCTCCTTTCATTTGTCATGGATAACCTCCAAAATGTAATGGGTTTGTGTGTAGGCCTATAGCCACTTGTGGTGAAAATTGCATCAAAGTCTGTCCATCAGTTTTGGAGTAGTGTTGGTAACACACTGTGAGAAGATAAGAGCCTTGGCTGAGGTATGTATTCTCAGCTCATCATGAAAATATAATGGGTTCCTCTCTAGCCCGAGAACCACCTCTGGTGAAAATTTCATCCAAATCCATCCAGTAGTTTTTGTGTAATCCTGCTACACAAATACAAAAAAGCCCTTGGTGGAGGTATGCACTCTCAGATCATCACCAAAATCTAATCATCTGTTCCCTGTGCCATTACACACCTTTCCTGAAAATGTCATCAAAATCCGTTCATAACTTTTTGAGTTATGTTGGTAACAGACAAACAGACAGACAAACGCCGGTAAAAACATTACCTCCTTGGCAGAGATAATAAAACCAAATTTTAAACGACATTCAGTACACATAATATATATCGCGATATGTATCGTGCATCGTGATATGGAGAAATTATATCGCAATATATTTTTTTGAGCTATATCACCCAGCCCTAGGTCAAACCCTTGACAAGCTAGCATTTACCAAATCAACTAAAAGTTTATCAAATGGCTCCTGTTAAAGTATTAATTTAAAAGTATTCATAAATACCTACTGTCATTTTTTTTCCCCAAGGGAGATGTAGGTAAGGAGATGTACATAATCAAAGAGGGCCAACTGGCAGTGGTTGGGGAAGATGGGGTCACCCGGTTGGCTGTTCTGACTGGAGGAAGCTGCTTTGGGGAAATCAGCATCCTGAACATCTGTGGCAGCAAGATGGGGAATAGGCGCACAGCTAACATTCGTAGTCTGGGATATGCTGATCTGTTTTGCCTTTCCAAACAAGACCTGATGGAGGCACTTCAGGAGTTTCCCCATGCCAGGGCCCAGCTGGAGCAGAGAGGACGGGACATCCTACAAAAGGAAGGGCTTTTAGAGGAAGTGAATGTGTCTGCAGGGGAGGAGTTGGAGGAAAAGGTGGAAAGACTTGAAACCAGTCTGGATCGACTACAAGTAAGTACTGTTAGTCTGCTGTTGAAACAACTTGTTTTATAATCTTTTTTGCCTGTTTGTGCATATTTTAATTTTGTCAACTATCATTACTGCTTTCAGACATGCTTGGCTCGTTTGCAGAGCGAGTTCAACTCTTCCCAGCTTCGACTGAAGCAGCGAATTACAGCCCTGGAGCACAACATTACCACAGCAGTCAGTGGCAGCGGCTTCCTGTCTGATGTTGATGGAAATGAGAGTGTTTCTGGCTGTGATGGTGCACGAAGTGAAGTTAACATCCGCCTCTGAAAGACATAATTGTTTTTGTCTGTTATTAGTTTTCCAGCCAGTATTGGATATATCTTGGGGGTTCCAAGCAGCTGTGCTGCACGAAACCTATTGTAATTGTTCTGATTCTTCTTCTTTTTCTTGTTTTTCTCTGCTAAAAGTGAATAGGGAGCAAAAACAATAAATTTTACAGTCTGATCAGAAATTCTCCCCCCAACTTAGAGACCAAAACTCAAGGCATTGCATGTATAGGTGGCGCTGTAATACAAAATTTTATGTTTATGCAAATATCTTGAACTGCTGGGCCTTGACTCAAAATTCTTTCATCATTCTATTCTCTGAAATCTTCCGCAACTTTTCTCCATTGGTCTTATGCTCAAAAAATGAAATCTCCTGCACCATATTTTCAAAAATGTGCAAGTGAAGTCAAAATTAACTCCTCCAAGGCCATTCATCCAAATTTCTTGAAGTTAAGCAGAGCTCATTCGATACTGATAATCTCCTTGGCATTTATTTTCAGATTTATCTTCTGATGTATTGATCCAACTTGATGAAACATCACACTCACAACAGTACTCTTTTGTTCATGTTCCAAACATCATGTTAATATAGTAAATAACTATTAGCCTTTGTCTTGTCAATGGAACATTTTGGAAGTGTGTGAGAAAGTGTGTGACCTAAAGCAATCATGTGGTGTAGGGGTTAAGAAAGTGTCATTCTTCTTGTAACAGAGTCAATAAAAACATTCCTACTTGGGTTGCCAAGTGGGTCCACCCTTTTGGCGACACAGGTAGAGTGCTCGACTGTGGAGCCAAAGATTGTGGGTTCAAACCCCTGGTTGGATGTTGCCAGGTGGGTCTTAACTGTCCATCCCCTTGGCTACATTATGAAGTGCAACATACAGTGTTGTGAAAAAACTTTTGCCAACATTTAAGTGTGACAAACATACAAAAAAAAAAGAGAAATCATGAAGGGGGCAAACACTTTTTCACACCACTGTGCCTCTTTTGTGCATTTGAAAGCAATGCATAACACACATTAAGGTTTAAATGTTGTTCTACTGCTGCTTAGAATTCCCTTTAATGGAACATTTATCATCTGAGAATGCTAGAGCGTGAGCTGAAGCAGGTGTTGGTTTTGTGGTTAAGGTGATAGCTTGATATGCCGGAGGTCCCAGGTTTAAATCTTGCTAGGGAATTCTTATTCTTCTGCAGTACAGTTTACCTCTCCTGTGCATTTTCAAGTGACACGCCACCAAAAATAGATTTTTTTTCTTATTAATATGTCTGTAACATGTTTTTTTATGACTTACAAGATTCAAGATTTCTTTATTGTCATTTAGTATGTACGCTTGCACATAAAAAACAAAATTATGATCCCCCAGTATAACACTGTACCACAATATGCATAGAAAATAAGGTTAAAAACAACAGCATAAATAAATAAAATATAACAATAAAATATCAGTTAAAAACACTATGGTCAGACCAACCTAAAAAAAATACATGTACGAGTTTAGCAGAGGTGTGTGTGTGCACACGTAAGGGGAGGAAAAGCAATTGGCAGGGAAATAGGTACAGTCCATTTATAATCCAGACTGCATGTAGAAAAAAGCTGTTCAACATTCTGACATTCTAGCTGCCCTGGCCTGGAGACACCTGTACCTCTTCCCTGAGGGCAGAAGAGAAGACAATCTGTGGGAAGGGTGGCAGCAGTCTTTAATGATGTTGACAGCCCTGTTAGCACAGCGTTTGTTGTAAATCTCCTCCTAGGTGAGGAGGGGGACATACAAGACATATCAAGAGTGAAGTCATTGAAATTTGTCATGTCTTAGTTTTTTTGCTATGAAGTTTCAGTTAAGCCCCGCCCCGGAAAAACGGTGAGTTTAGATGGAGGGTTTTTGGTGCCTTAACAATAACAGGTTCATACTCTTGAGCCAGTCAGGACTCTAACCCTAACCCAAATTAAGATGGGTTTTTACCATTAAACTGCTTTTAAGAACTTTCTAGTTTCAGTCATTATCCTGGGCCACCATGTATACAACTGGGCATGTCTTTCAACCGGTAAGTTTCGTTATCACAGGATTTATTTTGTTTAATGTAGCGTTAGCCATTATTAGCCTTGTGGTATGTGGGTGGGCCTAGTCACAGAACTTGGCATTTGAATCAGGAGGAAAAGTGAAAACACTGACACAAAACTGTAAGACAATGAAAGTTTTTTTTTTTGTAGAAAAAAGGGCATAAGACATCATTTTAGACAATGCAGATTTATTTGACCGTGTAGATTTGTGGATTGATGTCCACTGGAATGTGTCTTTAAAGCAACACTGTTCAAGATTTTCACCTCAAAATAATGTTGACAAAATTATTTTGATGGTAGATGAACATTTGACATAGTGAATGCCACTGCCTCCATAGCCTGAGTGGGCCCACATTGCCTGCAACAGCTGTGGTTATTTACGGTTTCACGAAGTGGTCCTTGTTTTATATTCTTAATTGTTCACGGCTGGGTCTTGTTTTTGATTATTGATTGTTCACGGGTGTTCCTCATTTGCTTTGACTTTAAAAAGTCCATCAGACAGCTGCAGTTAGTTCAGAACACTGCAGCTCAAGTCCTCACTAAGACCTCACTAAGAAAGTAGATCATATAACTCCAGTCCTCAGATCTCTACACTATCTTCCTGTTTGTCAAAGAATAGATTTCAAAATACTCCTGTTGGTTTATAAAACTCTGAATGGTTTAGGGTCAAAATACATTTCAGATCTGCTGGTCCATTACGAACCACCCAGATCCAACGGGTCATCAGGGTTAGGCCTACTATCTGTGACCAGAGTTAGACCCAAACATGGTGAGGCAGCGTTCTGTTTTTATGCCCCTCACATATGGAGCAAACTTCCAGAAAGCATCAGGGCTGCTGAAACTCTCAGCTACTTTAAATTGAGGTTAAAAACTTTCCTATTTGCGATGGTGTTTCAGTAGAACAATTGTTAATCTTCCACAATGTACTGTAACTTTTATTTCTTGCGCGTTTTATTCTATGTTAGCTTGTTTTTGTTTCTCTTTAATTTACTTTTTAGTTTGCTTTTAAATTCTTAGGTATTCCTTTTGCAACTTGCTGTAATGCTTTAATGTTTTTATGTAAAGCACATTGAATTGTCTTGCACATGAAATGTGCCGTTTTGTTTTGTATATTATCAGTGGTGTGAAAAAGTGTTCCCTTCCTGAATTCTCATTTTTTTGTATGTTTGTCACACTTAAATGTTTTAGATTGTGGTGGTATAAAATAATAAGCGGCGAACTGTGGTTTAAAAGTGGGTTTATTAATCATACCGCCATCACAACACCCACTCCAGCGCCGTGCAGGCGCGCCGGAGCGGGCCCGGAGGCTCTCGTCAGGAGACACGGAATGCGTGTGTCAGAAGCAGTGGTCAGAGAGAGAGAGTTACAGAGCGATATGCAGTTTAAATACCCCACTACAGACAATACATGAAAGGCACATTTGCATCACAGTACAGAACAGGAAGCATGAACACCTGCATTTGAGTCACACATATCAACAGGATACTGGCGCCTGAACTAGACAAAGAGAGGCTGCCTATTGATCTCAATACACACATCTCATTGTTCTGCTAATTGCCCCAGCTGAGCGCTCTGCTTGTCCCAGTCTGTTGTGGGGGTCACCCACATAGATCATCAAATAAATTTAAATATTAGACAAAGATAACACAAGTAAACACAAAATTCAATTTTTAAATGAAGGTGTTTATTATTAAGGGTAAAAAAAAATCCAAACCTACATGGCCCTGTGTGAAAAAGTGATTGCCACCCCTTCCCCCCACCAAAACATAAATTAACTGTGGTTTATCACATCTTTGCAAAGCTGAGTTCAATTTCTCGAGCCACACCCAGGCCTGATTACTGCCACACCTGTTCTCAATCAAGAAATCACTTAAATAGGACCTGTCTGACAAAGTGAAGTAGACCAAAAGATCCTAAAAGCTAGACATCATGCCGCAATCCAAAGAAATTCAGGAACAAATGAGAAACAAAATAATTGAGATCTATCAGTCTGGAACAGGTTATAAAGCCATTTCTAAAACTTTGGGACTCCAGCAAACCACAGTGAGAGTCATTATCCACAAATAGCGAAAACATGGAACAGTGGTGAACCTTCCTAGGAGTGGCCGGCTAACCAAAATTACCCCAAGAGTGCAGCGATGACTCATCCAAGAGGTCACAAAAGACCCCACAACAACATCCAAAGAGCTGCAGGCCTCACTTGCCTCAGTTAAGGTCAGTGTTCCTGACTCCACTGTTGTGTCGGAATAACATGAGACCGGAGCCGCATTCCACTGAATACTGAACTAACTTTATTATAGAAAAACAATTCAATATATTCCTAGCTGTAGCCCGCCTGATGTCATCATCCATAACCCCCTGGCCAGGCTACAGCAAGCCCCAAATGTCAAATCCCTACACAAAATCCCCCCCCTAAAAAAAAAACAAAAAACACGTAGAACCCCCAGAATATGAGTAACAAATGTTGTTTCTCCTTTTTTTTCACTGAACAACCAAAACCCAGTCAACTAAGTGGGCCTCTGGGTAGACTACCAGAATGCCCCTTCGTGTTGGGGTGGATTATTCTGCCACCCATTCCCAACACACATTTGCCGACGCTATCTTCAAAACATAGTCCTCCAGGTACCTGGGCCTCTGACATTTTCTAGCTGACCGCCCCCTAGAAGGGAACCTGCTTCAGGTGCCGTTGGCCACACCTGCGAGTCCCTGACCCCCCATCCGATAAGTCCCAACCCACACCAGTCTGTTCCGCTGTAGCTCCTCGACTCTGGGCAGGCAAGGACTTCCTGAGTCGGCTGGAGTTCCACCGTGACCCGTCCGAGAGCTCAAACGTGTTCTGGCCCCGCCGCCTCACGATCTGTAGGGGCCCCATCCAGACAGGTTGCAGCTTATGTGTGTGGTTGGGGTGTTTAATCCAAACTCGATCCGACACCTCCAGTCCATGGGCCTTCACCCTGAACTTCCAGTTGAACCGTTGTTTCATCTTTTGCTGTTGGGCAGCGACCTGGTCCTGTGGATGGTCCGTGTTCCCCGTAGAAGGGGTCGTAGATGGACTCAATCGGTCCAGAGGCAGGTGGAGTTCACGCCCCAGCATGAGTTTCACCGAGGAACACCCTGTCGTTGCATGGGCCATTGCCCTGTAGTGGAGGAGTGTGCTCTGGAGACCGTCCGGAAATGTGAAGCTGTCCGCTAAGTGGGCTCTCAACCCATTTTTCAGAGTCTTGTTGAAAGGCTTCATGCCCCCATTGGCTTGGGGGTGATAGAACATGGTTCTGATGTGCTCCACGCCCCTAATGCCCAAAAACTCCCCAAACACCCCAGCAGTGAACTGTGGGCCATTGTCTGTAGTGATGGCATCAGGAACCCCCCATCTGTCGAACAGTGACAAGAGATAACCCGTCTCCACATCCGCCGTGTCTGAATTAGTGGGCAACACCTCTGACCATTTAGAGAACAGATCGTAGGCCACGAGCAGAAACCGGCTGTCTGGGGGTGCTGCACACAGTTCACCGCAGATGTCTAATTAGATGTGCTTCCAATCCAAGGCCCTCAGGGTACAGTAATGGTCACAGGGATTGGGGGGGGGGGGGTCCGCCGGTCTTCCCACTCTCCAAGCACGGGACACAGTTCTTTACCATAGTTTCAATGTTCTTATCAATACCAGGCCACCAAACTGAATCCCTGCAATGCTGCTTCACCCTGACCACACCTGGGTGACCCTCGTGGAGCATCGCCAAAACTTGTAATCTCAGAGACACCGGGATCAACATGCAATGTCCCCTTGCTACACACGTACCGTTCCAACAGCTCAGTTTGTCCCTAAACCGGTGAAAAGGTGCCAGCTCGCCCTGCACTTTCATGGGCCAACCCTCCCTGATGACCAAGCACAGTTGCGATAACGTGGGGTCCCGTTCCGATTCTGTCTGGAGCTCCTAGAGCACAGGTGTCAAACTCACTCCATGGAGGGCCAAGACCCTGCAGGTTTTACCTCCACCCAGTGTCTTCAACAGGTGAGTTCACTGAATTTCTTCCCACTGATTGCTGATCAGTGAAAACACCTGCTGAAGACACTGGGTGGAAGTAAAACCTGCAGGGTCTTGGCCCTCCATGGAATGAGTTTGACACCCCTGTCCTAGAGGGATACCATGTCCTGCAGGGGTCCGTGCAGCGTGTTGACCAGATCCGCCTCCGTGGGATCATCGCTGTCGTTGTCTGGTTGTGCAGTGTTGGTCGTGGCACGGGACAGGAGGGCCGCCACTATGTTCTCTTTTCCAGGAGTGAACTGGGTAGTAAAGTTGTAGCCCCTCAGCCGCTCTGTTCACCTGTGGATCCGTAGGGGTCTGTGTCCCGAGCCCGTTGTGTCCAGTAGCATTGTTAGCGCCCGGTGGTCCATCCGCAGTGTGAAGTGGCACCCGTAGAGGTAGATGTGCCACCGTTCACACGCCCAGACACAGGCAAGCGCTTCCCTCTCACCCATGGCATATTTCTGTTCAGCGACTGAAAGCGACCTCGACGCGAACGTCACTGGGCGCTCGCTACCGGATAGGCTTCAGCCCCCCGCAACCCGAAGAGGATTAAGCGGAAGAAGATGGATGGATGGAAAATACAACTGACAAAGTATAAAACAAGACAGGTAAAAATGACAGTCATATAATAAAAACAATTAAACAAGTGAGATCAATGTCTGAAGCTGGGTTGAAGGCCAAGGAGTAAAATATAAGTTTTTAAATAGTTTTTAAGATCAGTTTTAAAAATGGACAGTGAAGGAGCCTGCTTAATAGGTAAAGGGAGGCTGTTCCACAGTTTAGGAGCAGTAACAGAAAAAGCTCTGTCCCCTCTGAGCTTACTCTTCGATCTCAATATCTCCAGGAGCAGCTGATCCGATGACCTGAGAAACCGAACAGGAGTGTAAAAGTGAAGAAGCTCAGAGAGGTAAGGCGGGGCAGCGCCATTTAATGATTTAAAAACAAATAAAAGAATTTTAAAATTCACCCTAAAGTGCACAGGCAGCCAGTGAAGGGAAGATAAAATGGGTATAATGTGGTCCCTCTTACGTGTTCCAGTTAAGACGTGCAGCAGTATTCTGAACCAACTGGAGACGTGAGAGGGAAGACTGGCTGACTCCAAAATAAAGTGCATTACAATAATCCAGCCAAGAAGTGATGAAGGCATGGATTACTGTTTCAAAGTGCTGCTTTGAAAGCGTTGGTTCAACCTTTGCCTTATATGAAAAAAGCTGCACTTCACCACAGCAGCAATTTGATGGTCTAATTTAAAATCATTGTCCATCTTAAAACCCAGATTAGTAACAGTAAGTTGGACAAACCCTGCTAAGGGGCCCGGGTCTTCTTCTTCTTTTAGATTTGATTGGTAGTTGGCAACCAGTTTACATGTGCATTACCGCCACATACTTCACTCTATATCGTCACTCTATCTGGTCAGGAGCTGTAGTCCTTACCGCCACGTACTTCACTCAGTAAACATCACTCTATGTAGCAAAAGTCAGATTAGGTCAACAGGGAAGGCATCACAGAAGCCAGTGGGTCCAAACACAATCACTTCTGTCTTCTTTTCATTAAAACTTAAGAAATTTACTGCCATCCAATCTTTAATGTCATTAAGGCATTCAAGAAGTGATTTAGTTGAGAAGGCCTCCTTCTGCCTTAATGGAACATAGACCTGACAGTTGTCACCATGATAATAGTAACAATAATAATGTGTCATGATTAATAAAGCTTGACAGCACACGTGCACGATGCCAAAGCACAGGAGGAACCACACAGAGGGGCATGTTTGATGAAAGTTTTATTAAATATCAAAAAACCAAAGTGCACAGCTGCAGAAACAGTCACTCGCCAGAGGAATCGCCCTGTGGAGAGAAGACGAGAGCTGTGAGCAGAGGAATGGGGTAAGGGGAAATGGGCGAGCCAAATTGCCACTTACTTGGGAAATCCAGGGAGAACTGGCAGGACCGAGCGAGGAATAGACGAACCAGTAGGGTAAGGGGGAGATGAGCTGATGGTGCCTGACCAGGTGGAGTAGGAAGCTGAGGATGGTGAGATGTGGCAGGAGAGCGCATGCAGTCCAAGAGACACACCAACACGGTGGCAGCAACCTGAGGGAAAAAGAGAGATAAAGTGAGAGCGTGTCCACACTTATAACTTGCACTTGCTTGCCTATTTACAGGCAGTATACCCAGACAAGCCAGCGTTGACTGCGCAGAGGGAGCCTCCTGAAGTACGCTGGCTATTAGGAGTGATTTGTGCATCTTTCAAGATGGCGGCGCGCACTAGTGCAGCGACTCTTTGCTCTCCAGTATGGTGGCTGTTTGTGTGTTTGCTTGTGTGTTTGAGGCTTGCCAAGCAAAGTTTATATACAGTCGACAGGAGCTGATAACTTATGGACTACAAGCCAGGGTGGATATTACGGCTGACTTTCAGCGGGCGCACAACATTCCCGTGGACATTATGAGACCCCACGGCTCTTCGTGGATTGTTATCGGGAGTATCAAGCGGCGCCATCGGCGTAGAGAGAGGAAGCAAAAGCGGGGCTGCCGGGCGGGCCCGCTAGCCAAGCTGCGGAAACGGCCCCACAAACCACCGCTTCCGAGCATTTTTCTCTCAAACACCAGATCCATCGTGACAAAATGGATGATATGGAGCTGCTGCTTGCTGTAAATCACTCTGTTTGAGACTGCTGTGTCCTCATAGTTACAGAGACGTGGCTACACCTGGCAATCCCCGATGCCACCGTCCAGCTAGCAGGGCGCATGCTACACCGGCAGGACCACAATGGAGACTCTGGTAAGAGCATTGGTGGAGGTCTATATATCTATGTCCACAATGACTGGTGCTCACAGAGCCGGATTATTGACAGTTACTGTTTATCGGATATAGAGATTTTGTCAGTTACACACAGACCCTTCTATCTTATATCTTATATCTATCTTATATCTACTTCACTTCCGCCCTCCCAAGAGAGCAGATGCTTTTTCCTTCTCTCTTGCTCTGGCTTTTTTTCCTTCCCCCCCAACTACTGGATCCCAGCTTGCTGTTGTCTGTCTGCGTCTAACTGCGACCGTCGAAAGAAATTATGGAGTTAATAAGCTGGGCTTTGAACACAATTGACACTATTTTTTCAACAAGGAAAAGTGCTCCGGGGGAAGCTGTCTGCCCCGCAGGAACGGCTCCAGCGGGCTATTTACGTGACACAAGTAATTGAAGGATCTTGTGTCTCACTAATCTCTCTATCGAAGATATTGAAGATTTGTATGTCTTCGTAATAATGGTGATCGGGATCTTTCTGATTGGAACTGGGATTGTCCTGGTGTACCGCAAATTGCTGAAGATGGATACAACCTATCAAAATGCTGGCCAGGCGAGGTGCATCTGTCAAATTGAAAAATTGGAGAAGACCCTGATAGCGACAAATGGAGAACTGTCTCGGAAGGTGGATTACATCATGTTCACGCTCAGGTCTATCCACGACGGACTCAAAGCCCCGCAATGAAGGATTAAGTACTGAATCTACAGAAGAAATAAAAAGCTCCTTCTCTGTGATCAGTCCTATTTGGCCCAATTTCCCCATGAAAATTCCTCCTGGCTGTCTGCAGTCTGTGTTTTCAAAACAACGAGCACAAGGCCTTGGACAGCACCTGCTCAGATAATCGCAAGGACGATTGGCGAGCAGCCAGACAAAACATCTCCTGCCAAGTGCCCTTGTTGTTCTCCTATTATCACAACACTTTGCATCAACAGTGCACACATATTGATCCACGAACTGAAATAAAGATACACACACTGCTCTCTTGTGTCCTGTGTCCTGTGAAACTTGTCCGCGAATGTGCATTGAGAGCTTTTTTTTCCCTTGTAATCATAATATTGATTGATTATGCAACCAGTATTCTGAATCAATGATTTTTTTTGCTCCTTCCTATTGTTCCTTGTATTATTCTTATTCTTATGCTATCTGTACCCTCTATCCTGTTGGCAGGCGCGTCCCTGATGCAGCCGTGTCACTGGAAATGCAGGTTCATTTTCTGTGTCAAGTCAAATTCTCTCGTATGTTATCAGTGATCTGTTAATGTACTTGGCAATAAATCTTTTCTGATTCTGATTCTGATCTGCCAAGAGAGCTATCAAACATGGTTACTACAGCTGTCTACATCCCACCTGATGCTAAGGATTGCACTGCTCTCAGCCACTTGTATGACACTGTAAACAAACATCAGAGAGCTTACCCCGAGGGAGTACATATTATTGCTGGAGACTTTAACCAGGCATGTTTAAAGGCCAAATGTCACGTAATTTTTTTTTTCTAAATGACAACGAATTTAGATAAAATAGACATAGCTTAAACCAAATATTCATACCGGAGACCATATCACCCACCTGTATTTACATAATTGCACAAAATACACCAGGTGAAGGCCCCACCTTGCTTGCTGGCTTGTGACAGCCAGTCCAGACCACGCCCATGTTTTTGACATCACCAGTTGTACCCTGGCTGCCCTGCCTATCCACATTCACACTTATCAACATTGGACAATCATGACGGAAAGTGACAGCGATTGTGAACAAATTAGTTTAGTTTTGTCTTTTTTTTTTGTCTTTTTTTTTGTCAGTGGTTCAGACAGTGACAGAGGCATTGAACCTTACCGGTTCGAGCCGTCCGAGACGGAATCAGATGCTTTGTCTGATGACAACAGTTCCAACGATGACCAGAGAGCAGAACCAGTGGAAAATGTCATTGAACTGGACATTAATCGCCTCCAGAATTGCGAAGCCGAAGGGGGTCTGTCGAGGGCGCCCCATAAATATTGATTTTTCGGAAGCCATTATTATCACAGTGGAGGAGAGCCGCTGCTGTCAAGAAATTGACCAGATCAATAGGAAAATGGAGGCGCATACCTGTCAAGTAAGACGTTTTCGCCATATTTTGGTGCCAAGCGCGGCTGTGGGGGACGGCGGAGTGGTGTGGGACACTTTTCTGGGAAATGTTTTAAATGTAGTTCGTGTTGTTATTGTCAAATATTTTAAGGAAAATACGGGGAAAATGCAATTTTAGCAAAAACGGGCGTATTGCCATTTCTGTACGCCCAAAAGAAAAATATACTGGAAAAAAAATTGAGTGTGTTGAGGAACACGTCCTGTCTGTGATCCCCCACAGCTGGCGCTGGCAGATGGCTCAGCGTGAGCTATTCTCACTACAATGAGAAGTGTGGAGTCACTCATTAGTTTGATTGTCTGGGCGGGCTGATCGCTCAGCGTGAGCTATTCTCACTACAATGAGAAGTCATTAGGACAATGGTTTAACACGTTCAGCTGGGCAGTGGTTGAGGAACAGAGAGATCGCCTTACAAATACAGAATTCTGCTTTTTTTTTTTATTTTGCGCCGGACGCTGAGTTGTGTTGTTATTGTCAAATATCCATGAATCCTTAAAATATTTGACAATAACAACACGAGTTGCATTTGGGGCATTTCACAGAGAGGTGTCCCTTGTTGCTCCGCCGTCCCTTATAGCCGCTTTTTACGGTGTTGAAGTACGGCGAAAACGTCTCACTTGACAGGTATGAAAACATTTCCCAGAGAAGTGTCCCTTATTACCCAGCTGTCCCTGATAGTCCCGTTTTAAGGTATGGGTGAAATATCCAATTTTTCCTTTCTTGTTGCTCACTTCAACCTTCCAGTCTCCATATAAACAATCAATTGAAATACCCCAAGCATCAAACTCGGGTACAATCGATTTCGTCACTTCCGCCTTCTTCCCCAGGCGATTCCAGGGGCCGTGTCAGGCCAAGCGCGGCAGTTTTAAATTAACGAATATTCCGTTGTTACTGAAGCATATGCACCAAGACCCGAACGGATCGGTTCCCTTTTATATCTAGTTTCAAGATATTTAAAGTACCCTGTTACATGACATTTGGCCTTTAAGGACTGTTCTCCCCAATTTCACTCAACATGTGAAATGTTCCACCAGAGGAGGGAATACACTTGATCGGGTGTATTCAAACATCAAGCATGCCTATAGAGCAGTACCCCTGTCACATCTTGGTCTGTCTGACCATACATCCCTGCTCTTGGTCCCAGCCTATGCCCCTCTTAGGAGGAAAATAAAGCCCACCACAAAAATTGTTAACATCTGGCCTGCAGACGCTCTCCCTAAATTGCAAAACTGTTTTGCTGAGACAAATTGGGACTTATTTGAACACCATGACCTAGATGCTGTACAGAAAATGTTACAATTAAGAAAAACATCTGGGTTTATCCTAATCAGAAACCCAGGATGACCGGATATATTTGCAACCTTCTCAGAGTTCATGACATGGCTTTTAAATTAGGTGACAGGGCCTTATATGCAGTAGCAAGAGCTGACCTGAAGAGGGGCATTAAAGAGGCCAAACGGACCTACAAGAGGAGAATCGAGGAGCATCTCACAAACAACAACACAAGGAGGATGTGGCAGGGAGTGCAGCAGATCACCAACTTCAAGGGCAGCACATCCATCAACCTCGACACCAGGGCATCGCTGGCAGAGGAGCTAAACTGCTTTTTTGCATGCTTTGAAGAAAAGACCAGATCATTACCATACTCATCTCTTCCTGAAACTGACATCCAGGTGCTGTCTGTACAGGAGTATGAGGTGAGGAAAGTGTTTAGATCCATGAATCCAAGGAAGGCGGCTGGTCCGGATGGCGTACTTGGGAAGGTACTCAAAGCCTGTGCCTTTGAGCTTGCCCCGGTGTTCACAAAAATCTTCAATCTGTCTCTGTCACAAGCCACTGTCCCACCCTGCCTCAAATCAACTGTCATAATCCCTGTCCCCAAAAAGCATGCTGTGGACTGTTTAAATGATTACAGACTCATTGCTGTCACCTCTATTGTCACAAAATGCTTGGAGAGACTTGTATTGAGGCACATCAAATCCAGACTACCCGCGACCTTTGACCCCTTTCAGTTTGCCTACAGGGAAAACAGGTCAACAGAGGATGCCATCACCATTGCTCTCCACTCAGCTCTGGAACATCTAGAACACAAGAACTCATACGTCCAGATGCTCTTCGTTGATTATAACTCTGCATTTAATACTATTACACCACATATTCTGATTAGGAAACTGGTTCACCTCGGTCTTCACACACAGCTCTGCTCCTGGATTATGGACTTTCTCTCAAACCGCACCCAAACTGTTAGACTTGGCCCTCACCTTTCCTCTACCATTACTCTCAGCACCGGCTCCCCGCAGGGCTGTGTGCTGAGCCCACTTTTGTATTGTCTGTACACCTCTGATTGCACACCTATTCATCCGTCCAACCGCATCATTAAGTTTGCAGATGACACAACTGTGGTGGGACTCATCTCAAGGGAGGATGAGTCCGCCTACCGTGATGAGGTCCAAAATCTGTCTCTGTGGTGCTCTGCAAACAATCTGATTTTAAATACTAAGAAAACTAAAGAACTCATATTGGACTTCAGGAAACGCAGAGCTGACCCAGCCCCCATTTTTATCAATGGTGACTGTGTGGAAATAGTGCATAGCTATAAATTTCTTGGTATACATATCACAGACACCCTTTCCTGGACCACCAACACCACAGCTATCGTTAAGAAGGCCCGGCAACGTATCCACTTCCTCAGGATTTTAATAAGAAACAACCTTTGTAAGAGGCTGCTGATGACCTTTTACCGCTCTGCTGTTGAAAGCATCTTAACATACTGCATCACGTCTTAGTATGCAGGCTGCTCTGTTGCGGACAAAACAGCACTACAGAGAGTTGTAAGAACTGCGGAAAAAGTCATTGCCCTCTTTCATCACTCCAGGATATCGCCAACACCCGTTATCATACAAGAGCCAGGACCATCAGTACAGACATTTCTCACCCCGGTCATCACCTTTTTACTCTTTTGCCCTCAGGGAGGCGATACAGGTCAATTAAATCGCACTCCACTAGATTCATTAACAGTTTCTTCCCAAAAGCCATTTACTTTTTAAATCACCAATACACATCATAGTCTCTAGCACATTACATCTGGCAGGGAAAGAAATTTTTATCTTTATTCTTAAATGTGTCTTTCTAATGCCTTCTGTTAACTAGACACAAAAATGACTGCACTTTTTTAAGCTCTTTTTAATGTTGATATGTTATGTTCTGTGTGTTTTGCTATGGTTGTTGTTGACGTGTATGGATTGAGTGTTGTTCGTAGTTTTTATGTGGGAGGGGGCATGTGCAGTTTCGTTGTGTTTTTTTATGCAATGACAATAAAGGCTCGCTCTATCTATCTATCTATCTATCTGACGAGCAGGTGCAGGTGTGTCTTCTGCCTCAGGTGCAGTGATGAGTTGGTGAATGTGAGGCAGGATGGGAGGGGAGCGCTCTCGCTACCCATGACAGCTCGCCCCTTCTAGAAGCGCTCCTGACGGTCCAGAGGGCTTTTCCGGGTGAGCACGGTGATGGGCCCGGAGCATCCCCTTGTCCAGCACTCACGATGAGGAGGTCCAGGACCGTTCCTCCAGGCTGTAGCCCTCCCAGTCCACCAAATACTGCAGACCGCAGCCCCGATGGCGAACATCCAATATACGCCGTACAGTGTAGGCGGGGTGGCTGTCGATGATCTGAGGAGGGGGGAGGCAGCTTTGGGGGGGGGCAGAGAGTACTGGCCAAGAGGGGCTTGATGTGGGCAATGTGGAAAGTGGGGTTCACCCGTAGGGTCGGGGGCAGCTTCAGCTGGACCGATGCATCGTTGATTACCCGGGAGATGGTGTATGGCCCAAGAAAGCGGGGCGACAGCCTCTTCGATTTCTCTTTAAGAGGGATCTGACTCGCCGCCAGCCAGACCTACTGTCAAATGACATACTTAGGGGCCGGAACCTGCCTCCTATCAGCAGCGGCTTGGGTGTGTTCTGTGGTGCGGGCCAGGGTGGCCCGAGTCGACCTCCAGACGCGTCGGCAGCAACAAGCATGGGCTCCTACAGATGGAACCGAGACCTCCCTCTCGGCCATAGGTAGGAGAGGCAGCGTGTACCCCAATGACGCCTCAAACGGGGTGAGTCCGGTTGCTGAGAATACCGCAGAGTTCATGGAGTACTCCACCCAGGTCAGATGTGTGCTCTAGGATGATGGGTTATCAGCTGCTACGCACCGCAAGGCAGCCTCCAAGGACTGATTGGCGTGCTCTGCCTGCCCATTGCTCTGAGGATGATTTCCAGAAGAGAGACTCCCAGTGGTTCCCAGGGTCCGGCAAAAAGCCCTCCAGACCTGGGACGTGAATTGTGGTCCCCAGTCAGACACAATGTCCATAGGGATGCCGTGGACCCGGATCACGTGCTTGGTGAGGAGGACTGCCGTCTCCAAGGCTGAAGCCACCAGATGCACCACCTTGGAGAAGTGGTCCACAATGGTCAGGATCACCACCTTGCCACGGGAAGGGGGGAAGTCTGGTGATGAAGTCCACAGTGATATGAGACCATGGACGACCAGGGATGGGGAGAGGGTGGAGGAGACCCGATTGGGGGGGAGGAGTCCGATTTCCTCCGGACGCAGGTCTGACAGGCCTTCACATATTCTTGTATGTCCCACCGCAGTGTGGGCCACCAGAACGCTCACTGGATGAAGTCCACAGTTCGAGCGATGCCCGGATGGCATGTGAAGCGACTGGTGTGGCCCCACTGGATGACATCGCTGTGGAGGGTGGTCGGGACATACAGACGGTTCCGGGGGCACCCTACTGGCACAGGCTCCTGGGACTGTGCCTGGCGGACCCTCCACATGATATCCCAAGTAAGGGCTCCAAGGACGCACGAAGGCGGTATGATGGGGTTTTTTTTTGGGGGGGGGGCTACCTCCCTGGAATTAAACTGGCGCAATAGCATGTCTGGCCTGGTGTTCCAGCCGCCAGACCGGTAAGTGATGGTAAAATTAAATCACTGGAAAAATAGCGCCCAGCGGGCCTGACTGACTTTCATTCAGCGGGCCAACTGCAAGTACTCGAGGTGAATGGCCCCCTCTAACCAGTGCCTCCACTCCTCTAATGCCAACTTAATGGCCAGCAGCTCTCTGTCCCCTAAGTCATCATTCCTCTCGGCTGGCGTCAGCCGACGAGAGAAATATGCACACGGGCGAAGCTTCTGATCGGAGGGCGTGCGCTGCAATAGCACAGCGCCTACCCCCGAATCAGATACATCCACCTCGAGGATGAACTGGAGCTGCGTGTCGACCTGGGCCAAGATAGGTGTTTCTGTGAACAGGTGCTTTAATTTGGCAAACGCCTGTTCAGCTGCCTCAGTCCATCGAAACGGGACCTTAACGGAGGTCAGCTGCGTCAAGGGCAGTGCCACCCCACTATAGTTCCTGATGAACCTGCGGTAAAAGTTTGCGAACTCGAGGAAGCGTTGAAGCTCCTTACAGGAGTGGGGAGTTGGCCAATCTAACACTGCCCTCACCTTGGCAGGGTTGGCAATCAGCTCCCCCTCAGCCACGATAAAGCCCAAGAAGGTGGTAGATATTGTGGAGAACTCACACTTCTCAGCCTTAACGCAAAGCTGGTCCTCCAGGAGCCATTGTAAAATGGCTCTGACGTGGGCCTCATGTTCCTCTGGCATGCGGGAGAAAATGAGAATATCATCAAGGAAGACAAACATGAATTGGTAAAGCATATCGTGGAGGACGTCGTTTATTAACCGCTGGAAGACGGCGGGGGAGTTAGTGAGTCCGAATGGCATCACTAAATACTCGAATTGCCCCGGTGTGTTTTAAAAGCCATCTTCCACTCATCGCCCTCACGAATGCGGACCAGATGATATGCGTTCCTGAGGTCTAGCTTGGTGAAAACCCATGAGCGCTGAAGAAGCTTGAACGCTGAATTAATCAAAGGCAAAGGGTACTTATCTTTGATGGTAATTGCGTTAAGCACCTGGTAGTCGAAGCATGGGAGCAACGAGCCATCCTTCTTCCCAACGAAGAAGAACCCGGCTCTGAGCAGAGCCGAAGATGGCCGAATAAGGCCGGTGTTCAGCGATTCCTTAACATATTGCTCCATCGCCTCCCTCTCCGGGGCCAGAAATGCTATACAGCCAGCTAGATGGCAGCCTTGCCCCTGGGATGAGGTTGATAGCACAATCATGAGAGCGGTGAGGCGGCAGCGACAATGCTCTTGACTTGCTAAAGACCTCTCCTAAATCATGATATGCCTGAGGAACGAGGCTGAGGTCTGGCGGCTCGGCTGGGGAGAGGAAAACGGACAGAGATGGGGAACACTCCGCTGAACGCATACAATGGGCCAGAGAAAAACAGGCTCCAGGAGGAGATGGTACTTTTGTCCCAATTAATCATGGAGTTATGCCTCTGGAGCCACAGGTAACCAAGAACCACCGGGGAAGATGATACAGGGAGAACCAGGAACGATAGTTCCTCCCAGTGGTTCCCAGAAAGGAGGATGGATATAGCACCGTGCTGCGAGTGACCGCCGCAATCTCATGGCCAGATATGGTTGTGATCCTCTGACCACGGGGCTATTTATGTGTGGGAATACCCACCTGCTTAACAAACTCAGCAGACACGAAATTACCCTCTGACCCTGAGTCAACCAGCGCCATAGTCCTCCTCCCGACCCCCGGCAATTGCACGAGGGCCGAAATTGAAAAATTACCGGGGGAGTAGACTTAGTCCCACCTGCCAGACCCCCCATGGTTACTGACGGGCTGTGTATTTTAGCTGCTGGAGGCATTCGTCCAGACTGTGGATCATTAAACCACAGTACGTGCACGCGCCAGCCCTTTGCCTTCTCCGGCGCTCATCATTGGTCAAGTGCCGAGAAAGCTCCATTGGTTTGGGTAAAGAGCTAGCACTGCCAGTGCCAGTAACCACGGAGGACACACGCTCGGCATGCGAGCGAGAGGAGGACTCGCGCTCCTTCGCGTGCTCACGGTACCGGTTATCCAATCCAACTACCTGATCTATGAGACCGTCGAGAGTCTCCGGGACAGGGTGAACCACCAGATTGTCATGGAGTTGATCATTCAACCTGGGGAGGAACGCACTGCATAGTGCAATATTGTTCCACCCCGAATCAGACGCTACAACCCGGAACTCCACCAAGTACTCGCCCACAGCCTGAGTGCCCTGGCGGAGCATCATCAGGTGGCTCATAACGTTGCCCTGACTCTCAGTCCGGCCAAACGTGCTGGAGAATGCAGCCACAAATTGCTCAAATGTATACCGACGCCCCTCTGGGTTATCTAATGTGGACTGTGCCCAATCGAGGGCTTGATCCCTGAGCAACAGAGTAAAGAACTGGATCTTGGCCACATCCCCTGGGTACTCCTTCCCACCTCCCCCATGTACGGGGAAGGTGTGGGAACAGTGGTAGTACAGTGCACCGTAGTGTGCGGTGCAGGCTGGGGGGGGGGGGAAGCAGCCGGAGGAGACGCTGTAGCCCAAAGTGTCATCTTGTTCAACACCTGTTGCATCAGCACAGGGAGCTGGCGCTCGGTCACCGCTAGATGGCTCAGAGCAGACTGCTCCTGTGGTGAGGCACCGGCTGTGCTATCTTCCCAGCTGACTCGTTCTGTCATGATTAACCTTTTAGCTGTCCACATTTCATGGATGGGTCGCGCGCCCCCAGTGGCACAGCACAGCAACCGCACCTGTCAACTCTCTGGCTGTCCTCTGACGTCCCCAGTTCTCCTGAGGATTTGTACTGAGCTGTACTGATCTGACAGTTCGGAAGGTAGCAGACACGTGTCGGAGGAATCATGGCTGACATGGAATACAGCAAAGAAGAAGAAATCCTCATTCTTCTTCTTCCTTTTTCTGCCATGAGCTCACAAAACCAAGATGGCTGCCACCACGATCATCTGGATCCTCACAGAAACTGCATCATACAGGAAAAATAGCCACGTAATACAAACAAAATTCATGTGGGATAATCATAAGAGTTTGTAGATGTGGTAGAGAGCGTAAATGACCGACCAAATGCAAAACAATGACCATGATGAGTGAAAACTGAGCTCACAACACCAAGATGGCCATGCCCATCATCGTCATGGATCATCACAGAAAACTGCATCATACAGCAAAAACTGCCACGTAATACAAACAAAATTCATGTGGGATAATCATAAGAGCTTGTAGATGTGGTAGACAGTCGCCATACGGCGACTGGGGCAGTTAAAAGTAAAGCTTGACAGCACATGTGCACAATGCCAAAGCACATGAGGAACCACACAGAGGGGCATGTTTGAAAGTTCATTAAATATCAAAAAAACAAAGTGCACAGCTGCAGAAACAGTCACTCGCCAGAGGAATCGCCCTGTGGAGAGAAGACGAGAGCTGTGAGCAGAGGAATGGGGTAAGGGGAAATGGGCGAGCCAAATTGCCACTTACTTGGGAAATCCAGGGAGAACTGGCAGGACCGAGCGAGGAATAGACGAACCAGTAGGGTAAGGGGGAGATGAGCTGATGGTGCCTGACCAGGTGGCGTAGGAAGCTGAGGATGGTGAGATGTGGCAGGAGAGCGCACACAATCCAAGAGACACACCAACACGGTGGCAGCAACCTGAGGAAAAAAGAGAGATAAGGTGAGATGGCGTGTCCACACTTATAACTTGCACTTGCTTGCCAATTTACGGGCAGTATACCCAGATGAGCCAGCGTTGACTGTGCAGAGGGAGCCTCCTTAAGTACGCTGGCTGACAAGCGGGTGCAGGTGTGTCTTCTGCCTCAGGTGCAGTGATGAGTTGGTGAATGTGAGGCAGGATGGGAGGGGTGCGCTCTCACTGCCCATGACACAATGATAATAATAATAATAATAATAATAATAACCAAAAGGACTCAAAAACAACTCAAGGCGAGAACATGGGCTGTGCCCAAGTCCCGATCATGACAGAATTACTCAAAACATAAACCAAAATGAAGACATAGGCTGTACCCATGTCCCGATCCTTACAGTACACTTCTCTTAAGGAATGGATACCAGATTTCCCTAAAACACCAAAAGATCACCTGCCCAGGGTGGGTGGTGGGGGCACTAGGCCAGACAGGTTGAAACAATCCCCACCCCACCCCACATAGTCCAAAACAAAAAACCCAGTTTGTCGGGGGCCAACCAGAATCCATGGCCCCGGACCAAAGAGCAAGGTGGGTCAGGGGGTCGACCACCAGCATTGGTGGACCTCCAGACCAGAGAGCAAGGCGGGCCGGGTGGCCTCCCAGAGTCCCAGGGTCATGGGAACCTCACCTGGCCCGGACACAGAAAGGATTGACAGATTGGTAGCTTTGGTGGGTTGGGGGGCATACCATACCATACCATACCATACCAAATTTATTTATAAAGCACATTTAAAAACAACAAAGTTGACCAAAGTACTGCACAGCAAAAAAAAACCTTAAGTACAAATAGACAAAAATAAATAAAAAACATATTATCAGCAGTCTGAATGACTATTGACCGGTAGCATTGACACCCATTGTTATGAAGTGCTTTGAGAAAATGGTATTGAAACATCTTTTTTCTAGTCTCCCCCCAGACTTTGATTGGTACCAGTTTGCCTACAGACGGAGCAGATCCACTGAAGATGCTATTGCGATAGCCCTCCACTCAGCATTCAGCCATTTAGAAGACAAGGGGAGCTATGTAAGAATGTTGTTTGTGGGCTGCAGCTTGGCATTTAATACAATTATTCCCAATATTCTCATCACTAAATTGCTTCAGCTTGGTCTGCCTACTCATACTTGCAGCTGGATTAAGGACTTTCTAACAAATCGCACACAGACTGTTAGACTCGGACCACATTCCTCCTCTACAGTCATGCTTAACACAGGCTCATCACAGGACTGTGTGTTGAGCCCCACTTTGTATTCATTGTACACATATGACTACATACCTGTTCATCCCACAAACATTATAGTGAAGTCTGCGGATGATACAACAGTGGTGGGGCTGATATCAGAATCAGAATCAGAATCAGAATCAGAATCAGAATCAGCTTTATTGGCCAAGTATGCACAACACATACAAGGAATTTGACTTTGGCTAAAAACTTGCTCTCGTTGTTCAGGTGGAGGATTTAAATAAGATTTAAATAAGGATTCAATGACAACAGAGTATGTACAGTAAATTACAGTCTGTCCACGTTTCTATAAAAGGATTATATGCAGTTATTTACTCAGACTATCCACACTTTGCAGAAATATATGAAAAAATATACAGTCACACAGTATTTCAATGTGAACTCAGATTCAGTGATATAATGTGAATGAAGTAAAAAGCAGTGTGAGAGTTATGTGCAATGTAAGAATGGATGAAAAGTCATGAGTACAGCAACAGGTAGGACTAGGTGAATGTTAGGAGTTCATCAGAGTGATGGCTTGAGGAAAGAAACTGTTCCTGTGACGGGTGGTTTTGACCTTCAGTGATCTGTAACGACGACCAGAAGATAGAAGTTCAAACAGTTTGTGGCCGGGGTGTAACGGGTCAGCACAGATGTTTCCCGCCCGTTTCCTGGTTATGGACCGATATAAGTTCTCAGTGGAGGGTAGGTCGGTACCAATGATCCTCTCTGCAGACTTAATGATCCGCTGCAGTCTGGTCTTGTCCTGTTTAGTGGCAGATCCAAACCAGACAGTGATGGAAAAGCAGAGGACAGATTGGATGATGGCGGTGTAGAAGACAACCAGCAGCTCCTGAGGCAAATCAAACTTCTTGAGCTGACGCAGAAAAAATAACCTCTGCTGGGCCTTTTTCCGGACAGTGTCTATATGGGAGGACCACTTCAGGTTCCGGGAGATTGTGGTACCCAGAAACTTGAAAGAGTCCACAGTGGACACTGTGCTGTTGAAGATGGTGAGTGGGGGGAATGAAGGAGGGTGTCGCCTGAAATCCACAGTCATCTCCACCGTTTTGGCTGGGTTAAGTTCAAGATGGTGAAGGAAGTGAGTCTGCATACAGAGATGAGGTCCAGAGACTGGTAAGATGGTGCTCAGATAATAATCTGCTACTGAATACAAAACCCCCCCCAAAAGAACTCATTATTGATTTTAGGAAGCATAGCAGTGAGCCGCCTCCTCTCTATATAGGCAAGGAGTGTGCGGAGAGAGTGGAGGCTTTTAAGTTTCTGGGTGTTCATATTTCTCACAACCTTACCTGGGCAGTTAACACCATAGCTACGATAAAGAAGGCTCAACGTCTACACTTTTTGAGGCTCCTTAAGAGGAATGGCCTGAATGCACAGTTGCTGGTTTTATTTTATCACTCTGCTATTGAGAGCATTTTGTCAAATGGCATCACGGTTTGGTATGGGGGCTGTTCAGCCGCAGACCGCAAAGCCTTGCAGAGAGTGATCAAGACTGCGTAAAAAATCACTGGCTGTTCTCTCCCTTCTCTGGAAGAGATTTCCAGGTCTCGGTACCTCAGCAGAGCTACTGCCATTATTAAGGATTGCACTCATCCAGGTCATGCTTTCTTTCACTTGCTCCTCTCAGGAAAGCGGTACAGATCCCATAAAACCCGGACTACCAGGTTTAATCATAGTTTTTTCCCAACAGCAGTATGTATTTTGAATGGATTTATGTAACACATACAGACTGCTGATGTGTTATTTTAGGTTATTTTGTGGCAATAACCTTGTGTATAAGATGGTCTTACTTATTTATTGCTCAGTATGTTTTTATTATTGCTATGCACATACTGTATTTAACTTTTTTAGGTATTATTGTTTCAGGCGTTATTATTGTAATTATGGGAATGTTAAATTCATGAATGAACTGTGAGTATGATAGTTTGTTTTAGGGAGTAGCATCTCAATTTTGTTGTTTTTTAGCAATGGAATGACAATAAAGGCACTTTGACAAAAGATAAGTAAAAGATAATAAGAACATAACACGGAGCAGAAAAAGAAGCAATTTGAAACAAGTGTAAAAACAAAATGCCAAACACAGCAGACAATAAAATTAAGGCGAGTTAAAAGCCAAGGAAAATGGATGTGCTTTTAAATGAGATTTAAAAACACAAAGTGAGGAGACCTGCCTAACATGTAGTGGCAACTCGTTCCATAGCCTAGGGGCTGCAGCAGCAAAGGTCCGATCCCATCTGAGCTTCAGCCTTGTTTTAGGGCTCACCAAGAGAAGCTAATCAGCTGATCTTAGGGATCTTGGTGGAACATAAGGGCTGAAGTAAGTCAGAGAGGCAGGGTGGAGCAAGACTGCTAAGACATTTAAAAACATAAAGGAGAATTTAAAAATTGATTCTGTAACACACAGGGAGCCAGTGAAGGGAAGCCAGAATAGATGAAATGTGCTCATGCCTGTGGGCTTTTGTTAATAGGCGGGCGGCATCATTTTGTACAAGCTGAAGATGAGTGATAGAAGCTTGGCTGATCCCAACAAAAAGTGCATTACAGTAATCCAAACAAGTTGTGATAAAAGCATGCAATAATTTTTCAAGATCTTTTCTTGACACAATGGATTTGACTTTGGCTATTTGTCTTAACTGATAAAAACTTTTCTGAAGGACACAGCTGATGTGCTTGTAAAATTTAAAATCAGAATCTAGTTTGACCCCCAGATTAATAACAGATTGTTTAACATGCGGTGTCAAAGAACCAAGGTCCACATTAGTGGGGAGAGAACACGTATTTGGACCAAACATCATTACTTCAGTTTTGTTCTCATTAAAGCTCAAAAAATTTAATGACATCCACGCTTTGATGTCGGACAGTCCAAGAGTAGCTGGACAGAACCAGAGTCATTTTGTGCCAAGGGAACATAAATCTGACAGTCATCAGCATAACAATGGAACAATATGCCATGTTTCCTTAAAATAGAACCAAAAGAGAGCAGATACAGAGAAAATAAAAAAGGTCCAAGGATTGAGCCCTGTGGAACCCCATAGGGAAGTGAAGCAGCTGAGGACATAAAATCATCCAGTTTGATGAAGAAAAACCAGAGTTCATGGATCCCCAGACCAAAGAACATGGAGAGTCGGGTGGCCTCCCAGAGTCTCTGGGCCACCAGGCCAGAGAGCAAGGTGGGCTGGGGCGCTGACCAGAGTCCACGGACCCCCAGACCAGAGAACATGGTGAGTCGAGTGGCTTCTCAGAGTGCCTGGGCCACTGGACCAGAGAGCACAATGCGTCGACCGCTGGAGACAGCGGCTGAGGACCATCGAGCCCAGAAGACAGCAGCTGAGGAGCATCAAGCCCAGGAGACAGTGGCTGAGGAGCATCGAACCCAGGAGACAGCGGCTGAAGAGCGCTGAGCTCAGGAGTCAGTGGCTGAGGAATGTCAACCACAGATGACGAAGACTGGTGAGCGGCAAGACCAGATGATGAAGGCTGACCAGCAGTGAGACCAGATGATGAAGGCCAGGGAGTGGCAAGACCTGATGATGACAGCGTTGTCAAGCTGTAATTTATGCTCAAGGGCACATGACAAGTTATTGAGATATTGACATTTTTTGTTGTGGTATACCCACCGCTGTTGTTGGCTTTTGTTTCAATAAATTGTTTGAGATGAGGAAATCACCATTGCATGCTTCTACTTAAATGTCGTACTTTCATGATATTATATCACTGTAGTGTGAACTTTGCACATTTTCCATAAATTTCACCTAAAAGCCAAATATCCCTAACTTTTTGTGAGTAGTGTATTTTAGTTGACAACACAATAAAACATTTTGCATATATATATATATATATATATATATATATATATATATATATATATATATATATACGTATATATATATATATAGATATACTGTATGTATATATATATATATATAGTGGGGTAAAAAAGTATTTAGTCAGCCACCAATTGTGCAAGTTCTCCCACTTAAAAGATGAGAGAGGTCTCCAATTTTCATCATAGGTATACCTCAACTATGAGACACAAAATAAGAAAAAAAAAATCCAGAAAATCATAGTGAAGGATTTTTAATGAATTAATTAGTAAATTCCTCGGTAAAATAAGCATTTGGTCAATAACAAAAGTTCATCTCAATACTTTGTTATATACCCTTTGTTGGCAATGACAGCGGTCAAACGTTTTCTGTAAGTTTTCACAAGGTTTTCACACACTTTTGCTGGTATTTTGGCCCATTCCTCCATGCAGATCTCCTCTAGAGCAATGATGTTTTGGGGCTGTCGCTGGGCAACACAGACTTTCAACTCCCTCCAAAGATTTTCTATGGGGTTGAGATCTGGAGACTGGCTAGGCCACTCCAGGCCCTTGAAATGCTTCTTACGAAGCCACTCCTTCGTTGCCCGGGCGGTGTGTTTGGGATCATTGTCATGCTAAAAGACCCAGCCACGTTTCATCTTCAATGCCCTTGCTGGTGGAAGGAGGTTTTCACTCAAAATCTCATGATACATGGCCCCATTCATTCTTTCCTTTACACGGATCAGTCGTCCTGGTCCCTTTGCAGAAAAACAGCCCCAAAGTATGATGTTTCCACCCCCATGCTTCACAGTAGGTATGGTGTTCTTTCTCCTCCAAACACGACAAGTTGAGTTTTTACCAAAAAGTTCTATTTTGGTTTCATCCGACCATATGACTGTTGTGTTCGTGTTCGTTGAGGAGAGAAGAGACTTGCAGTTGAACCAACGTAACTTTATTTTTTAGCGGCAGCTCACACAGACACTTTCACATCGGCTCCCATGTTGGCCGTTTCTTATTCTACCGAGTGCATCATTCCAACAAGCGGTAACAAGGTAGCAGCGACGCCTAGTGGTAAACACTGATCATTACAATGACATTCTCCCAATCCTCTTCTGGATCATCCAAATGCTCTCTAGCAAACTTCAGACGGGCCTGGACATGTACTGGCTTAAGCAGGGGGACACGTCTGGCACTGCAGGAGTTGAGTCCCTGGCGGCGTAGTGTCTTTCTGATGTAGCCTTTGTTACTTTGGTCCCAGCTCTCTGCAGGTCATTCACTAGGTCCCCCCATGTGGTTCTGGGATTTTTGCTCACGTTCTTGTGATAATTTTGACCCCACGGGGTGAGATCTTGCGTGGAACCCCAGATGGAGGGAGATTATCAGTGGTCTTGTATGTCTTCCATTTTCTAATAATTGCTCCCACAGTTGATTTCTTCACACCAAGCTGCTTACCCATTGCAGATTCAGTCTTCCCAGCCTGGTGCGGGTCTACAATTTTGTTTCTGGTGTCCTTTGACAGCTCTTTGGTCTTGGCCATAGTGGAGTTTGGAGTCTGACTGTTTGAGGTTGTGGACAGGTGTCTTTTATACTGATAACGAGTTCAAACAGGTGCCATTAATACAGGTAACGAGTGGAGGGCAGAGGAGCCTCTCAAAGAAGAAGTTACAGGTCTGTGAGAGCCAGAAATCTTGCTTGTTTGTAGGTGACCAAATACTTATTTTACTGAGGAATTTACCAATTAATTCATTAAAAATCCTTCAATGTGATTTTCTGGATTTTTTTTTTCTCATTTTGTCTCTCATAGTTGAGGTATACCTATGATGAAAACTGGAGACCTCTCTCATCTTTTAAGTGGGAGAACTTGCACAATTGGTGGCTGACTAAATACTTTTTTGCCCCACTGTACTCATTTATGTTTACCTTTATTCTTTCTTTCATTTTCTCATCATTTAATAGTCCTACATTAAGTTTCCATGTTGTTTGTCATTTTCTATTGTTTAAATATATTTCCATGTATATAGGATTATGATCTGATATTTCTGCCCCTCCAATCCGACAATTTCTCACCCTGTGTCTGTCACCTTCATTCATAAGGAAGTAATCTATTCTAGAGTGTACTTTATGGACTGCTGAATAATGTGTATAGTCTTTTTCGTGTGGGTGCAGGTCCCTCCATATGTCTACCATACCCATTTCTGCCAGTGAAGTTCTTATGAACTTTGTTACATGTTTTTTTTGTCTTCTTAACACTTGTTGTATCAACTTCATGATCCATGACGGCATTTAAGTCTCCTCCACAAATTAGGACTCCTTCACTGTGTGTTGCTATGAGGTCAAACAGATGTTGAAAAAAACCCTTGTCACTTTCTGGTGGGGCATACAGTAGATGTTCACTAATGTGATCTGCATACCATCTATTCTTCCCTTTACTATTACATATCTGCCTTCTTTATCCTGGATTTCTTGTTCACATTCAAATTGTATTTTATTTGAAATTAATATCATAACCCCCCTTTTAGTTCCTCCCTTAAATGAACTGTAGTAGGAGCTCTTATAGCCAAATCTCTTTAGTTTCTCATGTTCTGTCTTGTTCAAATGTGTCTCTTGCATAAATATAATTTCGGCTTTTTCCTTCTTGAATTTTCTTATTATTCTTTTGAAGAGGATGATAAAATAAAGGCAGCGTTGGATTTTTAAATAGCTTTATTATCACCCGCCTTCATCAGAACTCGGCTGCAGCCCATGGCTTGAGCAGGCTGCAGCTTCATTCCTCCAGCTCTCAAAGAGGAGGGGACACACGGTGTGTGTGTCCAGCAGTACCAGTTGCAGAAACAAAATGAGAGGCAGATTTACAGCACAGTGCAGCATATATACTCAACTCAGACAATACATCAAAGACATTCACAGCAGTCAATCTGGGCATTTGCATATCAGAGGTACAGACAGGATGCATGAACACAATGCATGGATGACACTTTAACCTCACAGCTGTAAACGCAGCATGCAGCGGAAAAAACCCAGGAGTGCGAGCTGACTGTCTCTGTGTTCTGTCCCTGTGTTGTGGGGGTTGAATCAAACCGCTACACTTTCCCTTTTAACAGGTGAGTTCAGACCATTCACGTTTAATGTCATTATCTTAAGATTTTTCACCATATTCATGTTTTTCCATTTTTTTAACTTGTGCTCCTAGCCCCTTTAACAACAAAACTAACACATATATGTACAAAAACACATTAACAAACCTCGACCTTCGCACTTTGGGCCTTTCTTCTGCCCACTGGTCCCTGTTGGAGGGTGGAGGGAATGTCCTCACCGAGTGAAGGGCCCTCCCTAGACCTGTAGTTTCTATCCAAGTAATAGTCATTAGTCTAGAAATGTCCAACAAAAATCACTTTAATCTCTCCTAGCCGTTTGTTTCTCTTTTACCTTGTCTTCTTGGCCTTCATTTCTTCTGTGCCCTTCTTAATCTTTGTTATAATCTAGGCTTTCCGTTGAAAGCCTTGCAGTTTTTCTTGGGCTCGGTGCGCCACGTCCGTCCCCCGCCCTCTGGCGCTCACTCGCCTCCATTCCGGCTGTCTCGGTGTGCTCCATGCCGCCGCTGCTCCAGCTGCTTCCTCCGGTACGCTCACCACAAAGCCTCACTCCGTCATGTCCCGCGCTGCCTCTCTGGCCGTGTTGTAGGTTTTCACGCCGTCATCCCAATGAATTCTCATCTTTGTTAGCGGTGTTTGGAATCTATTTTTTTTCTCTTTCAGCATTTTTTTAATGTTGGCATATTTCTTTCGCTGCTGCACAATTTCTGTCGAGTAGTCATGGTCAAAGAATATCTGTTTGTCGCCAATTCGTATCTTTTTTTTCCACGCTTGTGTCAGGATTCTTTCCTTTACGTCATATTTTAAAAAGTTTACCACAACTGACCTGGGTGTAGAGTTTGAATTCGGGTTCTGTGCCAAGGCTCTGTGCCCTCGTTGGATCTGCAGGCCTGTTTCATCGGGCAGCTCAAGCTCTTTTTTCAAGAATTGATCTATGAATTTCGTCATTGAGTTGCCTTCAGTGCCCTCCAGAATCCCGAAGATGCGTATATTTCTCCGCCTGGACCTGCTCTCCAGGTTGGTTATTTTTTCCTGCATCCTCTGTGTTTGTGCCGTCAGGGTCTGTAGCAGCTCGCTTGCCTTGGTCTTCCAGTCTTCCAACTCCGATATTCGAGCCTGTGCTTCTACCATGCACTCCCGTTGAGTGCGCAGCTCCTCCATGTTTTCTGCTAGCTTGCGGTCCATTTCTTTTCGGAGACCCATAATTTTCTCCTTCATCTCTTTTTTCAGTTCTTCCTTAAGAGCCGTTAAATCCTGTTGGAGTTGTCGCTTGAGGTCTTTTATGTCCTTACTTATATTGGCAAAGCCAGTGTTCATAACATCGAGGTTGGCGTCTTCCATTTTCTTTGAAGTCTCCTCGTTTTTGTTGGCCTCGTGTTCAGCGATTTCTCCAGTGCTGTTGAAGAGGGATTCTTTAGTTTTACCCTGCTTTTGTCCTTGTGCCCGGCTTCTTCGTGTTTTCATCCCTTGGTTTATTGACCAAAGATTTTTAATTCGACTAGGGAGAGCTCTCTGTTTTAACGTTATGCCTCTCCGCCATCTTCCCGGAAGTCCCAACTCCAGGCACATTTAAAGGAGGTGAGAGGCACCCAAGGGTCACTTCAGACCATTCAAAACTGTTTACATCAGGGTGGTCTGTGTGCTAGACGACCTGCAAGGGTACCTGACCACACCACCAGGCACAGGCGTCATCGTCTTGCATGGGCCAGGGAGCATTTACACTGGACATGGGAGCAGTGGGCCTCAGTGCTCTTCTCTGATGAAAGTTGATTCACGTTGAGCAGAAATAATGACCGCCAATGATGTTGGAGACGTCAAGGAGAGCGCTATGCATCAGCCACTGTTGTCACCAGATGAACCTATGGTGGTGGTGGTGTTACAGTCTGGACTGTCATGAACTTGGGTTTGGTGTTCCAAACCCAGTTCTGACACTAGGGCTATTTTGTCTCTTTTCATTGTTTATTTTCCATTTGGCGCTTCAGGGAGCCCTTTGGGTCCTCCACTACCTGACAGCTCAGCCACGCCTCCTCCTCCTGTCAGTGCACCAGCTGTTCCTCATTACACACACACACACACACACACACACACACACACACACACACACACACACACACACACACACACACCCCTCCATTTATCATCATTCACATGCTCAGACACTCACTCACGCACACCTGTCTTCTATTTTGTCCAGCCCATGCACTTTCACACCAGCGGTCTCTTTCCTCATTAGTTTGGTTATTATTTAAGCTCTGTTTGAGTAGGAAGAAATCGCTGGATTGTTGCGCTTTGTACACAGTTGCTGTTTCCCCTCTGTATACTAACCTCCACTCCCTACGTTACTTTCAGCCTGACTGTGTCTTCTCTAACGTCAGCTGATGCCTGCTCGTTGCCTGATGTTAGCAGCTGTTCCTGTCTACCTGAACTTTGGAAAGCATGGACCGCCTTGGACTGCTCCAGCCCATAAGTGTTTTTGCCTTTCTCCCCGTGCCATGCATCAGCACTAGGCATTCTCCCCCTTGGGCTGTGGAGCTTCCTAGAGGCGTCCCTGCTTTTCCGGATCCCTCCATGATTGATTAGCTCATCTCCTTGTTTATTCAATTCAACTGTTTGCTGGACTGAACTCTTTATTTTTGTTGTTTAATAAATTGCACTTGACTATCTCTGCTCGTGGGTTTTCATTCTTCCCTCTGTGCGCTGCGTAATGGTGCACAAGGGATCATAACATGGACATGTCATGGTGCGGTCCTCGCAGACCCCTAATGAGACACTACAGGCAGCTGTAGAGTTTGTACATTTATTAAAGGAAGACATACACTACAAAATAATGAGCCTCGTGGGGCAAAACACAAATAAAGGCTTCACTAGACACTGACGATAAACTAAGAACTAGGAAGACTGATGGGAGACAAGGCTACAACACTTACATACCAAAAGCGAGGGTGGAACCTAACGCCGAAAGGAACTGGCTTTGGTCGTAGGGAACCCAGTCTGGATAAGGCGAGGTCGCAGCCCGGAGTGACAGAAGCTGCTCCCTTAAATAGGGCAAGATGATTAATCAGCTGATGAGGGTGCCATCAGCTGAATCAAAACCAGCTGTTACTGCTTGGCTCTGACAGCCGGAAGCCCCGCAGAGATGCTGTCAGAATAAGAGCTCTGAGAGTCCACCAGGAATAAATACAGAATGGGAGGAAAATACTGCATGACCCGAGTGCGGACGAGATCGGCGCTCAGACCATGACAGTACTCCCCCCCCCCCCCCCGAAGGACGCACTCTGGGCGTAAATGTAACATCCAAGCCTCCCCCCCACCCAGAAGGCTACGAAATCCCACCCAGGGCAGGTGGAGGGGGAAAAAGGCTCGGAGGGCAAGAGTCAAAAAAAAAAAAAAAGGCAATGACAAGGGCCAATACAGAACAAATATGAACATGGTGCACAACAGAGCAAGGAAACAAAACCCACAGATATACTCCATAATGCACAGGTAGAAGACAGAACAATGAATGCAAATAACAGACACAAGGCTAAACGACCATAATACACTGGCGTCTCTCAACCAGAGGAAGGAAAAACACAAAATCATGCTAAATAGCGGCGATATACATACAGTTCAAAAACAGTCCCAATCACCAAATACAAAGGAGGAGGAAGAAAAAAGAGACACAGGCTACAAGGCAGCGAAATACACAGTTCAATAAAGTTCATATACCAAAACACAAGCGCATCCCAAATATTTCAAGGGAGAGGGAAGAGAAGAAAAAAACACAGGGATGATGGCAGGCAGAGCACAATGGAATAAAGAAAAAAACAATAGTTCAGGCGGTCTACCCGCATCTAGCGTCCAGATCGTAGGCAGGGAAACAAGGATGAGTTCAGGCTGTCTAACCCAGTCCCAGGCCCGGAGAAACAGTACCTCTTGTGGCTGGACCAGGTCGCCGAACAGAGAGTTCAGTTTGTTGGGTGGCCGACCCAGAACGCCGAACCGGCGAAGGAGTCTCCCAGGTGGCCGACCCGTGTCAAAAGGCCACCAAGACCGAAGGGAAGAGCTCGGAGGCGGCCTCCCTACTGAAAGGGATAAGGAGGGAGAGCCGGGTCAAGTAAGGGAAATCCCAACGGCACCAAGTGGAGGAGAAAAGGGATCGGGGAAACAATGAGGGACCAGTCCGGCGTCGATCGGCGGAGGATCTGCAGCTCCTTCTCTGAACTCCATGCGGACTGGCGCTGCACTTTTGTTGGATCCCAAGCGAGACCATACTGCACCCACGACGGACCCCGACTGGGCTGGAACCACACACACGACGGACCCCGATTGGGTCAATGTAGCACCCACGACGGACCCCGACTGGGCCGGAACCACACCCATGACGAACCCCGATTGGGTCAGAGCTGCACCCACGACGGACCCCGACTGGGCCGGCGCAGCACCAGGGACGGCCTCCAAACCCGAACCTGGAACCTCCAGAACAGCGACCGGAATCGACTCAACACCGGTGACCCTGGGAGAAGGCTCAGGAGAAGAAGGAGAACCAGGATCAGGATCACCGGCAGCGACAGAGCCCAGCGAGACAAGCTCGGATGCAGCGGACGGCTGCACCCGGCTCGTCTCACCTAGAGACAGGCAAAAAGGCTCCAGAATAGACAGGAGAAAGACAAAATAGAGCACTTGCCTGATCTTGAGTTCTGCCACCGTCCAGGACTTCGGCGATCCGGGTTCAGCAAGTAGAAGGCCCTCCTCTGGTTCCCACTCGGCTACGGCGGGCTCCGCAGCCGGCATGATGACGTCCACAGTCCGGGGACTCCCTGACGCTGATGTCCACACTGAGGGCCCACACGGTGTGGTGGCAGGGGGTCCGTGACCTGCCGGGTTGGACTGTCCCTCCATGGAGACCCAGGGACGCTTGCTCGTTGGCGCAGGCTCCAATTTGCAGTCCACCCTCCTCCTCTGTCCATGACGTGGCTGCCGGGACAGAACCAGGCACTCCAGGGCCGCAGGCTCCTTCCTCGTCTGACGGCATAGACCTGGCGTCGAGGAAGGCTCAGGGGAAGGAGACACAAAGGTAGCAGATTCATATTTAATCACTGCAGCAGGTGGAGGGAGCTCAGGGGACTGTGAACCCCAAACTCTACCCCCAGGGATCAAACAAGACAATTCACCCAGTGAAGGAAAAGAATGAAAAGACACTTGCCTGATCCGCTGAGGGCCGATGGAAGCTGCTGCGGTAGGCTTCGTTTTCTCCACTTCCCCTTTGGATGGTGATAGAGGGCCCCCCGGGAGGAGGAGGAGGAGCCACTCGCACCAGATCGATGACAGGCACAGCCGGAGCAGGACTTGTGGGGTTCTCAGCCGCTGGAAAGAGCGTCGAGGAGGAGGGAGGAACAGCCGAGGTGGGCCGGGGATGAGGCACATACAACCCGGAGGTGGCGGCTGTCTTACCCCTCAGGAAAAATGCAGCTAAGATAAATCATTTCAAAACTTTTTTCACCATTTTTTCACCACTCACTTTGTGAGTTAGACAAAATAGTTTCCTCATCCAAACCTTCAACTTGTCTTTTAGACCCTATTCCTACCAGGTTATTTAAAGAAGTCTTCCCACTTATTGGTAGCTTTATTCTTCATATAATCAATTCTTCATTAACTTTAGGCCATGTACCGCAGGCTTTTAAAACGGCTGTAATTAAACCCTTACTCAAAAAGCCAACGCTAGATCCAGGAGCTTTAGCTAACTATAGACCAATCTCTAATCTCCCTTTCATTTCAAAAATCTTAGAAAGAGTTGTTGCTATGCAATTATTTGACCACCTGCAGGGAAATGGTTTATTTGAGGAGTTTCAATCTGGGTTTAGAATCCATCATAGCACTGAAACAGCCTTAGCGAAGGTCACTAACGACCTCCTCATTGCATCTGATAATGGACTAGTTTCTGTACTTGTCCTTTTAGATCTTAGTGCAGCTTTTGATACTATTGATCATAATATTCTACTTGATAGATTAGAACACTATGTTGGACTTAATGGAACTTCGTTGCAGTGGTTTAGATCTTATTTATCTGATAGGTTCCAGTTTGTTCATGTAAATGATGAGTTTTCTCTCAGCTCAAAGCTTAGTCATGGAGTTCCACAGGGATCTGTGCTTGGCCCTACTCTTTTTAGTTTATATATGCTTCCGTTAGGCAACATTATTAGAAAGCACTGTATACATTTTCACTGTTATGCAGATGACACACAATTATACCTGTCAATGAAGCCAGATGATACTAATCAATTAGCCAAGTTAGAAGCCTGTCTTAAGGAAATCAAAGTTTGGATGACTTGTAATTTCCTGCTATTAAATTCAGATAAGACTGAAGTCATTCTTGTTGGTCCAAAAAACCTTAGAAATTCCTTTCCAAATCAAACTTTCAGTTTGGATGCAGTTACTCTTTCTCTTAATAGCTCTGTGAGGAACCTTGGAGTTATTTTTGATCAGGATTTGTCCTTCAATTCACATATTAAATTTGTTTCTAAGACTGCCTTCTATCATTTGCGTAATATTGCCAAGATTAGGAGCATCTTGTCTCAGAGTGATGCTGAGAAGCTGATCCACGCTTTTGTTAGCTCGAGATTAGATTATTGTAATTCTTTATTATCAGGCTGTCCTAAAACATCTTTAAAAAGTCTTCAGCTGATCCAAAATGCTGCAGCAAGAGTTTTAACAGGTACTAGAAAGAGAGATCATATCTCTCCGGTTCTGGCCTCCCTTCATTGGCGTCCCATAGAGTTTAGAATTAAGTTTAAAATCCTTCTTCTTACTTACAAAGCTCTAAACAATCAGGCTCCTTTTTATTTAAAAGATCTGATACTACCGTATCATCCTAACAGAGCACTACGCTCCCAAAATGCAGGTTTACTTGTAATACCTAGAATCTCCAAAAGTACAATGGGAGGCAGAGCCTTCAGTTATCAAGCTCCTCTCCTGTGGAATCAGCTGCCAATCTGGATTCGGGAGTCAGACTCGATCTCTGTTTTTAAGAATAGGGCTAAAACCTACCTTTTTGATATAGCCTACAATTAGGGAGGGATCATGTGTTTCTGAACCCTCCCTTAGTTATGCTGCTAATAGGTTTAGTCAGCCGGGGGACCTCCAGTAATGCACTGGGCCTCACTCCTTTCCTCACTCTCTATGAAATATTTTTTTTTTGCTGGTCATTAACATTTGTTTGTTCTCTCCCATAGATTGAGTCCCCATCGTGCTGTTTGCTCTCTACATGTCTGTTCTTTTCTTCTTCTCTATCCCCTCACCCCCCAGCCAGTCGCAGCAGATGACTGCCCCTCCCTGAGCCTGGTTCTGCTGGAGGTTTCTTCCTGTTAAAAGGGAGTTTTTCCTCTCCACCGTCGCCAAGTGCTTGCTCACAGGGGATCGCCTGATTGCTGGGGTCTTTCTGCAACTGTGGGGGTCCTCCCTACAGTTGATAGTGCTATGAGATGACTGTTGTTGTGAAATGGCGCTATATAAATAAAGTTGAATTGAATTGAATTGAATTGAACCATTAATGTGACCTATAACCTGTACAACCCAACTGAAAAACAAACTGAAATCTTTTAAGGGGAAAAATAAAAATCTTACAATAATCTGGTTTCATAAATATGCACACCCTTAAACTAATACTTTGTTGCGGCACCTTTGGCTTTTGTTACAGCACTCAGTCTTTTTGAATAGGAGTCTATCAGCGTCGCAAATCTTGATGTGACAATATTTGCCCACTCTTCTTTGCAAAAACGCTCCAAATCTGTCAGATTGCAAGGGCATCTCCTGTGCACAGCCCTCTTCAGATCACCCCACAGATGTTCAATCAGCTTCAGGTCTGGACTCTGGCTGGGCCATTCCAAAACCTAAACCTTCTTTTGGTGAAGCCATTATTTTGTTGAGCTGGATGTGTATTTTGGGTCATTGTCACGCTGAAAGATTAAGTTCCTCTTCATATACCGGAGTGGTGGCTCAGTTGGTAGAGCATCTGCTCCACACCCGGGAGGCAGGGATTCAAATCCCGGTCGGGTCATGCTGAAGACCATATAAAAGTGGAACTTCCTGCCATCCAGCTTGGTGCCCAGCAATAATGGAATGGAGGAGGGAAATTTGTGGCGGCGCCTTGCATAGCAGCGGCCCTCTGATTCTAAGCTTGGGGTGTGTGTGGTAACACAGTAGATAGGTAAAGCACAATCTCGTTCTACTGTACATGATTGGATGTACAGTTGAATGACAATAAAGGGTGATTAATTAATTAATTAATTTAATTTAATCTTCAGCTTTCTAGCAGAAGCCTGAAGGTTTTAAGTTTAAGTTTAATATTTATTTGAAAGGGACATTACATACAGTACTAATGGACATTAACACAAATGCAAGTATGCCAGATTAAGCAATACTGCTAATTTGCATCTGTAGTCACAAAAAACACACAAATAAGCAATCATACACGAGCAGAACAACTACAATGAAATTGTACAAAGTGGATATGCTAAAGTGCAAGAGCTAAGGTGCTACAAAACAAAACATTCAGATGTCACACGAGTGAAGTGTTGTGTATGCATACACACACATGCATCCAAGCACCTCACAGAAACAACAAACAACAGCAACAAACAAGAGGTGGGGCATATGTGTGTGACACACGGGCATACAGTGGTGTGAAAAAGTGGTTGCCTCCTTCCTGATTTCTCATTTTTTTGTATGTTTGTCACACTTAAATGTTTCAGATCACCGAAAAAATTTAAATATTAGACAAAACACAAGAAAACACAAATGCAGTTTTTAAATTGAAGGTTGTGGCGGATGAAATAAGTGTACCCAGTTGGAGGCACGGAATAAGTGCAGGCACGGCAAACTGAAGTTTAAAAGGGTATTTTATTCATCCACCATCACAGGACTCACTCCAGCGCTGTGAAAACGTGCTGGAGCGAGCCCTCAGCAAACAGGCAATGCGTGTGATCAAAAGAGCAGTAGTAAGAGAGAGAGCAAGCGATATTCCGTTCACTTATATACCCAGCTAGACAATGCATGCATGGCACATTAGCATCACAGTACAGCAGGAATGCATGGGACATTTACATGAGAGTCACACATATCAAAAGCAGGATTACTGGCAGAAAGGAGAGGCTGCCCATTGATATCAGTCCATACATCTCACTGTTCTGCTAATTGCTCCAGCTGAGCGCTCTGCTTGTCCCGAAGGCTGTGGGGGTCACCCCCCCCCCCCAGAGGGCTCAGCTGGGGGCTGAGGTGTCTATCGTCTGGCTTTGGGAGCGAGCTGCGGGAAAAGTTCTGTGCCGGAGGAGGGGGAGGGAGGAGGGTGGGGGTAGCGAGTGCTGGCCCGGGACAGCAAAGTTGTCCGGGCCGTGCAAAAATTGCATGTGGACCCACGATGTTGAGGGGCTGTCCCGTTGAACGTGGCGGAGATCCACAGTGGCTGTGAGAAGAAAAATTTGTCTCTGACTCCTCTCGCGGCTATGAAGAAAAAAAACAGGAGCTGCAGCTGTGTGAGGGACTTGGCGTGTTGGCTTTAGGTGTGCGCGCAGCCCTAAAGCCCTCGGGGACAGCTGACGGCTGGATTCCCATTGTGCGCCGTGGCTGAGACCCATACAAAATCCTGTGTGCGGGCTGCGTGTGTGCTTCAGGTGTGTGAGCAGCCCTGAAGGTTCTGATGTGCAGCGGCGGAGGACGATGGCGGTCTGTGGAGCCGTTATTGTCCCGTGCGTGGTGCGCTGTCCTCGTAACCCCCCGGTGTGCATGCGGGGGTTCGGTGCATGGCAGGTCCGCTGTCGAGGCGAGTCAGGGTCAGGGAGCTTGCTGGAGATCAGCGTCGTCGGCGCCGATGGTCATCCCTGTTCAGGCTGTTGCTGTCGTTCGCTCGTGCTGGGTCATGGTGCGTTCTGGTCCACGCGCTGCGTTCTCCGTCAGCCCTGGAGGTTGCCGTCGTGGAGAGAGAACGAGGTGCGTGCGCGCTCGTGTAGATGCGGAGGAGCGGTGAGAGGGAGTAGACGCTCTTTGTCCCTCGGCTGGTCCCAGCGTGGATGTCCCGAACTCAGGCGAGGGTCGCACCATGACGCTTTCTGCAGCCTTCCCGGTCGTGGATGATCTCCGGAGAGTTTGCCTGGTGTTGGCTCTGCGTCGAGGTCTCCCGTGTGGCAGAAGGGAGGGCAGTCCATTTGCGTCAGGCAGCTGCGTTCGCTTGTCGTCGGAGTCACCGCCGGGTGCTGCGTGTTCACATCACGTCGGGGTCACCAGTGTGGCGGATGAAATAAGTGTACCCAGTTGGAGGCACGGAATAAGTGCAGGCATGGCGAACTGAAGTTTAAAAGGGTATTTTATTCATCCACCATCACAGGGCTCACTCCAGCGCTGTGAAAACGCGCTGGAGCGAGCCCTCAGCAAACAGGCAATGCGTGTGATCAAAAGAGCAGTAGTAAGAGAGAGAGCAAGCGATATTCCGTTCACTTATATACCCAGCTAGACAATGCATGCATGGCACATTAGCATCACAGTACAGCAGGAATGCATGGGACATTTACATGAGAGTCACACATATCAAAAGCAGGATTACTGGCAGGAAGGAGAGGCTGCCCATTGATATCAGTCCATACATCTCACTGTTCTGCTAATTGCTCCAGCTGAGCGCTCTGCTTGTCCCGAAGGCTGTGGGGGTCACCCACAAGGTGTTTATTATTAAGGTGAAAAAAAATCCAAACCTACATGGCCCTGTGTGAAAAAGTGGTTCCCCCCCGTTAAAGCATAGATTAACTGTGGTTTATCACATCTTTGAAGAGCTGAGTTCAATTTCTCGGGCCACACCCAGGCCTGATTACTGCCACACCTGTTCTCAATCAAGAAATCACTTAAATAGGACCTGCATGACAAAGTGAAGTAGACCAAAAGATCCTGGCCGGCCAACCAAAACTACCCCAAGAGCGCAGCGAAGACTCGTCCAAGAGATCACCAAAGACCCCCACAACAACAGCTAAAGAACTGTAGGCCTCACTTGCCTCAGATAAGGTCAGTGTTCATGACTCCGCCATAAGAGACTGGGCAAAAATGGCCTGCATGGCAGAGTTCCAAGACGAAAACCACTGCTGAGCATAAAGAGCATAAAGGCTCGCCTCAATTTCACCAGAAAACATCTTGATGATCCCCGAGACTTTTGGGAAAATACTCTGTAGACTGGCGAGACAAAAGTTGAGCTTTTTGGAAAGTGTGTGTCCCATTACATCCGGCGTAAAAGTAACACAGCATTTCAGAAAAGGAACATCATACCAACAGTAAAATATGGTGGGGGTGGTAGTGTGATGGTCTGGTGCTGTTTTGCTGCTTCAGGACCTGGCTGACTTGCTGTGATGAATGGAACCATGAATTCTGCTGTCTACCAAAAAATCCTGAAGGAGAATGTCCGGCCATCTGTTCATGACCTCAAGCTGAAGCGTACTTGGGTTCTGCAGCAGGATAATGATCCAAAACACACCAGCAAGTCCACCTCTGAATGGCTTAAGAAAAATAAAATGAAGGCTTTGGAGTGGCCTAGTCAAAGTCCTGACCTGAATCTGATTGAGGTGCTGTGGCACGACCTTAAAAAGGTGGTTCATGCTGGAAAACCCTCCAATGTGGCTGAATTGCAACAATTCTGCAAAGATGAGTGGGCCAAAATTCTTCCACAGCACTGTAAAAGACCCATTGCCAGTTATTGCAAACGCTTGATTGCAGTTGTTGCTGCTAAGGGTGGCCCAACCAGTTATAATGTTTAGGGGGGCAATCACCTTTTCACATAGGGCAATGTAGGTTTGGATTTTTTTTCCCCTTAATAATAAACACCTTCATTTAAAAACTGCATTTTGTGTTTCCTTGTGTTATCTTTGTCTTGTGGAAGAAAAAGGCAGACGAAGCAGCGAGCTGAACAACACATGAACTTTATTCTTCTTCCAGCATCAAGTACAGGAAATACACTGACTGGGTCTCTCTGCGCCTCCCTTTTATAACCTTTATTTCTGCAGCATGAGACCCAGGGAGACCAAACACAATACTTTCAGCACAAAGGCATGCATGGCACATTAATATAATAACCACCTCTCTTCCTCTCTCAACTCCTGCGTCTCCCTACTCCCGGGGGGGGGGGGGGGGGGATAGTCCTTTCCAATGTGTCTGAGACCCCCTGGAGCCACTTCCTCCTTCATCCCTTTTGTTCCATCTTCTCCTGACTCCCGACTCTGAGTGGAGAACCCCCACACAGTGCCACCACACAGCCTCTCCCACACCACCAAACACCCAGAAAGGGCACTAACCCCCTCGTCCTTTTGGCCTGAGCCTGCGCCCATAGAGGCTGTAGCGGGGGGTTGCCAGTCCGGTCGAAACACCCTGCTGGCGAGGTGTGCAGGCAGCCACATTAGTCTGTGGAGGGAAAAAGGGTGGGGGGGAAAACATTTCAGCTTTGCGAGCACAGTTCTCTACCACGGGAACACCAACTTGCGGAGCCACCAATGGTGGGCGTCCACACCGGGGAGCTTGGGCCAACACCACCTGCTCATCTGCCAAAACAAAAGCAGGCTTCAGCCTGTCGATGCAGACGGTCTCCCTAACCCCCCCCCCCCCCCTAAGTCTAACACAAAATGCTTTGCCCCAGTCTCTAGCACCCTGAACGGTCCATCATACAGTGGGCGCAGCGGGGTCCAGTGTGCATCGTGCCTGACAAAAACAAAACTGGCATTCTGTAAGCTTTTCGGGACAAAGGTGCAGGGAAAACAATGATGGGCCGGGACCAGCATGTTAAAAGCCTCCGTACTGTGCAAAAATTGCACGGGCGCATCGGTCCCAGGCGTGGGGTTTTCCAGTAAAAATTCCCCAGGGATCCGCAATGGCTGAGAAAAAACAAGTTCTGCTGTGGAAGCTGCCAAATTCTCCTTAGGCGTGGAGCGCAACCCTAAAAGAACCCAGGGCAGGTGGTCGACCCAATTTGCATCCGTAAGCAAAGCTCTGAGCGCCGCCTTAAGTGACCTATGAAAACGTTTGCATAACCCGTTAGCTGGGGGGGTTGTACGCGGTAGTGCGGTGGATTTTGACCCCCCTGGCACTGGGCCATCACGGACCAGAGTTCTGAAACGAACTGTGAATCCCTGTCGGAAGTGATGTCCGACGGAGATCCGAATCATGCAACCCAAGCTGACAAAAAAGCGCGAGCCACTTCTGTGGATGTGGTGGAAGCTAGCAGGACCACTTCAGGCCAACGCAGGGTGTGGTCCACGATTGTCAAAAGGTGCGTGAAACCTTGCAACGGCGGGAGGGGTCCCACCAAATCCACGTGGACGTGGTCGAACCTCCTGGCCGGGATTTGAAATGGCTCAAGGGGGGCTCTGGTGTGCTGGTGCACTTTGGCCTGATAGCACGTGACGCATGTCGCAGCCCAGTCTTTCACGTCCTTGCGCAAGCAGGGCCAGACAAATGTCGCTCCCACCAGTTTAACCGAGGCGCGCACACAGGGATGCGAAAGGGAGTGGACTGACTCAAAAATGCATCGGCACCAAGAGCTCAGAACCACCGGGTGCAGGCGACCGGTGGAGACGTCGCAGAGCAAGGGAGGGCACCCTTCCTGCACCACCCTGCTCTCCAGTTTTAACCAAGTGGGCATGGACTGGAGCACGCAAATGTCCGTGTCTTCAGTTTGTTCCATGGCCATAGCAGGGAAATCTATTCCCATGTAGACCGGGGAGACTAACGCGCACGACATGCAATCGGCCATGACGTTGAGCTTACCTGCAACGTGTTGAATGTCGGTCATGAACTACGAGATCGCAGCCAAATGCTGTTGCTGCCGGGCTGACCATGGTTCCGAGACCTTGGACATGGTGTACATTAGTGGTTTATGATTCATGAACGCAGTGAACTTGTGCCGTTGTAACCAAAACTGGAAATGGCGCATCGCCAGGTGGAGGGCCAACAATTGTCTGTAGAACATACTGTATTTGCATTTGTTGTTGCGCAAAGTACGACTGAAAACTGCGAGCTGCTGCCACGAACCGGAGACATACTGCTCCACCACTGCCCCAATGGCAACGTCAGATGCATCCGTGGTGAGCGCTAGTCGCGCTGACGGGGCAGGATGGGCTAGCAAAGTGGCGTCAGCAAGCACTGTTTTGGCATTTGTGAAAGCCTGGATTCGCTCTGGGGTCCAGTCGATGTTTTCCGCGGGCTTCTTTTTCGTAAGCACAGTGTACAATGGCTGCTTCCTGGGGAAGGAAATGGTTATAAAAGTTGACCATTCCCAAAAATTCCTGAAGGGCCCTCATGGTCTGCGGACGCGGAAAATCCAACATGGCACGCACCTTATCGGGTAATGGAATTGTGCCCTCCGGTGAAATGCGGTGGCCCAAAAAATCAATCACAGACACACCATACTGGTACTTTGCTGGGTTAACTATAAGTCTGTTTGCTTCCAACCTCTGGAAAACCATTTTGACATGGGCAAGGTGCTCCTCCTCGGATGTGCTAGCCACTAGATTGTCGTCTAAGTAGACAAAAATGAAAGATAGGTCACGGAGCACTGCATCCATCATTCTCTGAAAGGTATGCTCAGCACCCTTTAACCCAAATGGCATGTGTAAAAACTCGAAAAGTCTAAAAGAAGTTATTACCACTGTTTTCGGAACATCCTCCGCGTGGACCGGGATCTGGTGATAACCGCGAACCACATCAACTTTTGAAAAAACACACGCCCTGGCCAGGTGAACAGAAAAATCCTGGATGTGCAGGATGGGATACCGATCGTGTTCCGTGGCATTGTTCAAGCGCCGGAAATCGCCACACGGTCACCATGACCCATCGGCCTTAGGCACCATGTGTAGCGGGGATGCCCACAGGCTGTTGGACTACCTGACGGTGCCCAGGTGCTCCAAACTGGCAAACTCCTTGTGCGCACTGGCCAGTTTAGCCGCGTCCAGGCGCCGAGGTCATGTGAACACTGGCGGGCCTTTTGTGGTTATAAAATGTTCGACCCTGTGTTTGGTTATTGTAGCCAAAAATGTCGGGACCGTTAGTGCTGGAAACCGTGCAAGTAAATGCTGGTACTTACCCCCTGGAGCTATAATGTTAGCCAGTGTTGCTGACCCAGCTCCCCGAGCTGTGCAAGGCAGGGGGGGTGAAAGAGACAGCATCCATTAAACGTCTGCTGGCAACATCGACTAATAACCATGAGCACATAAAAAATTTGTGCCTAAAATGGGGGCAGAACATGCAGCTACCACAAAGTCCCGCTGAAAATTGCATCTGTGCAAGCATATCGTCAGCGTCCGTTCGCCAAACGTCCTGACGGTGGATCCGTTGGCAGCAGTGAGCTCGGGACCGCTACCTCCTGCCGACCTGTCTGTGCTGATCGGCAGGATGAGGCTCTTCTGGGAGCCGGAGTCCACCAAAAACCGTCTCCCCAAACGTGTGTCCGTGACATAAAGCAGCTTTTTCCTGTTGCCAGCAGTTGCAGCTGTGACTGACTGCCGGCCGTGCCGTCTTCCCGGCTTCTTGAATTGGCATGGTGGCAGGCAGCATTGGGCATTTGAGCCAAAACGGCGATGATAAAAACAGATCGCCCTGTTCCTTTGTCTCTTGGTGTCCCTCCCGGCTACCACCAATGGCTCCTCGACCTCGCTGGAGTCCCTCATGGATGCCAGTGTCACTGTCTGCATGTTGAGAGCTCTGGTTGCCAAAATGACATGGTCCGCTTCCTGCGTCAGGGTGCAGTAGTCTTTGGTAACCAGCCGTGGCAAGTTGGCCAGGATCGCCCTTGCTGTAACAGGTCTAAGACCCCCCCCCCCCCCCCCCCCCGCCGAGCCACTTCCTCCTTCAGCCCTTTTGTTCCATCTTCCCCTGGCTCCCGACTCTCGATGGAGAATCCCCACACAGTGCCCTCACAGTCTAATATTTAAATTTATTTGATGATCTGAAACATTTAAGTGTGACAAACATACAAAAAAATATGAAATCAGGAAGGGGGCCAACACTTTTTCACACCACTGTATATACAGTTTATACAGTATGTGTAAGCCACAGAGCAACCACTAGCTATGGGTACAGTTTTGGTTGTTTGAAAGCCAATTTTTACATCTTAAAGGTGTTTAGTGTGGTACATTCTGATTGCAGGTGGTATATTATTCCATATCTTGGTGCCCCTCACTGATAGCACAGATTGAGCAAATGTGGTGCATCTGTGGGGGACTTCACAGTCTCCTCTAGTGATTGCTCTGGTGGTTGTACCAGTGACAGTCCTCAGTTTAATATATTTTCCCAGGCATGGTGGTGGTGGTGGTGGGGCACATAGCCATTTAATATTTTATAAACCAAACAGGCAAATTTGACAGTTTTATAATTTTTAAAAGACAGAAAATTGTATTTCTTGTAAATGTGATAGCAGTGATATGTGGGATCTTTTTTTTTTTATCAAAGATTTTCATGGCTTTTTTGTATAAAGATTCAGTGGGTTTGATTATGGTTACACCAGTGAGTGACCAGTTGGTAAAACTAGTCACTCACTGATGACACTCACTTGTCATTTTTACAAAGTTGGTAAAAATTGATGTGTGAGAAGATCATTGCATGCAGAAACATTCTGGCCACACTAACTGTCAGTGATGATCTAATTTGTTTAAAATTTCTTAGATTGAATTTGATTATGTTTGAGATTTTTGATGTGTTTTTTTAAAGGTTAATGAAGAGTCTAAAATCACACCAAGGTACTAGTTGCAGCTCCTCCCCTTTGAAGAAAATGTTTGAGTTTGTAATATTTGATCGTTGTTTGGTAAACATCATGCAAAGTTTTTTAAGTGTTTAATAGGAGACATGAATTATTCAGCCAGTCATGGATTTGGGTCATTGCTGTTGTAAGAATACAGGCGGCTTCTTGTGTGTTTTTTGCAGGTGTGAATATTACCGTGTCATCTGCATACATTTGTATATGAATGTTTCTGCATGCATTTGGTAAATCACTTATGTATAGGGAGAATAATATTGGTCCAAGTATGGAGCCTTGTGGGACACCCATTTGACATTTCAAATATGGCAATTTGACACTGTTGACCATTACACATTGCTGTCTGTCAGTTAAATAGGATTTCATCCATTTGATAGCGCATTCTGAAAAATTAAATTGAGTAAGTCTGGTTTAAAGGATGTTGTGATTAACGGTGTCAAATGTCTTCTTCAGATCTAAAAGCACAGCACCTACACATTTCCACTTATCTAAGAAAGATTTAGTTTTCTCTAAAAACAAGCATATTGCAGACTCTGTTGAATGGTGGGCACGGAATCCAAACTGTGCATGATGCAGGGGGGTGTTCCCATAATTCACATGTTCACATAATAGTGTGGCCACCCATTTTTCAATCATTTTGGAGATGACAGGTAAGATGCCGATTCGTCTGTAGTTGTTTTTATATCAGTTTTACTCCCTGCTTTGAAAATTGGTCTGATCACTCCTATCTTCCAAGCAGTTGGGACGACAGCATATTTGATTGACAGATTGATTAAATGAGTAACTGGAAAAATGAGAGATTCTTTATTTTCTTTTAAAAATTTGGTGTTAAGACCATGTTCATCTGTTGCTCTTGAGCTATTCAATAAGCTGATGATATTTGCTACTTCATTTTCAGTTATTTCTAATACATTAAAAACTGGTTGTGAGGGGTTAATAAGATTAGAATTATGATTGAGTGGATTAAATGAACTGGATATTTCAACCACAGAATTTATGAAAAAGTTGTTAATCTCTGTATCAATGGCCGTGGGATTCTGTACCAATTTGTTATTAATATTAAGTTCTATGTCTCCGTCATCTTTTTTGTTGTTTATTTGTCAATTTGTTAATATTATTCCAGATTTTTTTTGCAATTGCCTTTTGCATTTTCAGTAATGGCTATAAAAAGGTTTGTCTTAGCCTTCCTCAGAGTTTGTATTACCTTATTTCTAGCAGATACAAATTTTTGTCTGTCTGTTGTTAAACCTGTTTTTAGAGCTATTTTAAGAAGTTGATCTCTGGTCTTCATTAGTTGTAGATATTTGGAGTTGAGCCATGGTAAGTTGATTCTTCTTTTGTTGTTTCCTTTTTGTGAAAATGCCGCAATAAACTCTTTGATTTTTGTTATAAAAAATTCATTGCTGTGATTTATTTCATTTGAGGAGGTGATTTCCTTCCATTCAATTTTGTTCATTGCCATTGTTATATTTTGTTGTTGGTTTTTTGGGATTACATAATTTACTGTGTTACCTGATGACTTCTTAAATGGATTTGAGCTGTTTCCATGGAAGCTGTTTCCATTAGCTGTTTCCATGGAAGTTTTCTTGTTGCCATTATTATACTGTGGTCAGACAGTCCTGTTAAAAGATTATAAGTCTGGGAGATTCTTTCAGATCTATTTGTAAAAAGGAAATCAATTCTGGTTTTTGACTGGCTTGTGACACTGGTTGGTTTATCTAATAATTGAGTTAGATTATAGTGATCTGTAATGATTTTTAGATTTTTTCTGTCTTTTTTGTCATCTCAGTTTATATTAATATCACACAATAAGATTAATTCATTTTTGGGATTGCACTGATTAAGAAGCACTTTAAATTGGTCATAAAAATCTGCTTTAGAAGAGGGTTTGTGGTATAAAGAAACAACACAAAAGGTCATATTGGCTGACAACTTAATTTTAACTATTACAGATTTTACACTTAGATCTTTGACCATTCAATTTGATTATATTTTAAGGTGTTTTTAACATATAGTAAAACTCCTCCACCTTTTCCTTGTTCCCTGTCTTTCCCATACATTATAGCCAGGCATGGTAACAACAGTTTCAGGTAACGAGGATGATAACCAGGTTTCAGACAGACCCATAAAATCAATATTAGAGTTTATCAGCAGATGCTCTTGTTGTTCATGTTTGGAGATCATACTCCATACCTTTAAGTGCTCCCCAAGAAGACCTTTTTTATTTTTCCTTTGAGGGTCCCAAATTCGTTTTGTCTGGTACAGGGTTTGAAAAACTTCGAGCGATCTATGTTTTTAACACAGGATTTCTCTGATGGGTTTTACACTCACTGCCGGCTGGCTGTTGCATTGTCGCTGTGGTGGAGTCCGTGCGCTGGGCTGCTGCAGCAGAGACCGATCCAATGGCAGGTGGTACCGAGGGCTGGCAGCGGTGCCGCGATGTCTGGCGGTCTGGTGATGTGGGTCCTCTGCTGCTCAATGGTGAGGAATACTGGTTGCTGTATTACGGGGACGAGGGTTGATCGCCAGTCCGCCCTGGCTCTGTTCCTTTGTGGGTCCGTGACGACACCACCAGGCTGCCGCGCCACGGTGATGTTGGTGGGCTGCAGGGCCGCAGCGGTGCTGGTTGGTGTGAGCTGCCATAGTGCAGCCAGGGCTGGTAGCGGACGCGACATTAATTCCACTGGCAATAGTGCTCGTGCCCATCTTGGTCCCGTAAACAATTGTGGTCTTGATGTCTCTGCTGATGATGGAGGCATTAGCTATGCTAGTCCTGTTAGCATTGGTGACACTCTGTCCCACACACAGGTCCGTGGTCACCAGTCTTGGGTTTATTTCCACGTTGCCCGCCAGAAGCAAGATAAAGCTGAGGTGGAATAATCTCACGAATCTGTTGACTTTTTTGTGCCAGTGTTTTGTTCCAACACTGACTGGTATTTGGAACTGTTAATATATTCCCTTCACTTTGACTAAGGCCCCAGTTCCAGGTGAAGACAAACAGCCCCAAAGCATGATGCTGCCACCACCATGCTTCACTGCAGGTATGGTGTTCTTTTGGTGATGAGCAGTATTGTGTTTGTGCCAAATATACCTTTTGGAATTATGGCCAAAATGTTCAACCTTGGTTTCATCGAACCATAACACATTTTCCCACATGCGTTTGGGAGATTTGAAATGTGTTTTTTCAAAATGTAGCTGAGCTTGGATGTTTTTCTTCGTAAGATAACACTTCCGTCTCGCCACCCTACTACATAGCCCAGACATATGAAGAAGACAGGAGATCGTTGTCACATGCAATAAACAGCCAATACTTGCCAGAAATTCCTGCAGCTCCTTCAATGTTGCTGTTGGCCTCTTGACAGCCTCCCTGACCAGTTTTCTTCTCGTCTTTTCATCAATTTTGGAGAGACATCCAGTTCTTGGTAATGTCACTGTTGTGCCATATTTTCTCCACTTGATGACTGTCTTCACTGTGTTCCATGGTGTACTTAATGCCTTGAAAATTCTTTTGCACCCTTCTCCTGACTGATACCTTTGAACAATGACATCCCTCTGATGCTTTGGAAGCTCTCTGCGGACCATAGCTATGTGACCATGGCATGCTGTAAGATGTGACTACAAAAATGTCAGGAAAAGCCTACTAGAACGGCTGAACTTTATTTGGGGTTAATCAGAGGCATTTAAAATAGTGGCAGGTGTGTGCTGACTCCCATCTAACATGAGTTTGAATGTGATTGGTTAATTCTGAACACAGCCACATCCCCAGTTATAACAGGGTGTGCAGATTTATGCAAACAGAGGACCCTCAGTGACCTCAGGCGAAGGCGGAGGACCTTCGGCGACCTCAGGCAAGAGCGGTGGTCCCTCAGTAACCTCAGGCAAAGATGGATGTTCCTTAGCAACCTCAGGCAAAGACGGATGACCTTCAGCGACCTCAGGCGAAGGCGGAGGACCCTCAGTGACCTCAGGTGAAGATTGGCGAACCTCGGTGACCTCAGGCGAAGGCTGATGACCATTGACGACCTCAGGCGAAGGCTGATGACCGTTGATGGAACCAAACACAATGGACTGATGACCCTCAGTGAGACCAGGCGAAGGGGACCAAAGACCATCAGTGGAACCAGACAAGGACTCAGACAGGAGAGAAGAAACAGACACCAGGTCACTATCACCGGCAGCAGTGGAGGCCAGTGAGGAGAGCTCAGGAGCAGATGGCAGCTGCAACTGGGTCTCCAAGAGCAAAGCAAGGTCTCTCTAATACTGACATTGTGAAGACAAAAAAAGAGGACTTGCCTTAACTTGAGCTCCACTGCCATCCAGGACTCTGGCGACTCAGGTTGGGGCATCTTGAATCCATCTGTCGGGGCATACATTCCCGACACAGCCACCTCAAATGGGAAGGAAGAGATAAACAATGGATCAGTGCTACTGGCAGCAGTGGAGCCCAGCGAGGAGAACTCAGGAGCAGAGGGTATCTGCAACTGATTCTCCCCATCAGGAGCAAGACAAGATCTCTCTAATGCTGATAATGTAGAACCAGAAAAGAGTACTTGCCTTGACTCGAGCTTCACCGCCATCCAGGACTCCGACGATTCTGCTGCGGCAGCCCAAGCAGCAGGCGTGATGGCGGATGAAGCTGGCCAAACCCCAGACGTGGCGGCTGAATCTGGGGATCGTCTCACCAAAGACGCAGGGTCCTACGATGTCAAAACCAGGGGACACTCCATTGTCGGCTCAAGCGTCGGGATGCAGGAGGTGCTCCTCTCCCGTCCATGATGTGGCTGCGGGACTGGAACAGGAACCTCCGGAACAGCAGGCCCCTCCATAATCCGGCGGCTCCCTCCCAGGACAGGCGGACATAATGATAGAACAGAGGGGAACACGGGAAAAGCAGGTGAGGAAACATGAATAACTGCAGCAGCAGATGGTGAGAGCTCAGCCAAAGTGTGCTGCTGCTGCTGAGCTCTCCCACTGGGAATAAGACAAGGCATTTTATCATCAGGTGTTAGAGAATGAAAATGAACTTGCCTTAATTCCCGTGGTGTGATTGTAGCAGCTGCAGAAGGCCCAGGTGAATTCCTCTCCATGGCTGCAGCGGGTGTGGGCCCCACTGTAGAAAATGGATGAACTGGCCCTGAAGGCATGCTGACGGCCAGATACTCAGTAGCAGGAGGTGATGCCATGGAGGAGAGGGGGAAAGCAGCAGCAGACGAGGAGGAGGGAGCTAAAGGGACAGCCGATGAAGAAGAATTCTGTAAAAATGAGGAGGCTGGCGCTGTGTTTCTCTGAGGCAGCGGTGAAGCTGCTGTTAGTGAGGCGGAGGAGTTCCTCTGGCGGGATGCAGCTGAGTGGCACCAAGAGGCTGGGCGTGTCTATTCCAGAGGATGCTCTCTCGTCGGCTCAGGAACAGACGGTGGATGGTGTGGGACGGAGGCAGGCGCTGGAGGACGACGGCCCGAAACTGGCGAGCGGCTGAGGGCATCTGTACCAGGGGATGCTTCCTTGTCAGCACAGGTACAGCAGGGAGTGAGCCTCTCACCAGCCCGTGAAATGTCAACTGGAGAGTGAAGACGGTTGTCAGAAGCTCCCCATACTCGGGGTACTTCCTCAGCCTGGGATGCGCCTCCACTACCTCGGCTGCTGTCTCCACATTCTCCAGGACCTCCTGTGAAGTTCGGGAGGCAAGAGCTTCCATGACGAAGTCCTGGATGAACTGAGCTGCCCAACGTTCATCCACGGTGGGGCCTCCGGCTGCCAACCTCCCTCTGTTGGAGGAGCCCCTGCATGCTGGGGACATGCTGTCAGCTCTTCCTCCGGAAAAACACAAAATAGGTAGGTGGAAAAAAAAAAAAGCTAAACTCACAGTCCGCTGGGTCCAAACTGGAAGCGTCCTTCTGTCATAAATGCCCCTAAGGGCAGGACGAAGACCAAAATGCTGGAGTTGTGACTTTAAAGGGTTTTAATGAAAAACACAAAGTCCAATAAAAACACGAACAAAACTTACAAGGCAGGATACAACAGTAGAATAGCCAGACGGGCTAAGGCGTGGAACACACACCGGGAACAAAGGAAGTGGCTGAAGCGTGGGACTCACGCTGGTTAGACCAAATAGCCAAAATAAGACAATAATGAGAACAACCTGGGCAAAACACTGGCTGAGGCGTGGAACACATGCCGGTTAGGAAATATAGATAGTGAGAGAATAACCAGATGTAGAACTAACGTCTGGAATTTAGATAAGGACGCTGCAATGAACTGCAGTGCAGCTGCCCTTAAATAGGACAAGGGAAATGAAATGCAAATGATGACAGGTGTGGGTAATGAGCAAGGATAATCAGACCAGACAAATGACAGCTGTGACAGCCCGCAAACTTGAGCTCAAAGCGGAAGTAAACACAGGGTGCTGTCAAAATAAAAGGACAGGAGACTGTAAATACAAAATGAGATAAGACACAAGGAGAAAATAATAATAATCCACTGAGGCCCGAACAAGATAAAATACAAACAAGAAATGCTAAAGGTGCTGAGGATAACAATCATAATAAATACCACTATTTGAATGGGGACAAAAGTGTTACGTGTGGCCCTCGCGAGCCACACAATGAGAGCCGAGGGCAAGCCAGTGAGTTTGCGATGTTTTATTATAACAGGGAACAAGGGATAAGGAACACGGCCTCGTGGGGCCAAAAAGCACGAATACTCATACAGGGTACACTTACAAATAATGTAGAACGACGAGCAGAGGACTGGCGCCGGGCGTAGGGGTTCCAGTCTTCAATGTGCTAAGTCACAGCCCTGAATGATCGGAGCTGCTCCTTTTTATACTCATTAGCAGCGCCTCAGCTGATGAGGGTTAATTGGGCTCCAGCCATCCCGTAACTGACAGCTGGGAGCCCGCTGAGACGCTGTCACAGAAAGAACCAGGCTGAGGGGAATATGGTCTGAGCGCCGGATGACACGGCGTCCCATCCCACGTGACACAGCCCCTCCCTCACGGTCGGACTACGAACGACCCGTAACATCCAAGACCCCCCCCCCCCCCCCCACCTAGGGTGGGCGGATGGGGTGCAGGTCAGGAGGGAGAGAATCCGAGAAAGGGGGGAAACCCCCCCCCCCAACAATAAACCAATACAGAGTACAAAGGGAAAACCCAAACACCATACTCCATAAAATACAACATGAGAAAAAAAACCCAGAGAAAGGAAAGAAAACAGACAATAAACCAATATAGAGTACAAGGGAAAAACCCAAACACAATACTCCATAAAATATAACATGAGAGAGAAAACCCATTCAGGCAGAGGATAATTGTGGAGATAACAGCCCAACACACAGGGAAGAAAAAACCCCCACAATACCCCATAAACCATGTACAGGTCAAACAACGAAAATCAACCCCGGAGCCCCCAAGATGAAAGGAGAACTCCCAAGGGCGAAAATAAACCATACAGCCATCCCTCACACAGGAGGGGAACCCCCCCCCAAAAAAAATCATGCTAAACGCGGAACAATAATAACAGCTTAGCTGTACCCACCCAAACATAAGCACAGCAAAAGACATTCAGTTCGGGGGGTCTCCCCGCACCCAGCGTCCATACCGCTAACAGGGGTGAAGGGAAAAGTTCCGGCGGCCTACCCGAACCCCAGGCCAGAAAACACAGTTCCTCGGGCGGCTGAACCAGATCGCCAAACAGAAAGTCTAGCGGGTCGGGCGGCCGCACAAGCGAGCCGAAAGGACACGGCAGACCCTCCGACGGCTGACCCGCATCGCTCAACCACCAGGCCCGTAGAGGGAGAGAGAGGTCCACAAGGGCCCTAGTGGAAGAAGCTTGGGAGAGAGCTGATGACGAGGCGGTCCAACGTCAGATGGCAGGAGATCTGCAGCTCCCTCACCGGACCTGGACACCGCTGGTGCAGGACCCACGTCGGACCCCGATTGGGTCTCAGACGAACCCACGTCGGACCCCGATCGGGTCACGGGCGAACCCACGTCGGACCCCGATTGGGTCTCGGGCAAACCCGCGTCGGACCCTGATTGGGCCGGCGCCGCACCAGAACCGACCTCCGACGTCGAACCTGGACCCTCTGGCACCACGAGCAATGGCAGCTCCTCGCTGGCGACCCTGGGAGAAGGCTCAGGAGAGAAAACAGAACCGGGATCAGGATAACCGGCAGCACCAGAACCCGGCGAGATAAGCTCGGACGCAGCAGACGGCTGCACCTGGCTCATCTCCCCTAGAGACAGGCTAAAGTGCTCTAAAGTAAGGAGAAGAAAGATAAGATAGAGCACTTGCCCGATCTCGGGTTCTGACGCCGTCCAGGACTGCGAAGATCCGGGATCCGGCATCAGGAGGTCGTCGTCAGGCTCCCACTCAGCTGCGTCGGGCTTCGCAGCTGGCATGATGGACAACGCAGCTTGTGAGTCCTCCGGCACCGGTGCCCACGCCGACAACCCACACGGCGTGGTGGCAGGAGAACCTCGTCCCGCTGGACCGGACCGCTCCTCCATGGAGACCCGGGGACGCTTGGTCGTCGGCGCAGACTCCACGTAGCAATACGCTTTCCTCCTCCGTCCACGGCGTAGCTGTGGAACCAGAACCAGGCTGTCCAGAACCGCAGGCCCCCTCCTCATCCCACGACGTTGGCCTGGCGCCAGGGACCGCTCAGCAGAGGGAGACACAGAGGGTGCAGGATTAATGACTACAGCTACAGCAGGTGGTGGGAGTTCGGGGAGCTGTGAACCCCGAACTCCACCTCCAGGAGTTTGACAGAGCAAATCACAAGGTGAATGTGAAAAAACTGGGACTTGCCTGTCTCCTGGAGGCTGGATGGTGCCTGCTGTAGTGGACGTTGCTCCTGCCTTTCCCCGCCGGACGGTAACGGAGGACCCCCTGAGAGGACGTTGGGGAGCCGCTCGTGTTGATTCCAGGAGGGAGCTCGCCAGGTCAGGACTCTGGACGCACACAGCAGCCGGGGAGCGCGTCGAGGGGGAGGGGGTGACAGCCGAGATGAGCCGGGCCCGAAGTGCTGGCGTAACAGCGGAGGGAGGTGGCTCAGGAGGCGAGGCTGCGGGATCTCCTCTCAGACGAGGCGCAGGAGTGACAGCTGCGTGGGAGGATGAGACCTTGCGGCAACCCGGAACTGGATCCAGACGGGGTTCATGCTGAGACGGTTTGGCAATGTGACGACGGCTATTCCCAGGGGGCGAAGCGAAGGAGAGACCCGGGAATCACCGCTCCTGAGCAGAGACCGAGGCGAGGAGAGCGTCGAACTCGGGGTAGTCTCGCAGCCCTGGACTCCTCTCCACCAATCTTACTGCCGCCGCCACATGCTTCATGGTGGAGGACGGGTGCACAGCGGAGCGAGCAGCAGCCACTCGGTCCTGGACCTTAATAGCTATCAGCTGCAGATCCTCCGGGGGAATCCCGAGTGACGTCGTGCTGGATGGGGAAAGCCCTCTGGTTGGTGTGAACTCCAGGGCCGGAGCGGAGGCAGGAGCGGAATCCCGAAGCGAAGGGTGACGTCTCCTCCTCTTTGGTTTCCTGCCGGGACTTCCCTCCAACCCACGGAGTATTTCCTGCTGTGCGGCTATGTCCAATCTTCTCACGCTCACCTCAGGAGGACAGGCGAAGCGGGGAAGATAATCAAGTATCTCCTCAGCCTGGTCCAAGTACCGGTGCATGACGCTACTGAAGTTGAGGAGGGAAGCGGTGTTAAGGATGTCATCCACGCACTCGAGGGCGTCTGCGAGGACATCACTCGAGCCCAGAGTGTGGGACCTCCGTGACGGCATGCTTCCGCGACGGTACCTGGACAGGTAAGGGCAACAGTCCAAAGCAGCAAACTCACGGCCGCCAGCAACTCGTCTGGCTGTGACTTACTGTTACATGTGGCCCTCGTGAGCCACACAATGAGAGCCGAGGGTGAGCCAGTGAGTTTGTGATGTTTTATTATAACAGGGAACAGGGGATAAGGAACACGGCCTCGTGGGGCCAAAAAGCACGAATACTCATACAGGGTACACTTACAAATAATGTAGAACGACGAGCAGAGGACTGGTGCCGGGCGTAGGGGTTCCAGTCTTCAATGTGCTAAGTCACAGCCCCGAACGATCGGAGCTGCTCCTTTTTATACTCATTAGCAGCGCCTCAGCTGATGAGGGTTAATTGGGCTCCAGCCATCCCGTAACTGATAGCTGGGAGCCCGCTGAGACGCTGTCACAGAAAGAACCAGGCTGAGGGGAATATGGTCTGAGCGCCGGATGACACGGCGTCCCATCCCACGTGACAAAAAGGTGAAGGTGAGAATAGGCTCAAGTCTAAATACCAGAAAATATAATAATAATAATAAACAAGATTATAATGACCAAACTAAGATACAATAACCAGACAACTCAAAACAAACAGAAACAAAGATCAAATTCAGATAACATCATACATATTGAATACTCAAGAGAAGTGGGAAAATTACAGAACATAACACAGGGTTACAAAAATAAATTTTTTGTAAGTTGTCTGTGTTTTTTCAACTGATTTAAGACAATTTTGCACCGCTGAATCCGAAAATGACATCCGTTTCTCTTGATCAGGTGCTAAGTAAAAACCTGTACTTACTTAGTACTTACTTAGTACTGTGCATGTACTTACCTTTATTTAAAGGTAAGTACATGTAAATTGAATGTTACGTTATCAATATTCAAAATTCAGAGAATTTCAAGACATAAAAAAGAATTTTGCATCATATAAAGCGAAAATACCAGTACATGTAAACAAAAATGTATAAAACAACATGTGGCCATAATTCAAAAAGTTGACCTGATTGAGCAAAACCAATGTGATTTTTGGATTCGGCACATCAAACTTGTCCTAAATCAGCTAAAAAAACTAAGACAATAAATTTGGTGTTGACCAGTGTAATCAGAATAACAAAGGAGCGTAAGCACGGTTCCCCAACCGTGCTCCGCATCATGACACAAACATACAAAAAAGTAAGAAATCAGGAAGGGGGCAAACACTTTTTTACACCACTCTGTGTGTGTGTGTGTGTGTGTGTGTGTGTGCGCACATACATATACATACAGTCATGTGGAAAAATTTGGACATGCCTTCAAATATTCAGTTCTTTATTAAAATATGTTCACATATCTATGTCTAACCTTGTTTTTGTTTTTATTTGCATTTTTTTAAACCATTTTAAGTGGGAATGAATGTGGGGTGTCCTAAAAAAGGTGGGGGTGTCCTAATTTATTCCTCACTATTTGTTTAGAATTACATTTTACAGAAAATTTGAAAAGTCTTTTTTCATTTTTAATTGTTTAGTTGTATTACATGAATCTCCCAGTATTTTTAACATTGATATTCAATATCCACATGTCCAAATATGTAAAAAAAAAAAACAGCAAAAAAACCCCCACACAGGCTTATACAAGGTGTCCTAATTTTTTCACGACTTTTAATTTTCACGAAAATTAACCAATGAAAATCAGACAATGCTTTTGAATTGTGGTTCAACAGAATTATTTTAAAAAACACTCATGAAACAGGCCTGGACAAAAATGATGGTACCCTTAGCTTAATATTTTGTTGCACAACCTTTTGAGGCAATCACTGCAATCAAACGATTTCTGTAACTGTCAATGAGACTTCTGCACCTCTCAGCAGGTATTTTGGCCCACTCCTCATGAGCAAACTGCTCCAGTTGTCTCAGGTTTGAAGGGCGCCTTCTCCAGACGGCATGTTTCAGCTCCTTCCACAGATGTTCAACAGGATTTAGATCAGGGCTCATAGAAGGCCACTTTAGAATAGTCCAATGTTTCGCTCTTAGCCATTCTTGGGTGTTTTTAGCTGTGTGTTTTGGGTCATTATCCTGTTGCAAGACCCATGACCTGCGACGGAGACCAAGCTGTCTGACACTGGGCCGCACATTTCTCTTTAGAATACCTTGATAGT